>OY992879.1:135704110-135784110 GCA_963921405.1 Cepaea hortensis | reverse complement strand
CCAACTCTTGACCACCTGGACACACTTCCCAACATAACAGAAGTTAAGGGTGCTATAAATGAACTTGAATCTAGCAAGGCTCCAGGTAAGGATGGGATTCCAATAGAGGTTATCAGGAGTGGACAAGAAATACTCACTCTACAGATCCACCAGCTAATAGAGCTATGCTGGCGAGAAGGACAAGTCCCACAGGATTTCAAAGATTCAAGCATCATAACACTGTACAAGCACAAGGGCGAACGCAGCGACTGCAACAACTATACGGGTATCTCACTTCTGTGTATTGTTGGAAAAGTATTTGCCAGAATTGTTCTGCTAGGAGATCAAGTCTACCCCGAATCACAGTGTGGCTTTCGACAGAACCAATCTACCATTGATATGATATTCTCATTGAGACAAATGCAAGAAAATTGCCGTGAACAGAATCAACCACTGTTTATTGCCTACATCGACCTCACAAAGGCATTTGATTTGGTCAGTCGTGAGGATCTGTTCAAGGCACTAAAGAAGATTGGCTGCCCACCAACTCTTCTGTCCATTGTGGAATCGTTCCACATAGGCATGAAGGGTATAATCAAGTTTGATGGTGCAACTTCAGAAGAGTTTGAAATCAAGATTGGTGTTAAGCAAGGTTGTGTACTAGCTCCCACCCTCTTTGGAATATACTTTTCACTTCTACTGAAATATGCATTTCGTGATCAGGATGGTGGTATATACATTCACTCACGCTCAGGTGGCGGCCTCTACAATGCTCAGACATTGAAGGCCAAGACAATTAGGAGGGTACTGATCAGAGAGTTGCTTTTTGCAGATGATGCTGCAGGTACGACCCACTCTGGGGAAGAATTACAATGTCTACTATCTGCATTCTCCAAAGCTTGTTCTGAATTTGGTTTAACAATTAGCAAAACGAAGACACAGATTATGTCACAATGTGCACGTGGGGTACCATCAATCTTTATTGACGACGCCGAACTAGAAAGAGTCTGGGAGAACAGGAAGCTTACTACGAAAACAAAAGTCCTTGTCTATCAAGCCTGTGTCCTTAGTACTCTTCTTTATGGCAGTGAAACCTGGACAACTTACTCACACCAAGATAACCGTTTAAACAGCTTTCATATGCGGTGTCTGCGAAGCATTCTTGGTATTAAGTGGCAAGACAAAATCACAAATACTGAAGTATTGGAAAGATCAGGTTGTGTGACGGTTTATTCCATGCTCAGTCTTCGTAGACTTAGATGGATAGGACATCTTAGGAGGATGGATGATGGTAGAATACCAAAGGACGTCTATTTTAGTGAATTACAGATGGATAAGAGATCTCAGGATCGGCCTCTACTACGATACAAAGATGTGCGTAAGCGGGACATGATTGATACAGGCATTGATAATGCACATTGGGAGCAAGTCGCCGCTGAACGTGTTGCATGGAGGGCAAACATCAGAAATAGAATAAAGACAACGGAGAAAATTATTACAGATAAGTCACACACCAAGCGTGTGAGACGTAAGATGGTGCATGATGGTGGAAATGACCACGTGTTCACATGCACCCACTGTGAACTAACATTTGCAGCGAGAATTGGCCTTATTAGTCGCATTCGCTACGGCCATGGGTAAAAGTTATTATGCCTTTTTGAAGCGAAATCTATCGTCTGTCAAGACGGCAATGTGCCAATAGAATTAGTAGTAGTAGTAGTAGTAGTAGTAGTAGTAGTAGTAGTAGTAGTAGTAGTAGTAGTAGTAGTAGTAGTAGTAGTAGTAGTAGTAGTAGTAGTAGTAGTAGTAGTAGTAGTAGTAGTAGGAGGAGCAGCAGCAGCAGCAGCAACAGCAGTAGTAGTAGTAGTAGTAGTAGTAGTAGTAGTAGTAGTAGTAGTAGTAGTAGTAGTAGTAGTAGTAGTAGTAGTAGTAGTAGTAGTAGTAGTAGTAGTAGTAGTAGTAGTAGTAGTAGTAGTAGTAGTAGTAGTAGTAGTAGTAGTAGAATAGAGAAGGTGCTTGCTGTTTTGCTAAGTATGTGTATATCTTATTCCTTTGTACTATGAAACTAGCTTGTATTGTATGTTGTGCAATGTGTTGCTAAAATATCTGTCTTTTGTAGATGTAAGAGGTGATGACGTCATAATCCCCCACTCTATCATTGTCGCCAGCTTATTGATAGTGTCTTCATTGCCGCGAAAAAGGCTCAATTCGACAAGTTGTGGGAGCATTTGGGAAAGTTGTTAGATCCAGTGGGCAAGTTGCTATTGCAAGTCCACAAGCTCTGAGAATTAGTGGGAAATTGTTATGGTAAGTGTGCAAGTTGATAGGGTAAGTCGACAAGATGCGAGAGCGAGTGGGCAAGTTGTTAGGGCAAATGGGGGAGTTGTTAGGGCCAGTGGCCAAGTTGTGAACATAAGTCGACAATTTGTTAGGGCAATTCAACTAGTTGTACGAGCCAGTGGTCAAGTTTGTCAGAGGTAGGTGATAAATTGACATTGCAAGTGGGTAAGTTGTGTGAGCAAGTGGACAGTTGTGAGGGCAAGTGAGTATTGATAGGGCAAGTCGACATGCTGTGAGAGCCATTGGGCAAGTTGTTATAGTAAGTGGGGCTGTTGTTAGGGAAAGTGGTCAAATTATGCGCTTACGTGGGTAAGTTGATCGGGTAAGTCGACCTGTGTTGGTTTCTTTGTTTGTGCCAGTCTGTTGTGTCAGATTTCATTGGTTGTGTCAGTTTCATTTCTTTGTTTCATTTTGTTATTATTTTTTTTTCAGAGAGTGCGTCTTTTTCAGTTGTCGATTTCTGTTTGCGTTACATTTTTACTTTGACGTTTTCATTTGGATACCTTTTTTTTTCTTTGGTTGTGTCAGTGTTCGTGTCCTTTGATTGGTTATGTCGCTTCTTTGATAGTCTCAATGTTTGTCATTTTAAGTGGTTGTGTCTTTTTCGGTTGTTTTTGTTTCCTTTTGTGTGTTACATATTGACCTTTGCAGTTGGCTGTCTTGTTTTATTTGGTTGTATCAGTTTGTCGTTGTGTCATGTTTTCAGTGTTTATGTTGGTAGTTTTCATTGCTTGGTTTAGTTTTCCTTGTTTGGATCACTTTGCCGTTGTTATTTTTGTTTTCTTGCTTGTGTCATTTTCAGTTGTTGTCTGTTACATTTTGACGTTAACATTTGTATCTTTTGGTTTCGTTACTTTTGTCAGTTTGTCATTGTGTCAGTTTGTCGTTGTATGTCTTACATATGTCTGTATGTCTTGTCTTTGTATGTGTTACATTTTGGATGTTTTGCTTTTCTTTAGGTTCCTTGTTCAGTGTTTGTGTCGGTTTTTAGTGTTTATGTCAGTAATGTTCATTGGTTGTTTCAGTTTTAATTTTTTTGGGTCAGTTTCTTTTTGTGTCGGTTTGTTGTCGATTTCTTTTTTGTACATATTTTTTACATTTGGGATGTTTTGCTTTTATTTTGTTTGCGACAGTGTGTTGTTGTTTCAGTTTTCATTGTTTGTATTATTTTGTCGTGTCATGTTTACTTGCTTGTGTCATTTTCAGTTGTTGTCTGTTACATTTTGACGTTAACAGTTGTATCTTTTGGTTTCTTTGCTTGTGTCAATTTGTCGTTATGTAATTTTTCAGTGGCTGTCATTTTTTCATTGTTTGTGTCCTTTTGACGTGTCATTTCATTTTTGTGTAGTTGTCGATTTCTTTGTGTGTATTGCGTTTTGGGTGTTATGCTTTTCTTTATGTCTCTTGTTCAGTGCTTGTGTCAGTTTTCAGTATTTATGTTATTTGTTCGTTGGTTGTTTCAGTTTTAATTTTTTGGGTCGGTGACTATTATCATATGTGTGTTTGAATGAACAATTTAAGGACTTAGTGAGCGCCTGTTTGTCGACTGTGATGGAACGGACAACAGATGACCTCATAAGTTTTGTATGCTATCCTATCTTCGACAACATTTTGCCTTGTCGTTGTCTTGTAGTTGCCGTATCGTTGTTTGTTCCTAATGGTCATGCATCTCAGCCGCTGTCGCTTTGAGAAATTATCGATATCTCACAATGTGTCTTTTTCGGGGCAATGACGACAATATCAATAAGCTGGCGACAATGATAGGGTGAAGGATTATGACGTCATCACCTATTACAACTACAAAAGTCAGATACTTTAGCAACGCATTACACAACATACAATACAAACTAGCTTCATAGTACATGGGAATGAGATATGCAAATACTTAGTGAAACAACAAGCACCCTCACTATTCTACCACCACCACCACCACCACCACCACCATCACCATCACCACCACCATCACTACTACTACTACTACTACTACTACTACTACTACTACTACTACTACTACTACTACTACTACTACTACTACTACTACTACTACTACTACTACTAACAACACCACCACCACATCTACTACTACTACTACTATTTCTAATACTACTATTGCTACTACCATTATTGCTACAACTACTATTATTACCAACATTATTACTACTTGTATTACTGTTCCATGGTGTCGGAGATCATAATTTATGGAGTGTCATACTCACCCACGCCAGGTGATAAGTCTCTTGCTGATGCTGATGCCTAGTACTACTGGTACTATTGGTACTACGACTACCACCATTGTATGAAGATAACGCCGTTAATGGGAATTCCTGTAGCGGGAGCCAACCCGTGAATTGCTCAATGCTGTCGGATATCGCAATATGTGGGGCGATATGATCGCCTTCGCCAGCCGGTAAGACATGTGATGATGATGATGATGATGATGATGATGATGATGATGATGATGATGATGATGATGATGATGATGATGATGATGATGATGATGATGATGATGATGATGATGATGATCATGATCATGATGATCATGATGATCATGATGATCATGATGATCATGATGATCATGATGATGACTAGTACTATTGCTACTATTGCTGCTACTGCCGCCGCTGCTGCTTCTGCTACTACTACTACTACTACCACTAATACTACTACTACAAATAGTATTATTACTTGTATTACTGAAACATACCATCGGAGATCGCAATATGTGGAAAGGTATGATCGACCACGCCAGGCAACATGTCTCTTGCTGATGATGACTAATATGACGAACAACTCTACTACTATTACTATACAACCACGCTAACTCTAGACAATATCGATAAATGCATTAAAACCTATCCGCCCCGATCATCTACATCCTACCCCCAGCAGACAGTTCGATACCTCACGTCTGAGACATCCCAACCTCTAGACCTAACAACTATAGCACCTCAACACCACTGGCCGTATATGCGCAGGCCGATCCCTATACCACCTCGCCACGACCACCACCATGCCTCTTCTCATTTAACTGTTGTCTATATATGATTTCGCCGTATTAATTTTTAATATCTTCTTTGAATCGTTTGATTGTTATTGTTTTATGTTGTACACTAGCCGTATCTACACTTGAAGGGGTCACTTGACCAACCCTTGACCTCTTGGTCATAACTTCACCACGTCATAGCTCACTTTGACCACCACCGTGTCACTAAAATACTCTCCCCTACAATTTAAGGAGTCATTTGATCACCCCGTGACCTCTTGACCACCTCTTGACCACCACTTGACCACATCATAGCTCACTTTAACCACCACCGTTTCACTACACGGACCCTCCATACAATTTAAGGGGTCATTTGACTACCTCTTGACCACCACTTGACCACGTCATCTCACACTTTAACCACCATCATTTCACTACACCTACCCTCCGCTAAAATTTAAGGGCTCACTTGACCAGCCCTTCACATCTTGACCACCTCATGACCACGTTATCACTCTCTTTAACCGCTATCATGTCACTACATTTATCCTCCGCTACAATTTAAGGTGGTACCTTGACCACACCTTGACCACTTGACCACCTCTTGACCACCCGTTGACCACGTCATCGCCCACTTTAACAGCAACTACGTCATTAGCCGTACCCTCCCCTACAATTTAAGGGGTCACCTGACCACCTCTTGACCACTTGAGCACCTCTTGGCCACTTCTTGACCACTTGTCGGACCGTACCCTACAATTTAAGGGGTCACTTGACCACCCCTTGACCACTTGACCACCACTTTACCACGTCATCGCTCATTTTAACCACCACCACGTCACTGGCCGTAGCCTCCCCTATAATTTAAGCGGTCACTTGACCAAACCTTGACCACTTGACCACCACTTGACCACATCATCGCTCACTTTAACCACCATCATGTCACTACACCTACCATCTGCTACACTTTAAGGGGGTCACTTGACCACCTCTTAACCACTTGGCCACCTCTTGACCACGCTATCTCGCACTTTAACTACCATCATGTCACAACACCTACCCTCCGCTACAATTTAAGGGATCATTTGACCACCCCTTGACCATTTGATCACCTCTTGACCACCCCTTGACCACGCCATCGCTCATTTTAACTACTATACGTCACTAGCCGTACCCTCCCCTACAATTTAAGGGGTCACTTGACAATTCCTTGACCTCTTGACCAGCTCTTGACCACGTCTACTTTAAAAAAAAATTATACCAGAAGTTATCACTCCTTTGAGGAGGAGGGTAGATAAATGCTAAAAATAGATTCCAAATTGAGGTGGGAAATCGATAAATGGTTGATTTATATAGTCCTCCTCATCATAAACTAGTCGTAGGGCCCGTACTATACTACTTACGTTGGTATATGAGTATACCAAGAAATGTGTAATTGTGAGATACTGAATGGGTGTATAACTGGGAGAGTTTGTATATATGATGTATGTTTGTATGTGTGAATGTGTGTGTGTGTGTGTACACATACTTGATATTGTGTATATACATATTGTGTGTGTGTGTGTGTGTGTGTGTGTGTGCGCGTGCGTGTGTGCCTGTCCGCCTGTAATATGTTTATGTGCATTGGTACCCAGTATGCCTGCTCATAACATTTGAATATACATTGTTTATGTTGACGTCATGATTTGACAATATTTTATTTTATTTTATTTTATTTTATTTTATTTTTTGCGTTCACCCCTATCCCCGCATCTCGGTAGTAGCACATCACAAAGAGAACTGTTCAAGTACAACAGAACAAAAGAATGAGGAAAACTCCCGGTGCCATGAATTGAGCAAGGGTGGGGAACTTCCGGCATTACGGCCGTCTATGGCCCACGAAATCATTTGGTCTTATATCATCATTACCCCTTTGTGGACAACAATCACCTTCAAATTAATAAGCTTGTGAGGGTAAAGCCGTGGGCAGTTGCTATTTGCGGCTGACTCAGTCACAGGAATATTACTCTGAGCCAGGGATGGACGCTAACATAACTTCTCGTTGAGGATGAACGGGTTAGGGGTAATGGTTGAATGGAATCAGATTTAGTCTGGCTCTGCCAGCATAAAATGCTTGATTCTTGACTAAACTCACCTGAACTTAACTAAGCGATGAGAAGAGTAGCATGGTAGTCAGGCCTGTTGGGCCAGTTCAAAACCTTTCAGTCGTTTGTAATAATGTAGCTTTTAACGACAGTTCCTTTTTGCCATATGTTCAGTTTGTCATTATATTATGTCTATTTACACATACTTCATATGCCGGCACTGACTTATCAGAAAACAAATACTACAACAATAATTGGTAACGTGTATGAATAGTTAATTGATGCTTTTTTTCAGAATGAAAATCGTTGCAGGCATTACTTTTGCTGTTGGATTTGAAAATGCAACTATAATAGTTACTGGAGAAGATGACAAATTGCTACTGAACAATGAAGCTTTTAATTATATGATGATGATTAACACTTGGGGACTGGGCCAATGTGTTACTTGGGTGGGTTTGATTGTTAATGTTCTTAACATTATAACTTTTATGCGTCAAGGCTTTCGGGATTCTGTCACCACGAGTCTTCTTTTGCTTACCATATCCGATCTAGGATCACTGGTATTCCTCTGTTTACTCAATCTGTGTTATGTTCCAGCTATAAATGCACTTGACCTTCCATTCTACCCTAATCAGATGATATACTTTTTATTTTACGGCCATGTTATGTTCACAAGAGTCACCACGGGAACGACAGCCTGGATTGCAGTGGAACGATGTTTGTGTATTGTCGTCCCTTTGAAAGTTAAGTCACTCATCACTAGCAGGAGAACTGTAATTTTCATTTGCGTGCTATATATATTTTCGACAGCTTCCGTTGCACCACTCTTCTATACTTCAAGAATTGCGTGGAAATTTGATATTGGCAGAAACAAATCTGTGCTTGGACTCATGAAAATAGCAAACAGGGGACAAATAGAAGGTGTGGTTTATGTCATCAACAATGTGCTACCACTAACATTCTTTGTTGTGATCGTCTGGTGCACGGTTGTTCTCAGTAAAGCATTACTTAAACATGCAGCGTGGAGACAACGTTCAGCGACGCAGAGAACAGTATCAAACCGAGATACTAAAGTGGTTAAACTTGTCTTGATTGTTTCTCTAGTGTTCATCTTCTGTTACGCACCTGGCTCTTTATTTTTCCTATGGGTTCTCACTGATCGTGATATGAAAATTGATGGGAAACAGAAGAATTTCCTGATAGCCTTCTTTGGTCTTGTACTTCACCTTGAGGTTATCAACGCTACAGCCAACTTTTTCATTTATATTTCCATGAGCTCAAAGTTCAAAGCGACATTTGAAAAGTTGATGTGCATCAGAATGACACACAAAGAAACACATTAAATATTGGTTGTGGTCAGTGGGAATTACCACAACAAATCAATTTACATGAAGAAGTTTCTCAAGACACGTAAAACTAAAGATAATAGTATTCATAGTATACATGATACGAGGGCTATTCCAAAATGATCCGCCAATTGGCTAGTAAAAATGTAATCAAATTGACAATAAGATCTAAATACAAACAAAAGTTACAGACATCACTGCATTACATTTCTACATTGTCACCATCTAAATTCAGGCACTTGTCGTACCGTAGCACGAGTTTTTGTAACCCCTCGTCAAGGAATGGCGCTACCAGGGTACTTAGCCAGTTGTTGACTCCATCCATGAGCTCCTCGGCGGTGTCGAAGCACTGGGTAGCCAGCCAGACCTTCATCTTGCCGAAAAGATCATAATCGCTTGGTGCCAAGTCCGGGCTGTAAGGTGAGTGGTTGAAAATGTCCCACTTAAACCGCTCAAGTAAAGCATTTGTGCGAGCAGCAGTGTGGGGGCCGTGCGTTGTCGTTCAGGATAATTAATGGTGAGCATTCAGGGCCTTTTGTTTTGGATCGACCGACAAAGCTTCTTCAGTGTTTCACAATACACGTCTGGCGTTATTGTGGTCTCTGGTGTCATGAGTTCCGTCAACAAAATACCCTTGCGATCCTAGAACACTGTATCCATCATTGTTTGTTTGCAAAAATGTTTGCTTTAATTTTTGTGGCTTTTTGGAGAATGAGTATGCATCCACTATTTTGACTGTTCCTACGTCTCTTCATTCACGAAGTGAACCCATCTAGTCCCCAGTCACTAATCTGTCGAGAAATGCACCCCCATCTTCCCAGTAGCGCAGAAGAAACGTCAAAACTGAGCCCATTATTTCAGCTTTGTGGGCGTCAGTCAGTTGCTTTGGTACCCACTGTGAACAAAATTTGTGGTAACTAGTCTTAGAAATTTGTTGATATTCTGTAGAAAGATCTTAAATTTTTAAACGGCGCTTTTCCGCTACGACTTGATCGATTTTTTGAATAAGCTCATCTGTCGCACATGAATGTCGTCCTTGTCCTCCCTCATCGTGCACATCTTTACGCCCATCTCGGAATTTCCTTCACCAATCCCTCACAGAACTGCCACTCGTAACATTATCATCGTACACACGACACAATCGACGATGAATTTCAGCCGCATTTTGACCTTCTGCTTGAAGAAAACGAATCACATCATAAATTTCACAGTTGGCGGGAAGGGCAATGACAGTGGCTTATTCATTCTTTCTCGATTCGTGAACCACCGAACAAATGGGACTGTATGTTTATGTGTAGTGACCTAAAAGACTACTGAATAATGCTAGCAGTAATGCAATTGGCAGTTGATTTTGGAATAGATCTCGTAGTATAAAACTATAAATCATGATATATTTGACATAGTGGTGAAATATGTGCACATAAATATATGCAAAGTTGCAAATGACAGATGCATGCACAATGAAAACATAATTAGAATAGAATGTACTGAAAGTAAAGACCGAAGGCAGACGAGAAAGACGCAGACAACGATACAGCTGAGTAGATAACATAAAGGGATCGGTGAATGTTATAATCTGTTATAATCTCTTATAATATGTTAATCGTCTTAAGCGACTTCCCGTCAATCAATCAATCATTTTGAAAACAAATATTCCAAATTCAGTCTCGTTCAACCTGCTTTTTCAGCGTTGGTTAGATTTGAGATCCGTAGTTGTGTGGGTTGTTAGTCCTAATTCGGACTGGTTATATTGGTCTGCTATGGTCTGTGTATAACCAATTTCAGACAGACAGACAGACAGACAGACAGACAGACAGACAGACAGACAGACAGACAGACAGACAGACAGACAGACAGACAGACGGGCGGGCGGGCGGACGGACGGACACAGACAGGCAGGCAGGCAGGCAGGCAGACAGGCAGGCAGGCAGGCAGGCAGGCAGGCAGGCAGGCAGGCAGACAGACAGACAGACAGACAGACAGACAGACAGACAGACAGAGAAATAGTCGGGGATTCTGTTACATGCAACCTTCACTGTGGAGAATGTACTAATAGACTGATTGATTGCTTAATTAAAATAAATAATTAATTAATTAAAAGACCGAGGGAGATGGTGCTGGACAGTTTCAGATTATGATATTGAGCAACATCGGTTTTAGAGTTGGTTTAACTGATTATGTCATGTGGTGATTAATGGTCTTAAGCGACTTCCCGTCAATCAATCAATCATTTTGAAAACAAATATTCCAAATTCAGTCACGTTCAACCTGCTTCTTCAGCCTTGGTTAGAGTTGAGAGCTGTAGTTGGTGGGATCATCATCATCATCATCATCATCTTCCACTTCTGCCGTCAAGCGTCGTGGGGAGGAATAATTTGCGTTAAAGCGTCCGGTGGATGGCACTGGATAGTGTCATTCCGTGAGGTTGTACAATGTCTCTGATGTCGTCAATCCATTTTCTTCTTGGACGTCCTCGTGGTCTCGTCGCAGATGATCTTTGATGTAAGGCCAGTGATGGTAGTTGTTGATGTTGCATTCTAATGACATGGCCAAACCACTTGATCTTCTGTCTGTCAATAAATGTGGCACAAGGTGTTGATCCCACAGTCTGTCTGATAGTAGCATTTCTTACTCGGTCTCGGATTGTTAAGTTGGCAGCTCTCCTCAGGCATCTCATTTCGCAGGTGTTGATTTTGCGAAGGTGTAATTTGGATAAAGTCCAGGTTTGAGATTGGTAGCATAGGGTTGGTGTGAATATGCTGTTTATTATCTGTCGTTTTGCGGACATGGGTATGTTTGGATGTTTCAGTAAGGGTGATAGTTGATATGTAAGTGCACTAGCTTTTTGACATCTGATGTCAATTTCTCTGTCCAATCTGCCATCATCTGTGATCATACTTCCAAGGTATTTGAATTCTTTAACTTGTTTCAGAGGTGTGTTATTTATCTGTATATTTAGTGGGCCTGGCGATCTGCTAACTTGCATTACTTCGGTTTTGGCTGTGTTTATACTCATATTGTATCTGCTGCAGGTTGAACTCAGATTAGTAATATGATTTTGTAGTCTGCCCTCATCGCTGTAAAACAGGCACTGATCATCTGCAAATAGAAGTTCATTTATTCCCTGTGGGTCAGTTGTTTCATCTGGAGTAAAGAGTTCTAAATTTTCTGAATCTGGTCTGTCGAGACTTGCTTCTTTGGAAATTCTGTCCATGTAGATATTGAATAGCAGGGGAGAGAGCACACATCCCTGCCTCACTCCTGTATTGACTGTGAACATATCTGATATACCTTCTTGTGTTCTTACTGCACTTCGGCTCGAGTGGTACATGGCTATGATGTTTTCTAGCAGTTGCCCTTCTATCCCATAGTCTTCAAGGATGGTCCATAATTTGTATCTGTCTACTCTATCAAAAGCCTTTTCCTGATCTACAAACACAATATTCTGCTGGTCACTATATTCAATAGTTTTTTCACAAATTTGTCTAAGTGTAAATAATGCATCAGTGCAACTTTTACCTTTCCGAAAACCGAATTGTGCTTTGCTTAACTGTTGTTCAACTATTGGTCTAGCTCTTTGTTCCAAAAGTTTTGCATACATTTTCCCTATATGGCTTAGGAGTGATATACCTCTGTATGTTTCGCACTCTCTCATATTGCCTTTCTTTTTCCATATTGGTACTATTATTGCCTGTTGCCAATCATCTGGGACTTTTCTTTCTTCCCATGCTATATTAAAAAGTCTTGTTAGCCATTTAACTCCTGTTTCCCCACAGGCCTGAATAGCTTCTGTGGTTATTCCATCTGGACCTGGTGATTTGTTCTTAGGACTTTTCTGTATAACTGCTTTGACTTCTGCATGTATGAAATTTGGTTCTTGCTGTCCCTGGCGTTTAGGCACAAAAGTGAGGTTTCCTATGTTATGTGTGGGTTTAAGTAGTTCTTGAAAGTATTCTGCCCATCTTGCTAGTCTTTGTTGTGGATTAAATATTGGTATACCTCTTTTGCTGTTTATGATGGTGGTTGGGTTGTAACATGCATCTCTGTTTCTCATTGTGGTGACACGTTTATAAAATTCTCTTGGGCAGTCTTTGCTAAGGGTCGCCATCTGTTCACCGTATATTCTCCAGGATTCATCTTTAGATGCTCTAATTGTTCGTTTGGCATTACGTCGTGCTATTCTATAAGTAATATAGTCCTGTTCAGATTTAGTTGTGATCCACTTTTTGAATGCTACCTTCTTTTTGAATATGCTATCTTTAACTTCGTTGTTCCACCTGGCTGTTCTTAATCTTTTGTCTTGCCCTACTTTCTTTGTTCCACATTTATTTTTCAGTGTGTCGAGCATGGCAGCCTTGAAACATGTCCATTCCTTATCTACGCTTGAGTGGTCATCAGGGATGTTCTTATGTAGGTTTTGGATTTCTTGATTGAATTCGTCTTTAACTGTATTTTCCTGCAGCCTCCTATAATTGATGACATGTGTTGTTACTTTTTTGTTTCTTATTCTCCTGTGTGATGAAATCTTTTTTATTATGACTGGTTTGTGATCAGTATCAACATCTGTATTTGGGAGTGCTCTTGAATCTAATAGTAGCCTTCTGTCTGATTTCCTAATTAGAATAAAGTCAATTTGGGATGCTTGGTTTATGTCATTCCATTTATACCAGGTTTTGGTGTGGCTACGACGATGTTGAAAAAAACTATTTGCTATTATTAGTCCATGTTCCGAACATATGTTGAGTAGATGTTGACCATTGCTGTTACAATCAGTCTCTGTGTCGCTGAATGGCCCCATGCAATCCTCCCACGGTGTTCTTCGTGTGCCTATTCGTCCGTTAAAATCACCCATCACAACTAGTTCATCTGTCTCCTTGACATTATTTAACGTGTCTGCAAGTTTATCAAAATATTCGTCTTTGTCTTCGTCGCTGTAAGTGTCATTACATGGGGCGTATGTTTGTATAAAAGTTGTTGTTCTATTTCCTTCTTTGATCTGTACTAGTATTATCCTTTCTGATATAAATTTAGTGTTGATAATGGCTTTCGCTTTGTCTGGATGCAACAAAAAACCCACTCCATGTTTAGCTGTAGCTCGCTGATCGACGCCACTCCATATAAGGACGTAACCTTCATGTGTTTGTTTCGTGTTCTGCCCCTTTTTCCTAGTGTCTGCGAGTCCTAATAATTGAATATTTGATTGTTTCATAAACTCTACAAGAGCTGGTTCCTTATATCCTAGACCTGTAACATTCCAAGTTGCAAAAATCTCCTTTCTATTTGAAGTGTGTCGAAATTTAGCGGTTGTCGTCGTTAGTCGTTTGTTGTGACGCTTCGGTGTGTAGTTTCCGGCGTGAACGCTGATAGAGCTGCGTTTTTCTCTCAATTTCCTCCATAATTCGCGAGCAATAGTTCTTGAACAAATAAATTCCCTACCGGTTTGCTGGACCTGTCGTAGGTTCATCCTTATTTGAACAAATTGATGTTAAGAAACACGCACAGAACACATAATTAATCTCCGAATCGAGCGACGCGGTTTACACCGCCATCTTGGAACAAGTCGGTAACTATGTTGGTGGGATGTTAGTTCTAATTCGGACTGGTTATATTGGTTCTGGTATGGTCTGTGTATAACCAATTTCAGACAGACAGACAGACAGACAGACAGACAGACGAACGGGCGGGCGGGCGGACGGACGGACGGGCGGGCGGACGGACGGACGGGCGGACGGACGGACGGACAGACAGACAGACAGACAGACAGACAGACAGACAGACAGACAGACAGACAGACAGACAGACGGACGGACGGACGGACAGACGGACGGACAAGTCAGAGAAATAGTCGGGGATTCTGTTACATGCAACCTTCACTGTGGAGAATGTACTAATAGACTGATTGATTGCTTGATTGAAATAAATAATTAATTAATTAAAAGACCGAGGGAGATGGTGCTGGACAGTTTAAGATTATGGCATTGCGCAACATCGGTTTTAGAGTTGGTTTAACTGATTAAGTCATGTGGTGTCGTTTTAAGCGACTTCCCGTCAATCAATCAATCAATCAATCATTGTGAAAACAAATATTCCAAATTCGGTTTCGTTCAACCTGCTTCTTCAGCGTTGGTTAGATTTGAGATCCGTAGTTGTGTGGGCTGTTAGTCCTAATTTGGACTAGTTATATTGGCTCTGCTCTGGTTGTCGGGGAAGGTTGGTTCTTGTGCTGCCTGGTAATTTCATTATTGTCTTATGTTGGTGCTGATAAAGACCTGTCCTTAGTCGGACCTACCATGGTCCGCAATCTTTCATTTTTTTGGTTTCTTTCTCTATTAACACTAATAAGTGCTGATTATTTCTTGTGTTGTCCTCACCAGGACTGGTTATATTTTTGGGTTCTTTCAATGACGGTTTATACTCTCTGTGGTCCTCACTAAGATCTATTCTATTTTATGTGGTCCTCTTTAGGATTGGTTATATTTTATGTTGTCCTCTGGGGGACTGTTTATGTTTGTGTGGTCCTCAATGAGGTAGGTTATAATTGTTGTGGTCCTCACCAGGACCGGCCATATTGTGTGTGATCCTCTCAAGGATTGGTTATTTCTTGTGTGGTCCTCAATGAGGTAGGTTATAATTGTTGTGGTCCTCACCAGGACCGGCCATATTGTGTGTGATCCTCTCAAGGATTGGTTATTTCTTGTGTGGTCCTCAATGAGGTAGGTTATAATTGTTGTGGTCCTCACCAGGACCGGCCATATTGTGTGTGATCCTCTCAAGGATTGGTTATTTCTTGTGTGGTCCTCAATGAGGTAGGTTATAATTGTTGTGGTCCTCACCAGGACCGGCCATATTGTGTGTGATCCTCTCAAGGATTGGTTATTTCTTGTGTGGTCCTCAATGAGGTAGGTTATAATTGTTGTGGTCCTCACCAGGACCGGCCATATTGTGTGTGATCCTCTCAAGGATTGGTTATTTCTTGTGTGGTCCTCACCGGGGCTCTTCCCGGTCATGTCCAGTCCGCATAAGGACTCGGTGTAGGCACAGGCATAGAATTCAAGTGCAGTCTCAAGTTGTCCTCCCGGTCAGCCGCCCGTTCTCCTACCTTCGCTGTCAGCGCCGGTGCATGCAACAACAAGACGACCCGATCCACCTGTCAGCATTATCCAGGAGCCCTCCAAGAAGAGCCAAATCATCATCATGCCAGTCACCCTGCCGCACCCAACTGTCCATCTCAGGGCAACCAGGACATCCATCACAAGAGAAATAGATGGATGTCCAATTAAAAGTAAGAGGAATTTAATAACACAGAACAGAGACGAAAAGGTACGAACAGACACTAAACAGATACATACATTTATGGTGTTATCTCCTCCTCTGTTTTTTTTTTAATTATTTTTTAATGTCTTTCCCTGTTCAGCATATGAACTATCTGACCAGGCGCTGTATTTCTGGGTTGCTGTTTATGTGCAGGTACTCCGTCATTGTCACTGAAGTCTTAGTTTTCACAAAGTATTCTCTTAGATCTCTTCGCTCAATATTGTACTCGTCACATGTTAGTAAATAATGTTCAGTGGTGTTGTTTTCTAGGCATGCTAAGCAGAATGGGTTTTCTCTTGTATCTTTCCAGTTACCCAGTCTCAGTTTCCACACCTTTCTGTTTGCTGGTGCTTTCATGTTGTTATTGACTTGCGACTTGTAAGTGGGTTCACCCAGTACTTTGTATGCGTATCGACCTCTAGCGCTGTCTCTCCACTGTTTGCTCCATTCTTGGGGTATGTAGCTGTTGATGGCATTCTTTCCTTCGACTTTTCATAAACCTGTGCTGATTTTATTTCTGCTGATTAGTCCTCATTTCGCCGCTCTGTTTGTTTTGTTTTTTTTCGTTTGCAGGGATACCCCTGTTGGCTGCTATCCATCCGATGGTGACTTGACATCCCATGTGCCTGAGGTTGGTGGTTGTCGCTAATAATGCCTCTTTTATGTCGGGTCTGTTTCCTCTAGTGAAGTTCCCAAGCGTTTGCACTGATGACAGGGAGTCTGTCATTATGCATAGTTTCATCGGTGGGTTCTCGGCTGCAATCTTCAGTCTTTTCAATATAGCTACCAGTTCGGCCGTACACACTGCTGTCTGGTCAGTTAGTTTGAACTGTTTCTTCAGCTTCCAGTCTGGGACAACTACTCCTGCTCCTACCTCTCCCTGTTCGTTCTTGAACCCGTCTGCGTAGATTATGAGATTGTCTTTACTGACTTTTTCTATGTACGCCTCGGCCGCGTCTCTTGCATCTATGACCTCTGTTAGTTAGTTAGTTAGTTGCAGTTCCAACTTCACAGCAACGGGTCATCCCCATTATGCTCCATTCCTGTGCAAGTGAATATCACACAAAATGCTCCCCACTGCCCAACGTGAAAAGTGGAAAAGACAGGAGTCTCGACAAACAACAGCCCGCACAGATACACTGTGCATAATGCCGCCGCCAGAATATCAATCAACACACCAGTCCCCCACGAAACACCCAGTTCATCTCTGATGGAATCTGCAGTCATTTTCCTATCTGGATGTTTCCTAGATGTTCACCCACACAGTCCACGAAATGCAGTTCATCACCGACTGTGTTCTTGGTGATGGCCTTTGCTAGGCTGGTACCTGTGAATGGGACTGTCAATTCCCATAGTGAGATTGTTGGCTTATACAGTCTTGTCTGTTTTAGGGTTTCTGCTAGCTCATCTTCTTCGTTCATCTTCTCTGCTGCTTCCCATCCTGCCGGTCTTTGCATTTTTACTATCGGTATGCCTTCACGTTTGCTGCGGTTGTCTCTGAATGTTTGGTAGGCCGGATGGTCTTCGTCTTGTGCCACCTTTACCCAGTAGTTGTATGTCAGTTGTTTACGCCTCAGATTCAGTGATAGTACACCCAGTGCCACCTCCATGGCTCCTTTGGATGTCCATTTGCCTGTACCAAGAATGGTGTTTAAGGCCTGGGTCTGTATGGTGTCCGGCCGCTTCTTGTTGGCTTCTGATGCTGATTCGTACACAAATGCTGCCATATTCTAGTTTGCCTCTGATGAATGCTTTCGTAGAACATCAGCATTGTTTTGGCGTGGGCTCCCCATCCATTTCCCGTAGTAAATTGTGGAATTTCTTGAATTTGTCCACTGTCTGCTGTATGTGTTTTGTCCAGTTCATCTGTTCGTCTAAAGTCATACCTAGGAAAACCGTGCTGCGTGTTCTATTAATTGTTTTCCCTTTTATTTGTATGTTATACACCTTGTTAAACTTTCTCTGCTTCTTGCTACTGAATAACATGCTGCTGACTGTTTTATTGGTGTTTACTTAGCCTCATTTGTCCATTCAGTTGGTTAGTTTATTTCTCTGTTTCTGGAGGGGTCCTCTTGTACCCTTTATGCCTCTTCCACTCTTCCATATGGCGCAGTCGTCAGCAAATTGTGACAGTCCAGTTCTTTGGTCCTGGATCTCCTCTGCTAGGTCTTTGACCAGTATTAAGAAGATTGCTGGTAAGATAACCGATCCCTGGGGGATGCTGTTCTTTTGCGTATATGTCTTGGACGCTTCGTTTCCTCACCGAAAAGCTTTTATCTGTGAGGAAATGTTCTGTGTACTTGTAAGTTCTTCCTACTACGCCTACTTTCTTTAGTTTGATTAATGCAGCTTCTCTCCAGCATTGATAGCACGCTTGAGCTAGATCCAGGAATACAGCCATCCTCTTTTCCCCTTTTATGAATCCTTTCATGCCCTGATTTTCTAGTTTGATTATTTGGTCCATCGTGCACCTGTTGGATCTATATCCGGACTATGTGTGGCTGTAAAGCCCATTCTTCTCTCTCTTTTGTTTATTAGTCTCCATGATTTTGCCAAGGTGAGATGTCAGGGAGATGGATCGGTATGAGTCCATCCTCGTTGGATCTTTGATTTGTTTCCTAACTGGCATCATGGTGGCTGTTTTCCATTGTTTAGGAATATTCCCAGTCTGCCATATTTCATTATAGAGTTTAATGATTGTTTCTATGGTTTTCTTTTGGGAGCTTTTTAAGGATTGTGTAATTTAGTATGTCGGCTCCAGCGGCGGTTTCAGATTTTTCTTTGAATGATGTCATCACCTGGTCTGTCGTAATGTCTGCATCCATATAGTGTTGTTCTACGTCTTTGTGTGCCGTGCCGTTTATCTCTTGTATTATCTCCTCCCTTCGTTGCCTGTCTTTATTTCCTAGTCTGTAGTTAGAGCAAGTGAAAGTATTTTCAGAAATATTGAAGATATGGAAGGAATCAACATTGGGGGACGATGCATCAATAACATTAGATATGCAGATGATACAGTCTTGATTGCAGACAATGAACAGGACCTGCAAAATTTAGTAGATGCGATTGTGACACACAGTGAACAACTAGGGTTAGAATTAAATTGTAAAAAGACACAGATTATGGTCGTCACTAGGAAGGACGAAATACCACAATGTAATATACAAGTAAATGGGAATATTCTTCAACAAGTGAGCAGGTACAATTATCTCGGAACAGTAATAACATCTGATGGGAGATGCCTTGAAGAGATTAGAACAAGAATCGCCATGGCAAAAGTAGCCTTTAGCAAGATGAAAAACATATTGACCAATAAAAAGATGTCAATTGAAACGAGAAAGAGAGTGTTGAGATGCTACATTGAGCCTGTACTTTTGTATGGATGTGAAGCGTGGACAATGAGCAGTCAGGCTGAAAAACATCTGATGGCTGTAGAGATGTGGTTTCTGAGGAAAATGCAAAGAATACCATGGACAGCCAGAAAGACCAATGAACAAGTCCTTCAAGAAACAAATGAAGATCGTAAATTGATTAGAGAAATTAGACGTAGACAGTCAAAATTTTTTGGACATGTTATGAGAAGAAATGGATTGGAGAATTTGGTGACAACTGGTAAGATCGAGGGGAACAGACCAAGGGGAAGACCTAGAAGCAAGTACCTGGATGGCTTGGCCTTGTGGCATAGTCGAGACAGAAACACGGAGCTGATCCACGACTCTGGTGATCGGGTGAGATGGCAGAACATGACCGCCCACGCTTACCGGCATGGCACATGATGGATGGATGGAGTTAGAGCAAACTTCATAAAAGTAATCTCCGAACACATTAACTTTGTCTTGGTTTGTTACTGCTAGTGTTGGATTTTTGGTGGTGGGGGTGTTGCTTGTCTTGTTACTCCTTTGTATTATGTTTATTTATTTCCACACCGCGGTGGTCGGTGTTTCTGGGCTGGGTTTCTGGCAGTACCTTCTCCCCTCCTTTTCTTTCGCGTGTCTAACTGCTCTGTTTGCTTCATTATTGCATTTCTTGTATTCTTCAAAGTTCTCTTCTGTTCTTGCCCCTCTATCAGCAGTGGGCTTATATACTGCCGAAAAGTTGCCACTGCGTTAAAAAAACAACATGTCTGCTACCATATTAACAACTTTTAAGGCATACTGTGGCCCTACTTCCCATTTTCACATGTATTTACTATTTGTTTTTCATGTAAAATGCATTTTACATGAAAAACAAATAGTAAATACCTCTATTTCTGTCAACATGCCCAAAAGGATAAAAGTACACGCTGATAAACTTATGGTGCGCTGATGGCAAGGTTCATCACATACACCGGTCAGTTGGACTAAAATGTTAGCTTCTCTTCCGTAACATGGGGACGTACATTACAAGTACCTCAGAAGGTGGAATGGGCTCGCCTAATGGCGAGGGACACTGGTAACACGGAAAGCTAAAGAAAAAAAAATACACGCAAACATCAGTCTAGTGGTCACCAAACTACGGCCCGCATCCGGTGCGCTGCGTCAGTTCATCTGGCCCGAAGACAGTATTCGAATTTGCTTGATAAAACGTAATGGAATACGAGACGTTGTGATATAATTTAAATTTAAATATTATATTTAGAATACTATGAGATCTTCACACGTGCGGAGACATCCTGGCTGCTATACAACTTAAATTTAATATTTTCAATTTTAAATTATTGTATCTAGATTTTCTTGTCTATTGCAATATTTGCTTATTTCGCGCCATCTCAACTCCTTCCCCGGTTCGCGGTAGCTTCGTCTACTCTCTGACGTTACCATGGTTTCCATGACAACACACACAAACACGCATCTTTCCCTCCCCCAGATGCGTCCGGCTTTCAACACAGGTCCGACGTTCCAGAAATATTTACATCTTTTTGCCTGTCATAAATTTTATAGGTGTGTAACAAGGATTTCTTTGTTTGACAGTGATAGGTAAGTGAACTACAAGTTTGAATAGAGGCAATAAAGTAGCAAACATTGCATAAAAATGCCATAGAAGCCTCGTGTTATTACAAAAATATTATCCCCAGCTCAGAAAAATTCACCGGTCAAGGTGTTAATCGAGCTGGTCTCTAAGCCAGGTTTTGTCGACCTTTCTGCTGCAGCAGATCCTTACGCAAATGTTTACGTTGCTCAATGAACTCTCTGCGACGACCCTCGTGTCTCCCCTAGTATATGTAATAAACCAGATGGACAGAAATGTTGCATTTAGGCGATTTCGGTCTGTTTGGGCGGAACCCCTGGCTGCCATTCACGGAACGCCGGTTGAAAAACACTGCTCTAGGCTGTTTCTTTAGGCCGGTCCTATTTATATATTTTGCAAACCTTATTATGTGATATATTCTATTACCAAAGGTACCTATAAACTTTATATGCACCTTTTTGCGAGCCGTAGCTTCACCAATGACCCCTAATCCTCTGCTTTTCTTGCGTTTCAATAGATTTTAATTATGTTTCTAAATCAATGTCTTTTTCATTTTCAGACCCCGTTTACTTCGCCCTTCATTATAGCTACTAAGAAAGGAAAAGTGGACGCCGAGTGTCGCGTTTTCAATGAAGAATGGCGAGTAAGGTACTTCTTTGTGGAAACAAATGACCAGAAAACTAGCTGTGAAATATGCAGAGAAAGTGTTGTCGTTTTGAAAGAGTACAATCTTCGGTTGAACAAGCAACTAGAAAGTCGAATGAAGAAAGTCCTGAAGATGTGGCTACACAGACGAATGTGTCGTATTTCATGGAAACAAAAACAATCAAATGCAGAGGTATTAGAAAAACTGGGAATGAAATAAAAGTTGACGAAAGAAATAAAGAGGAAGTTAAGTGAAATATTTCAGCTACGTTAAAAGACATGATACTCTTATAAAAACCGCAATTGAGGGCAAGCGAGCAGGAGGTAGACAACGATACAAGTGGGAAGATAACATCAAGAGATGGACGAACATCAGCTTGACAGAATGTACAGTCAGGAGAGACAGAATTGTTGGAGATCCATTGCAGACAACCTTCATTGTGGAGACGGCACCTAATTGATTGAATCTTTAGTGTCACTATGAAACAAAACAAAAAAAACTCAACATATTCAAAGTTTTCTGGAAAGTTATTCTCTGAGAAATATGAGTCCATGAAACGTGGCTTAGAAACACAAAGAAATCTCTTCACGAGAAAGTTTGCTGAAAATGAATCTGTCACTCGTACACGTTACAAAACAGTGCATAAGATGGCAGAACGAGGAAAACCGTTTACTGGTGGCAACTTCATCAAAGAGTGTATGATGGAAACAGCAAATGATGTGTGTCCTGAGAAAGCCGATTTGTTGGGAACTATCAGCCTTTCGGCAAGTTCAGTTGTATGGAGAACAGAAGAACTTGGCGAGAACATAGTGCTACAGATATGCGAGAAAGCTAGGAACTTGTTGTGGTATTCTCCGGCGCTGGATGAGTCCACTGATCGCTCGAGTACGTCACAACGTATCGTGTTAATTCGTGGTGTCAATTTGGACTTTTGGATAACGGAAGAGTTGGCATCCGTTTGCAGCATGCATGGAACAACAACTGGGAAAGACATTTTCGTCGAAGTGGAAAGAATTTTGCAAGACTATAACCTTCAGTGGAATCAGCTTCGATGTGTTACAGTTGATGGAGGAAAAACATGGCTGGGGTGAGAAAGGTTCTGATGAGGGAAGATCAAGACTCAGTTGGAAGATTTGCAAATTTCGGGCACTCTTTTCATACACTGCATCATACATCAGCAAGCACTCTGTGGGAAAGACTTAGATATTTCTTGTGTACTGAAACCAGTCGTTTCAGCTGTGAACTTCATTTGGGGACATGCACTCAGTCACCGTCAGTTACCGGCTTTTATTGAAGAAATTGATTCCGAATTATGTGACTTGCCTTATCACACATCAGTGAGGTAGCTGAGGAGCGGCTGGCCGAGTGGCTAGAACGCCGGACTCTCTTTTGGGAGACCCGGGTTCGATTCCTCGGTAAGGTGTGGGATTTTTTTTTTCTGTCGGGGGCAAAAACAAAATCCTAGCCTGCACAGTTCGCGGCGACTGCACTAGCTAGGCGGCCTTAATTCCTCAGGCTCACAGACCCTTCTGCCATACACCGCAAGGTACTATATTGGCAGCAAATGACAGTATTTTTGACAGTGAGGTGGCTCAGCTGCGGTAAAGTCCTGCTTAGTTTTTACAAGCTCCGAAACGAAATAGATGTTTTCCTCACATAAAAAGATAGAGCTGATCCACAGCTGTCAGAAACTACCTGGCTGTCATAGTTGTCATTTTTGGTCGACATCACATCCCACATGAACGAACTGAACTTGAAACTTCAGGGAAAGGATAACCTCGTCTGTGATCTCTACAGAATCATCAAATTATTTCGGAGAACGCTGTCATTGTTTGAAGCACAACAGGAAGGAGAAAACTTTTCTCATATTCATTGTTTCAAAGAGTTTTGCGCTACATCGCCGAGGATGTCGACTTCGATTTTCCGAAAAAAAATTATTCGTGGCTTGAAGAAGCATTGTTTGGAGAGATTTTCAAATCTTGACAGAATTGAGAGTGACATTCTTCTGTTCCATAATCAATTTGATTGTAACCTTGATTATGTGCCAGTTGAACTACAATTGGAGCTAACAGATTTGCAAGCAAATGACTTGTTGAAAGAGAACCACAGAGAATGAAAACCTGTTAGCGAACGAAAGAAGAAGAAGCAGGAGAAAACCTGTTGAATTTTATCACTGCTTACCTGATGTTGCGTTTCCGAAACTAAAGAAATCGGTGTTTGAAACAATTTATATCTGTGATCAAACATTTTCAAAAATGAAGTATGTGAAGTCAGCACATCGAACGAGATTGACTGATGAACATTTGAAAGCAATTCTCTTGATTGGATGCGGCAATTCCAAACCAAACATTGATGATATCTTGAAAGTCAAACGTCAGTTTCACAAATCTCACTAACTTTTTTTTTTTTTTTCTGCTTAGTTTGTGAGATTCGGATAGTATAGGCACACTAGGTCTGATGTAACTATCTTTTTTGCTAACGTCGCCTTCTTTGATAACCTTCTTTTAGTAAATAAATATGTTGGTTGTCATTGTTTTTTGTGCATTGAATGAATCACCAAAAAACGAGAAGTAGATTGTGAGCTTTACTGGAACACGATTACAAGAAACAAAATGGACGTTGCGGACAAAGCCTTTGTCAGCCCAGAACAAACACACACAAACAAACACACACAAACAGACACACAACTACACAAAACAACTACATGAAAATATTAAGGTTACTTAGCTGAATACGTCTTGAGTCTTGAGCGACTGTAAGTGGATCGAATTAACCGGATGTGTGGTTTAGGTAGCCAAAGGACTAATGGTCAGTACCACCAGAATCTCAAGGATTGGCTAAGCCGCCCGGTGGGGGACACCCGCTTTTTTTGTGCATTGCACGCCACTCACCCATGATAAACATGGAATGCTAAACTTAGTTTTTCGTCTGTTTTTCCAGAGCTTTCGTTCTGGCTTGCAAGTATTGTACAGAATGATTATACGGCCCGCGATCGTCATTTTATGTTATCCGGCCCACTGTGAAAAACGTTTGGTAACCCCTGGTCTAGTGCACTCGCTAGTACTACTAGTAGTAGCATCTACTAGCGGTTGTGGTAGGTATATCGACTAGGCTTTAATTCAAAGCGAACGAACGAAAGAAAAAACAACCTGGCGTAAGTACTCGTAAATAGACACAATTCACGATATAAATAAATGTTTTGCGTATCCTTTTACAGGACTTAGCTGTCAACAGCAGCATCTTTCAGCTGTCTGTTGATCTCTTGGCAAGATTACGCTCAGTAGTTTGCCATTGCTTTCTGAGCGGCCGGCTCAGTATCCGCAAGTCACGAGCGGGGGTCGAACCACCTCAGTTCTCGCTCCGCTGCGAGACTCTGCGTGATAAACGGGATTACAGAGAGAAAGTGTTGTAACCCCACAGCCAGAGAGACCGGCTTATTCACGATATGGATTAGATAATACTATTCGGATACATAGCAAAGGAAAAGAAAGGCCAACGATAAATATCACGAGAAACGGGGAGAAACTGGAACAAGTAACATGTTTCTGGGGCTCCCGTGGCGTAATGGCTAAACTCTTGCCTGTCAGTCCGATGGTCGTGAGCTCTATCCGGATTGGGACGGATTTGAATTGTGAAATTTGACCTGGGCTCCCACTTGAACTGGTCTAAAATGGGAAGCAGGCAATTTTTGGAGAAATAAAGGCGGCGCGCATGATACTGATCATACCACGCCCCGAGTGTAGATTGGTCTACAATAGTGTGGGTATTAAGTCGTGTAAGTATCCTTTACTGACTCTTTTAAATGTTACTCCAAAAGGTCTAAGGGACATTAACGCCTGTTAGGCTTTTTCTTTTCATTTCTTTTGGTTCGCTCGCTTTGATCAAGCGAAGTCCATACAGATGCATATGCCTCTAATGCACTGGATTGATGTTTACGTGTAATTTAGCTTTCCCTATTACCAGTGTCCCTCGTCATATGGCTAACCCACTCCGACTTCAGAGGTACTTGTAGTTTGCGTCCCCAAGTCAAGGACGAGAAGTAAACATTTTAGTCCAACTGACCGGCGTATGGGGTGGAACCCTCTACCTCGGCATCAGCACACCGGATGTTTAAGAACGGGTGCTTCTCGACCTTTTGATTAAGATCAAAGTTTAGATTTATATGCTTTTGATCTGGCCAGGGTGTAGAGGTAGTCATCCAAACTGCACACCGAATCACCAAATCACTGTCCACTTATAAAAAAGTCGCCAGGGTCGACTTCATTGCACCGGGTTTTATCCCATATGGCTCGGTCTCTTTCCGCAGCACGGATAGTGTCGCATAAAGCACGAACTCCGTAGCTTTTAGCGACGACCCACAGGAGTCTCCGAAACATTTAACTCGTAAACCGAAGGACGCGGCCCGGAATCGAACCCACAACCTTCGGAGCACGAGTCAAACGGCTTGACCACTTCGCCACAAAGACTCCCGACTGACCACTTACTTCAAAACTTACAAAACTGTCCACTTATACTGGCAGACGGGCCATGGTGGACAACAATGGACCGGAAGGCACATAGTGGGACTAAGGAGAATGGATCCACAGCTTGCTCTAAGTGATACATAGTAATGGAAATGGTTAGAAGACGTGGGAGGAATCACCATCTAATAACATTAGATATGCGGATAATATAGCATTGATTGCAGACAATTAGCAGAATCAGCAACATTTAGTAGATGCGGTTGTTGCACACTGTGAAGAACCATAATTGGAATTAAATTCTAAGAAGACACTGCTTATGGTGGTCACGAGCAAGAAGGAACTACCACAATGTACAATACAAGTAAATGTGAATATTCTTAAACAAGTGAATCGGTACAATTATCTCGGAATAGTTATACC
Source organism: Cepaea hortensis (assembly GCA_963921405.1). Classification (NCBI taxonomy): domain Eukaryota; kingdom Metazoa; phylum Mollusca; class Gastropoda; order Stylommatophora; family Helicidae; genus Cepaea; species Cepaea hortensis. The sequence goes on along the minus strand of OY992879.1, from coordinate 135,757,591 downwards.
ATCTGATGGAAGATGCCTTGAAGAGATTAGAACAAGAATTGTCTTTTCCACTTTTCACATTGGGCAGTGGGGAGCGTTTTATGTGATATTCACTGGCACAGGAACGGAGCATAATGAGGACGACCCGTTGCTGTGAAGTTGGAACCGTGACTAACTAACTAACTAACTAACAAGAATTGTAATGGCGAAGGCAGCCGTTTGCAAGATCGAAAACATACTGACCAACAACTAGATGTCATTTGTAACGAGAAAAAGAGTGTTGAAATACTACATAGAACCTGTACTTTTGTATGGCTGTGAAGTGTGGACAATGAGCAGACAAGCTAAAAAAAAAAAACATCTGATGGCTGTGAAAATTGTAGTTTCTTGGGAAAATGCTAAGAATACAACGGATAGACAGAAAAACCAATGACCAAGTCGTACAAGAAACAAATGAAAACCGTAAACTGATTAGAGAAATTAGATGTAGACAATCACTATTTTTGGACACTTTATGAGAAGAATTAAATTTCATAACTTGGTGACAACTGGCAAGATTGAGGGGGAAAGAGCAAGGGGAAGGCAGCGAAGTAAATACCTGGATGGCTTAGCCACTTGGTATGTTAGAGGCAAGAACGCAGAGCTGATCCACGACTCTGGTGATCGTGAGAGATAGTGAAACATGACAGCCCACGCTTATCGGCATGGCACATAATTACAGTGAACGGGGAGAGATACTAGAACAGAACAAGCAACAATTTTGTTTCTACCTTAAAATAATGAAATAACATTCCATGGCAGAAGTGAAACAGTAATAAAAAAGAGAATAGAAATGTCAAAAAAAAACAAACATATATATATATATATTTTCAACAGCATGAAAATAATATTAACATCTATAGAGATAAATAATGCATTTTAAATGTTCTATATATATATAGTCAATAATACCTTATGTACATTGGGCAAGTACATTTTACAAATCTAATACGTGGGTATACAGAATAAGTAAAGTATGGGACTCGTGTAGACCACTTAAGGCGCATTGGGCAGACAAGGCTAGACCAATCAGTACTCGGTGAGTCACGCGATCAGTGTCACACCGGCCATCTTCACTTCCCAAGGCATGATGGGTACCTATTTTAGACTGGGTCGATCTGGCAGCCCAGGTCGATTTTTGATTCTCCCAGCTGCGAATCGAACCTATAACCACTGGACCGACAGTCTAGCCACTACGCTACCGAGGCTTCCGGATATGCAAAACAGAAAATAGGTTTAATTCATAGAAACAAACACAATCAAACAGAGATCCGAGAGAAACTGTGGATAAAAACATTGATAATGGAGGAGAAAAAAAAATATCAGTAAAATATTTCGGCCATACTAAAGACGTATCCGGCTCCATGGCTGAGGAGTTAGCAGCTTTCTCCGCTAACCCCGAATACTCTCGTCACGTGACTCGACGAGAATTAGCAGTGGTTCGAATCGCGACTTATGTTCGAATCGCGACAAGTGACTTATGAGAGTATGGAGCCGGTCGCTCAGAAAGTCGTGGCGTGCTGATGAGCGTAATCTAGCCTAGGAATCAACATACAGCTGAAAGATGCTGGTGTTGACCGCAATATCCTGAAACAGGATGGAAACGCGGGGAAAAAAAAAAAAATACTAAAGACGTGGTTACACACCCGCTTCACACGCGTGATCCGGGACTCAAACGAGGGCGAAACTCGAGTATAGTGCTTCCATATTGACGTGGATAGGCCTTAGGTTCATACCAGAATGCGATCGGCGTTGCCAGTAGTGGGTTGTGCTCAATATTTAAATTTCAAATCCCGAAACAACCACATAATCATACTAAAGACATTTTTCTTAAAAGCCATAAATAGATGTGATGACAGATGAAAGAGAGGTAGATAGTGATCCATCCATCATGTGCCATGCCGGTAAGCGTGGGCGGTCATGTTTTGCCATCTAACTCGATCACCAGAGTCCTGGATCAGCTCCGTGTTTCTGTCTCGACCATGCCACGAGACCAAGCCATCCAGGTATTTGCTTCTCGGTCTTCCCCTTGGTCTCTTCCCTTCGATCTTTCTTGCCAGTTGTCACCAAGATCTCCAAGTTATTTCTTCTCATAACATGCCCAAAAAAATTTTGACTGTCTACGTCTAATGTCTATAATCAGTTTATGATCTTCATTTGTTTCTTGAAGGACTTGTTCATTGGTGTTTCTCTCCGTCTATAGTATTCTTTGCATTTTCCTCAGAAACCACATTTCTACAGCCATCAGATGTTTTTCAGCCTGACAGCTCATTGTCCAAGCTTCACATCCATATAAAAGTACAGATTCTATGTAGCACCTCAACACTCTTTTTCTCGTTTCAATTGACATCTTTTTATTGGTCAGTATGTTTTTCATCTTGCTAAAGGCTATTTTTGCCATGGCGATTCTTGTTCTAATCTCTTCGAGGCATTTCCCATCAGATATTACTATTCCGAGATAATTGTACCGATTCACTTGTTGGAGATAATGATACAGTGGGAATATAGAATCAAGACGTGGCCGAGTGGTAGTCTGTCAGAGTGTACAACCAACGCGAGAGAAGAGAGCGAGTTGGAAATCCATTGCCGGCTACTTTCATTGTGATGAACGAAAATCGACGGAGTTACCGCGGCAATGTGTAACACTGTAGACATAAGACAAAGCTGCATGTGGTCAATAAATGAATCGCCAGTAATTACAATACAGATGTATACTAGCAATGCCCTTCTACGGATGTTTTCTTCTCTGCGAGCATCTATGTGAGGATATGCGTGCGTGCGTGTGTGTATTTCCCCTTGTTTGTCCGTGATGTATACCTGTATTGTTGTCTGTTCGCTTGTCTATTCTACTATCCGTGTAGCAATCTGCTAGTCTGTCTATTAATGTATTATATCAATCTAACTTTAATGTCCGTTTCTCTATCCACATGTCTATCTTATCTGTCTGTATACATGTCTATCTGTTTGTCTATGTTATCTATCTAGCTATCTTGCTTAATCTATATATCTTCTTTCGCTGTCTGTCCATCTATCTATCTGCTTCTCTGCCTCTATCCATCTTTGTCTGTCATTCTCTCTCTCTCTCTCTCTCTCTTTCTTTCTGCCTGTGTCTTTTCTGCCTGCATCTTTCTCTCTGCTTCTCAGTCTGTCATATGTCAGTTTGTATCTCCATTAATCTATTTGTAAATCTGTCTGGCACCTATCTATTATTCAATCCATCTATTGATCTACCGACCCATCTATGTGTGTACAACATCAGTAATGGAGATTCACATCTGCAGAAATGTACGGTGATTCTTGAAACCAGAATGGAGTCTCAGTCTGTGCATAGGCAATACCATGATCAGATACTTCTTGTCCTTGACCTACGTGAGACCTTGTCATAGTCTTGGAACTTCAGTGTCACGTGTGCAAGCTGTAAAACTATCATCATCATCTAGCAGTAGAGAGTGGCTCACACCATAATCAATCGGAAAGACTTGACCCACTGCCAGTTCTCCTGTTTCATTCATCTTTAAGGCTGTTGTCAAAGGTATCGAGCACAAAGCCATGTTGGTGTACGGGGGAATGAACAGGCTGATAGGCTAGCAGGGAATGCACCCATGGTGGTATTTTCCCTATGGACAAGGGGGAGGTGGTCGTGCGCTTGTGGGACCAGGTGGAGAAGGCAGAGGAACAGATTGAGAACCCATATGTGGAAAGAATGAGATTGCGGGGTATCGACAGGGGTTCTGGAAGAATCTCAAAACTGAGGGAAAACCAGGAGAACTTTTAATCAGATAGCAGTGGGAACAATTAGTAGTATGACTCTTCGCTGGCTGTTGAACTAGGGGACGGAGCACGTATGGGAATGTCCTGAGTGCAGTGATGTCGGTTCTTAACTCAACTAATCTTTAAGGCCATGTGCTATGTATCAACAGAGGTCGTACGCTGTCTTCATTGTCCAGTGTCTGCCTTCGTGATGTCGACCCACTGCCAGTTCCATTTTTATGAGGCTGGGTCAAACCACGCTGTACTGAAAGGGAAAACAACAAAACATACTGCTCTGCTAGGGATTGAATCCAGACCACTGTCTTGACAGGCTTGGACAATAATCACTACGCCTCAGCAGCATCAAAATCTATAAAAGAATTTGAAATAATGAAACATATTGTGAGATCCATTGGAAGAAATTGGAGCACTTTTATACTCCTATCCGGATGCAATGGAAGTGATCATTCACAAACTAAACTAGACTGTCAGGTTGCTACTGTTGTAATGTCAAGATTTGTCCTATAGCAGCATGGACAATACCTCTTGCATTTCAAAATCAATTAACAACTATATCCATCAACTATCAATTTATTCTGCTATCACAATCTTCAACAAAAGGCAATACTCTTGCATTTCAAAATCAATTAACAACAGCATCGTTCACCTATCAATTTATTCTACTATCACACTCTTCAACGAAAAGAATACAAACTTATCATGGAACACATTCTAAAACAAATATTTATGAACAAGTACTCCGGCGTACTTCCTCCTGTGTTACTACGGCCCATAAGGTAAGTCTAGAACAGTGACACTAGAACTTATAATCCATGTCGTAGGAAGTAACTAAGGATGGTTGACATGAGACTGACTACCTCATTGTGCAGAAAAAAATGTCACTTGTGGGCTTGTGCTAGGCATGAAGAGCTTGTGCTAGGCATGAAGAGCTTGTGGGATTATGTTAGACATGAAGAGCTTGTGGGCTTGTGCTAGGCATGAAGAGCTTGTGGGCTTGTGCTAGGCATGAAGAGCTTGTGGGCTTATGCTAGGCACAAAGAGCTTGTGGGCTTATGCTTGTGAGCTAATGCTTGTGGGCTTGTTAGTGGGCTTATGCTAGGTATGAAGAGCTTGTGCTCCATTGAGAGATGAAAAGCAAAAGAAGAAGACTTTAGCATTCTAGTAGCAAGGCAATATCCATACAGGCATTCAGACTGGCCACTCTCTCCCTGTGTGGCTGACATGAAGTGTCCCCGCTGAGTGTCGATCTCACAAGGAGTCCCATGTCAAATCAGTAGACAATTTTTCCCAATCCTTTCCCAAGTCACTTTTACACAGGGACTTATGCTTTCTTGTGAGTAATTTACGCACAACCAACTTAATATGTAGGGGTGAGTGAGGTGTAAACACATACTGGCTCTAAGCTCAACACTTCATCAATACCTACCCAAGAAATCATGCAAATCTTGATAAAAGATCATTTTATAAACCAAATAATCGAAGTTTAAATACATTCAGCATCAATCAATCAATCAATCAATCATGTGCCATGCCGGAAAGCGTGCGCGGTCATGATTCGCCATTTCACTCGATCACCAGAGTCGTGGATCAGCTCGGTGATCAGCATCAAAGGAGCACAAATAAATAAATGTGCATCACTGAAGGCACATATATGGAAAAAACAACTGAAAATACGAATACATGTGTAGAGAATCTTAACCAACTAGAATCAATTATCTAAATATTTCCATGTGAAAAAAAAATTCCAAGTTCGGCAATCTCTCAACAACTGTTAAATTGTAGCCATAAAATATGCAAAGTAACAGTATTTCTTATATTGTATTTGACAAACAATAAACAATTGTTCAAATATGCACTTCAGCAACTGGGTGTTTTCAACCAATCTTTTGCAGATAGAAAGAATTTATTGTGAATCTGCAATTATCAGAGGAAACAAATACTCTATATTTGAATAATATTAGTGACTAAGTGTGTTAAGTAAGAGTATTTCAGCCAAAATATAATTCATTTATTTACTTCATATAAAATGTAACTCGGCAGTATGCACCTGGTGAGATGCAGGTAAATATGCCAGGTAACAAATTGAGCAACCTATTGTTTATTTCTTGTTTGTTTATATTTTCATGTGACTGTAACACAATACATAGAATCATTGTCTGCACACAGACTATGGGGGAAATTGGAGATTACATTACATATACAGTAAACGGATCGTGTCAGAATTTGAAATGACTAGTTGAGAATGTCATAACTCATTGCACAGGTTTATTAAAGCATTTCAATATTATATATAAATATATATATATACACAATCACAACTGGAACACTTGATGGGATAAGAGCAAGTGGAAGGTAGAAGAGATACATATCTGGATGACCTGGTCACATGACATAATCAGGACATGAATGCAGACCTGATCCAGCTCTAGTGCTTGTGTGAGATGATGACCCATGACCGCTTATGCCTGTTAGAATGGCACATGATGATGATGAAAATTATAACACTTTAGTATGGAATACAATAGTCAACTTAGCAACAGACAACATGGTTTGAAACTGATCTCAGTCTTCACCGGTCATCTTTCTAAGAGTTAAGCTTTCATGATGGTTTTTCTATAACTATCCCCACAAAACATTACAAGCCACAATTGTATTAACACAGAAAATCAATTGGGGAACCCTTTGATTTCACTTAGACAGTTCATAAATAAACACACATAGTATTGTTTGGCGTTCATAGAAGGAGAAGAATGAAGTAGAGATTGTGTCTAGTTGATCATGGTGTCGAAGTACACTTGTTCCTGCAGCGAGGCACTGTCGTCATTTGGAGGTGACAGGTTTGAATCCCGGTCGGTAACTATAGCTTTCAAATTTTATGTTGTCTAGTGCGTACTCTAATCTCTACTTCATTATTCTCCTTCTATGAGTGCTAAACAATACTGTGTGTTAATTGTATTAACAAGACTAGAGATACAATATGACAAGTAATACCATAATGAATATACCAGCAAAGGCAATTGATCAGGTGGAAAAATACCTCTAAAGGAAGATCTTTTTCTGGCATTCAAGTCTAACAAATTACAGTTCCCATGTGTGGTTTTTTATTGTCTACATGGTTATTCATCTTATTCTATTTTCTTTCTTTGTTTCTTTTCATGACATTCATGTTTTCGTTGCTCTTGCACTTGTGCACACATTATTAATTATGTGTGTGAACATACATATGTTAGTGTAGGTATCAGAAACATGGAGGGTTCAAATACTTAATAAATTACAAACCTTCCTTAATTTGTCCCAGCACAAAATAGAAGGGATAAATGGTAGGAAAGAATCGCCAGTACGGAGCTGTAGAAGAGAGCTTGATAGATATGTGAATCAAAAGGTGAGGAATAGACATCGGTGCCGACTAGTTCACACATTGAGAAAACATAATAGCAAACTAAAAAGATTCTTGTTTATAACCTCCAGGGCCAATGAAATAGAGGGAAACCTAAATGCACATGAAAAAGAGAAATAGCAACAAAGATGAATAATATGGAGAGGACATGGCGGGAGATGAAAGACAGCAAAGGGTAGGGGGACTTTACTCAATTTTGTGGGGTTATGTTCCCTTGGGGGATAAAGACCAGAAGAAGATGGCCCGAATATAATGGCAATGTCACAACGTTCTTGTAAATTGTAATATTCTAAATATTGTAAGCTGCAAACAAACGTGCAGTAATTTATTTATTACCCGCATTAATAAAGTAAAGATAGTGAATGCACATAATAGTCAATTAAAGCTCATCAGACTCGAATTCAGCCAATAAATGAAAACATTTTTTTAAAATTGTCATAACCTTAAAGCATACGTTCAATGTCAGGAAATGGAAGCATAATCCTTAATGTATTTGTTCCAAAACTACAAGCTATAGAAAAGTTAAACATATCTATCTCTCTCTCCTCTCCCTCGCTCTTTCAGTGTATGTGTGGGTGTTTTTTTTGTTCTGCAGCTTGTAGTATATATGTATATATACACAATGTACCCAATGAGATGCAGCGAATTCAGGTAATAAATTGTGCAATATATCTTCAGTATTCAAATTCACAACAGGAAAACATTGCATTGAATTTCTAAGTGAATTTATTCAAAACTGAAATTACTATTCTACGTTTTTCTGTTAAATCTTATTTTCTAGTCTTCTTTCAACAGTTTGGCTAAAAAAAAGAATTTCATACTGCTACTACTGGTACCTTGCTGTCCTGACAGACGATTGTTTGCTACATTTTGTTGTTGTTGTTGTTCGCATATCCTTTACAAGACATCGCTGTCAACATCAGCATCTTTCAGGTGATTGTTGATTTCTTGCAAGATTACGCTCAATGGTTTGCCATTGCTTTCTGAGTGACCGGCTCACATACCCCTAAGTTACCGATGCGGAGAGAACCGCTACCAATTCTCGCGCAACGTCACATTACTAACGAGAGTATACAGGATTACGGAGAAAGTCGTGTAACCCCTAGACCTGGGATACCGATGTTTGCAACATTATGCTTGCAAAAAGGCACAATAACTGCAACTCATAGTGGTAGCGAGTGTCACTGAACAGACCATTTTGTGCAATAAATGTTCATCCACAATAGATGTAAATGATCACATAGTCATTTCCACCATCACGCACCATTTGACGTCTCAAACGCTCAGTGTCAAATCCATTTGCAATCATTTTCTCCTTTGTCTTTACTTCTTTCCTGATCTTTTCCCTCCATGAAATGTGATCAGCGGTATCTTGCTCCCAAGTCTGTATTATTTATGTCCCGCTTACACACATCTTTGTACCATAGGCTCACCCAGAGTTCTTTTACCCATATGTAATTCACCAAAAGGATGTCCTTTGGTATTCTACCATCGTCCATCTTCCTAATGTGTCCTATCCATCTAAACCTTTTTTAGACTGAGCATGGAACAAACTATCACACCACTCAATCTTTCCAATAGGTATTGGTAATCTTATCTCTCCACTTAATACCAAGAATTCTTTGCAGACACCGCATTTGAAAACTATTTAAATGTTTCTCTTGGTGTGAGTAAGTTGATCAGACTCCACTGCCAAAAAGGAGAATACTAAGCGCAAAGGCATGATAAACTAGGACTTTTATTTTGGCAGTAAGACTTTCATACACCAAGCTACAAATCATATTTATTTACCAGAATGTACTGTTTGGTAATGGTTGAGTGGAGAATATTGCTATTACCATTAGATATTCATTTCAAATGCTTAATAAGTTATTAGCTTGCCAGTGACTTTGTTATCATCATAATATAACAATAATTGCAATAAACTGTTACCAAAAGAAAAGGCAGTTTCTAAAAGACCGTAAGATAATATTGAAGTGTGCTTTGGTATCATATGGAAATGTGTCCTCAAAAGTCCTAATTTTTGTCACGCAAATGTCATTTCGTGAGTTAAGTGGCAGCCCTGACCACATATCAACACACAGATTGCCAGAGTGCCTTACAAAAATACTGGAATGGAGTACAAGCCAAATATTGTACTTATGCTGGACTTGTGTAGCCATTCTAAATGGAGTGTGGTAAATTGGGACGATTTGTATACCACTTCAAAATGTTGCATGATATAGTTAGTGGCATTTGCAGTCAGCCCCAGCATTTATAGGCTGTCTGTGATTTACTAGATAATTTTACAATCAGTAATTTGTTATTGCTTTCTGTATGGTGTAAGAGATAAATACAACTACAAGGGAATATCATCACATATCTTGTATAGAATGGTATTTGTCTCCATGCTGTGAACCAGGAGAGGTCATTGAATCAAAATAAACACTCTGCTCATGGGCGCTAGTATCGTGGACAGTTGTATCAGCTGATGCATAGGGTAGGGAATCATCTGTAAGTGTTGAGTTGTCAGCTCCCAGTGGTGAGTTAGGAGTAAAGGCTACTGAGTCATCAGTTTGTGTGTTCTGGGTACTATTGAAGGTCCCATAACTCTTCCCATCATTATCATGATTCACTGCAGAATCCCTGCTGTCTTCCATTACGTTGTATTTGAGTGAATTCTGAAATTTAGAAACAAAGTTAAAGTTAGTTGCCTTGACATACATAAACCATGTTGCATGGACACTGATCTGTGGTAGCAGTGTATGTCTTGTTGAAGTGTAACAGGTCTCTCATTATTAGTACAAGATATTGACAGATGAGCTTTATGGACCATTGAGTGAACATAACAAGATAGTGAAGTTTATAAAAGAGGCAACATTGTACATACAGAGAATAAATTTCAAGCGAAACAAAAGAAGAAGACAGAATATCATCACCCATGACCGGCTTAACTGATTAAGTTCCATGGCATTATTAACTGGCATAAGCGACTTCCCGTATCTGCCATAGGCTTATATTGCCGATATATAATTGCATTAAAATACAACATGTCTGCTCCCATATTTGCAGCATTTAAATCATAACTGTGACACTTCGCCTTCTTCCCATTTTCCGTCATTCATTTTTGTTTGGTCCAAATCTACTGTTTCCGTGGCACAGAATCTCTTAAGATTAAGTGAGTTTCGAGCGTGTGTCGAGAAATAGGAACTCACATTGCACAGTTATTAATTTAATGTGATCTAAAGATGATATCAAACACATTACGGCAAAATGCATTCATCACTTCTGAATTTAATATGAACACTCTTACCTTTATCATTTTCTTCTTCCAGTAAATAAAGAGACCTATACTAATTAGCAAAAGCATGCTGCCAATGGCAAATATTGCTCCACGAATGTATGGCACTGCATCCAAGCTATCTTGAATCGTTCCACTGAACATAGCTGCTGTATCTGCATCTATTTCAGCAACCTGAAATGCCAGAAACAGTTCAAGTTCAGACATTGCCAGTATTTTAAGTAGTAGGCCAAGACTCACATTGTGGCCAAACCAAGATAATTTTCTATACTGTGATTTTAAACATAGAAGTAAACAAAACAGATTGCACAATGTATTGTCTGGAGTATTTGGCTACAGTTATATATCACATGAAATGATTTTGATAAGTAATTGTTCCCTGTTTGTTTCTTCTATGGTGGCTTCGTCATCTGAAAAATTGATGGCACACATTCACTCACCATTTATTCAAACCTCCATGTTGTTTTCTAGTCATTTCAACCATCAGCTTCTCTGAATGTTCACTGAATAGTCCTGGAGGTAATAAACACCCTGGTCTCACTCATTTTCATATTGAGGCTGAACTATTCAACCCTTTGCTATATTCAACAGAATGGATACCAACATTTAAAGGCACTTGAAGAGAATTAAGTTTTGTTATATGTCTTTGGTATAGAATAGATAGTGACCCAAGTGTGGTAGTGGTTAGTGATCTTGCCTGCAGGGTTCAATCCACAAAGACAGGATGATTTTTTTCTGAATAGTATGGCTCTGGGATTGACAAAGCTTATAAAAATATAAAAATAATACCAGACCGTTTTGAGAATTTTTCCAGAACTGTCAGGAAAGGGAAGATGACAAGGAATGGGAGCTAGGCATTTCCCATATTTTGTAACCTAAAATATGTGAAGGCCTAACATTTCACACCATAATGGCAGTATCGGCTGTGGGACTACCTTTATTTTATAGAACATTTTTTAATGTAAAAGGCACTTAATGGAAGTCACTTTTCACAATACAGTCTAGTTGGTATAAACAGGATTAAAACAAAAAGTTAGCAGCATATCCTTTACAGGACGTAGCAGTCAACTCTAGCATTTGTTGGCTGTTTGTGATTCCTGGGCAAGTTTACGTTCAGTAGTTTGCACTCATACCACTGTATGGAAACCAATGCAAGACGATCGGCTTCCAAATTCTCCACAGCTGAGTTTTGAATGTGGTATGTGGGATTATGAATTGCGTCCGTAACCCCTTTGCGGCTGAGATAGAAAGAATATAGAAATTGAGAAGTACTTAACTAAAGTTACTTTTCAATATATCCACTTTTTTTTCATATCAAAATCCAGGCAAAAGCTGCATTTCACATGATTAAGAATATTTTCTGCAATGATGCTTGCCAATGAAGGTGAGAAAAATAGTTCCTAAAAGCTATATTGAGTCAAGGTAGCGCACAGCGCGGAATTATGTGGAAGCTCAAGACATGCGGTTTTGCAGAAGAATGATGAGAGCAAACTGGATGGATAGCAAGAGTAATGAACATATCTTGAAATAAGAACTCACAAAGAAAACTAGTTACACACATCAGAAGAAGACAGCCCACATTTTTGGGCACATCATGAGAAGGGGAAAGTTGAAGTGCATCGTGACAATGGGGAAGCTGGGGGGAGAGCAGCGGCAGAAGGAGACCAAGAAAGTTGTTGGACATTGGACATTATGGCATGGAGGACATCGGTATCATATGTTTGGCAGCACACACAACAGAAGCTTATGGACAGACATAATCACCAACATCACACAGTATGGACTATTAAAAAAAGCTTTAAAACGGATGGAAAAATAAACAAGCTCTTTGTTACTGCCGCTATTTTTGGTATTGATTAAAATTCACAAGTAACAATATTAAAATGAAGGATATAAATATAATACCAATGATTTACTTACACCATCAATCCATAAGATTGGGAGATACGCCACAGGAAAGTTTTGAAATTTTCTATAAAGTAAAAAAGCAAATTTGAGTTTACCTTGTCAATAAGTACATAATGTAACACAGCCTGCTAGCAAACATTTAGGTCTTTAAAAACAAAAGTCTCAAACAATAGGTTACACAATGTACTGCCTGGCTTATTTCTTGGCATCTCGTCAGGTACATACTGCAGAGTTATTTATCTTATGAGGTGAATAGATTAATCGTATACTGTTACAAAAATAGAAACACAATATTATTGCAGTTTCAATTGCAAACTTGTACCAATATTTTATTGGCGATGCTGATTCGCCCACTGTAGTTGGTTCTGGTGATACCAGTCCATAAGAACAGGACCTCTGTAGGGTCTTCTAGCCCAAAGACCAGCATTGATCTGAAATTCGACAAGCTCCTGGCATTGACTGGACTGTGGAGGATGTAGATGCTAATCGATTCCTAAGGTGATGCAGCCGTATGAAGCGGTCTTCGGCAGCAGTTGTGATTCTGGGTCTTCCACCGCGCGGCCGGTCTGCCACTGAGCCAGTTTCTTGAAATCGCCTCCAAAGGCGACTAATGGTGCTTCTATCCACATTAAATTCTCTGGCTACTACACTTTGTGACTGTCCAGCCTGTAAACATCCAATGATGATGAGTCACTGTTCTTTAGTGAGATGAGCCATACTTGTGCATTGAATTTTCAGTTGAATTTATTTGAGGAGCATCAATCATTTATAGGCATTCAATAATATGGTCAGAGAGTTTTGTGTCCAGTAAGTTTCACAAGATTATCATGAAACTGTCACGAGTTATTGTCAAAAATGTTGTTTTGACCTTGACCTCTTTCATGACCTCACTAATCATGAGGTGAGTACAATTCAGGTAACCACGAGAAGTTAATGACCAGATGGACACGGTCGATAGGTTGACTGATGTCCGATCAGCAAATATCTTTTATAAAAGTAACACCAAAAGTGTTGCTTTTTTTAAAACAGTATATTTTGGCTGAAATACATAGCACACAGAGTCACTGATAGTGTTCGATTGTGGAGCATTTGTTATCCCCATGATAATCTCAGGGTCACTATAAAGTTTTTCTGTCTGCATAAATCATGCTTTATACACCCAATCGTTAAGGTCTCAGCGTATATGAGTAATCATTTATTGTGTTACATTTGATCTTTGTAAATTATGACAACTCAGGGACAGTTGTTATGTATGTATCTATTAACTTCCTAGTAGCTGTTAGCATGAGACAGCAGTCATCTCCAGGGCAACAGCTTTGAGAAGCTGACTAAACCAGGAAAGAGCAGTCGACCTGGATATAATCTGTCTACCAGCACATGAAAATTGGATTTGGCAGACTGTCCAGGCTGGTCTCTCTGGCTGTGGGGTTACAACACTTTCTCTCTGTAATCCCGTTTATCACGCAGAGTCTCGTAGCGGAGCGAGAGCTGAGGCGGTTCGACCCCCGCTCGTGACTTGCGGGATACTGAGGCCGCTCAGAAAGCAATGGCAAACTACTGAGCGTAATCTTGCCAAGAGATCAACATACAGCTGAAAGATGCTGGTGTTGACAGCTAAGTCCTGTAAAAAGGATATGCTAAAAAAAAAAAAAAAAAGACTGCAGAAGAAATATTTTGTGGATTATCCGACAAAAAGCAGCTACCAACAAGCTCTGTTGAGAGCCTTGAGCAAGGCAGGGCACCTCAGATGCCCTGGTCATCCACTCCCCCTGGATCTCTCTGCAGCCATCTTGACACTGTCTTTCTACTGCATCTAGATGGACTTGGGCAAGAGAGTGAGGCCCACACATTGCATAACTCTTCTTCACTTAAACCCCAGATAATGCAGATCACTCTCATCCTCACCTATATCTCATGCAATGATGAGTGATCATCATTCAACATCTACTAACTATCCCAACATTGAGTCTGTGTTTGCATAGCCTGTCCTTGATAGAACTGATCCTTCCGATTCCTGGTCTTCATCTACCTCTATATTAAGAGCTTCTGTGATAGCAGACTCAAAGTAATAGCTGGGCACAAGAGTGTTTGAACAAGGTGTTGTCTCGATGAACTGACTTCTGAGAGTGGTACCTATGATAATTCTGTCTTTTTCTAATGCAGGCAGCATTTTTTTCTCAAGCATTTTATTTAAGATGTAATGAGTTTTCTCTTGCAACTTAGATAGTATCCATGGTTAGCATTGATAGGAGAGAGTTGACAGAAATATACTATCATGTATTACAAAACATCTGTACTAATGTAAGTAAAAAAGTAAAGGACAGATTTTACACACCTTAAACAACAATGGGCACATGGTGCCATAATTTTATAGAATAATCGTTAATTTGGTGGTGATATGGTACCATAATTGTATAGAACAATCACTAATTTGGTGGTGATATGGTGCCATAGTTTTATAGAACAATCACTAACTTGGTGGTGATATGGTGCCATAGTTTTATAGAACAATCATTAATTTGGTGGTGATATGGTACCATAATTGTATAGAACAATCACTAATTTGGTGGTGATATGGTGCCATAGTTTTATAGAACAATCACTAACTTGGTGGTGATATGGTACCATAATTTTATAGAACAATCATTAATTTAGTGGTGATATGTGCCATAGTTTTATAGAACATTCACTAATTTGGTGGTGATATGGTGTGTCAGAGTCCTGGGTGAGTGTGAGAGAGGACACAGGACAAGGACAGGACATGAGTAGAGCATGGGTAGAGTAGGACAGGACTGCATACCCAGTAGGAGACAGGACATGGGGTTACAGACTGGACATGTCCTTGAATGACAGTCCAACCTTGGACTAGATGACCTGAGACATCAGTCATCAATAAACGGGTGAAGAATAGGACGATACCAAAATACCGAGACACCCGACTTAGCACGGACGACACATTTGTCAAACACCACGTGACCACAGACCGAGGCAAGGACAAGCAGACTGGACCTGACTGTGGTTGAGAGAGGAGTGTTTTGGGTTACCTGAGAGAGAGTGTGCTGATTGCCTCATGCTAGAGATTCACTATTGTTGTGAGAGAGTTGATATGAGATAGCCTGTGCGCTAATATAGGAATTGGAATGTGATGCGAGAACGCATGAGTGCTTTTTTGTATAATGTTTGCATGATTCGCCAGAGATGTTAGAGCGTGATTATGTCTATGTCAATGATTTCTATAAGTGAATAAATCACCATACATGTGCACTATTTGTTGACGAATCATTTGCATGTGTATTACATTGCTGTCACGTCTTCGATGACGAGCTATGACTGATTGCCATAGTTTTATAGAAAAATCACTAATTTGGTGGTGAGATGGTGCCATAGTTTTATAGAAAAATCAATAATTTGGTGGTGAGATGGTGCCATGGTTTTATAGAACAATCACTAATTTGGTGGTGATATGGTGCCATGGTTTTATAGAACAATCATTAATTTGGTGGTGAGATGGTGCCATGGTTTTATAGAACAATCACTAATTTGGTGGTGAGATGGTGCCATGGTTTTATAGAACAATCACTAATTTGGTGGTGATATGGTGCCATAGTTTTATAGCACAATCACTAATTTGGTGGTGAGATGGTGCCATGGTTTTATAGAACAATCACTAATTTGGTGGTGAGATGGTGCCATGGTTTTATAGAACAATCACTAATTTGATGGTGATATGGTGCCATAGTTTTATAGAACAATCACTAATTTGGTGGCGATATGGTGCCATAATTATATAGAGCAATCACTAATTTGGTGATGATATGGTACCATAATTTTATAGAATAATCACTAATTTGGTGGTGATATGGTGCCATAGTTTTATACAACATTCACTTATTTGGTGATGATATGGTACCATAGTTTTATAGAACAATCACTAATTAGGTGGTGATATTGTGCCATAGTTTTATAGAACAATCACTAATTTGGTGGTGATATGATGCCATAGTTTTATAAAACAATCACTAATTTGGTGGTGATATAATGCCATAATTTTATAGAACAATGACTAATTTGGTGGTGATATGATGCCCTAATTTTATAGAACAATCATTAATTTGTTGGTGATATGGTGCCATAGTTTTATAGAACATTCACTAATTTGGTGGTGATATGGTGCCATAGTTTTATAGAACATTCACTAATTTGGTGGTGATATGGTGCCATAGTTTTATAGAACATTCACTAATTTGGTGGTGATATGGTGCCATAGTTTTATAGAACATTCACTAATTTGGTGGTGATATGGTGCCATAGTTTTATAGAACATTCACAAATTTGGTGGTGATATGGTGCCATAGTTTTATAGAACACTCACTCACCCGTGTGTTGCCGGGGCCCATACGGGGGAGCAAAGAATAGTAACACTGTTGCCTACCATGCACGTCGTAAGAGGCAACTAAGGAGGCTATGGTTCCGTCGCCCTGCTACTGAGTGAGTGCGTGGCGTGACACTGTGAGCTTTGAATTTCACGTGGAATGCTTTTGCATCTGTCCGCGGTTGTTTTTCGCGTGAACTGCATGTTCGGAACGATGACGGCCGGCTGTTGTTGGATTGACTGGTTTGCCTTTTCGGTTCACGAGTGCATTCTTCAGGAGACTCCTGGGAGTCGTCGCTGTAGCTACGGAGTTCGTGCTTTGTGCAGCGCTTTTGGTGGGTCGCCCTGCAGAAAGAGACCAAGCCATATGGGATAAAACCCTGGTCAATGAAGTCTTTCTGGTGACTGCCGTTTTCATCGATGATGAACTGTATTTTTCGTGGAGGACTTTTGTGTTGGCATTCTGGCGGCGGCATTAAGCAGTGTACCTGTGCGAGCTGTTGGCTTGCAGACACTCCTGTCTATTCCATTGTTCTCATGGGGCAGTGAGGAACATGTTGTGATATTCACTGACACAGGAACAGAACAATATGGGAACAATCCGTTGCCGTGAAGTTGGAACCACGACTAACTAACTAAGAGCAATCACTAATTTGGTGGTGATATGGTGCCATAGTTTTATAGAACATTCACTAATTTGGTGATGATATGGTACCATAATGTTATAGAACAATCACTAATTTGGTGGTGATATGGTGCCACAGTTTTATAGAACAATCATTAATTTGGTGGCGATATGGTGCCATGGTTTTATAGAACAATCACTAATTTGGTGGTGAGATGGTGCCATGGTTTTATAGAACAATCACTAATTTGGTGGTGATATGGTGCCATAGTTTTATAGAACATTCACTAATTTGGTGATGATATGGTACCATAATGTTATAGAACAATCACTAATTTGGTGGTGATATGGTGCCACAGTTTTATAGAACAATCATTAATTTGGTGGCGATATGGTGCCATGGTTTTATAGAACAATCACTAATTTGAGGCTGAACTATTCAACCCTTTGCTATATTCAACAGAATGGATACCAACATTTAAAGGCACTTGAAGAGAATTAAGTTTTGTTATATGTCTTTGGTATAGAATAGATAGTGACCCAAGTGTGGTAGTGGTTAGTGATCTTGCCTGCAGGGTTCAATCCACAAAGACAGGATGATTTTTTTCTGAATAGTATGGCTCTGGGATTGACAAAGCTTATAAAAATATAAAAATAATACCAGACCGTTTTGAGAATTTTTCCAGAACTGTCAGGAAAGGGAAGATGACAAGGAATGGGAGCTAGGCATTTCCCATATTTTGTAACCTAAAATATGTGAAGGCCTAACATTTCACACCATAATGGCAGTATCGGCTGTGGGACTACCTTTATTTTATAGAACATTTTTTAATGTAAAAGGCACTTAATGGAAGTCACTTTTCACAATACAGTCTAGTTGGTATAAACAGGATTAAAACAAAAAGTTAGCAGCATATCCTTTACAGGACGTAGCAGTCAACTCTAGCATTTGTTGGCTGTTTGTGATTCCTGGGCAAGTTTACGTTCAGTAGTTTGCACTCATACCACTGTATGGAAACCAATGCAAGACGATCGGCTTCCAAATTCTCCACAGCTGAGTTTTGAATGTGGTATGTGGGATTATGAATTGCGTCCGTAACCCCTTTGCGGCTGAGATAGAAAGAATATAGAAATTGAGAAGTACTTAACTAAAGTTACTTTTCAATATATCCACTTTTTTTTCATATCAAAATCCAGGCAAAAGCTGCATTTCACATGATTAAGAATATTTTCTGCAATGATGCTTGCCAATGAAGGTGAGAAAAATAGTTCCTAAAAGCTATATTGAGTCAAGGTAGCGCACAGCGCGGAATTATGTGGAAGCTCAAGACATGCGGTTTTGCAGAAGAATGATGAGAGCAAACTGGATGGATAGCAAGAGTAATGAACATATCTTGAAATAAGAACTCACAAAGAAAACTAGTTACACACATCAGAAGAAGACAGCCCACATTTTTGGGCACATCATGAGAAGGGGAAAGTTGAAGTGCATCGTGACAATGGGGAAGCTGGGGGGAGAGCAGCGGCAGAAGGAGACCAAGAAAGTTGTTGGACATTGGACATTATGGCATGGAGGACATCGGTATCATATGTTTGGCAGCACACACAACAGAAGCTTATGGACAGACATAATCACCAACATCACACAGTATGGACTATTAAAAAAAGCTTTAAAACGGATGGAAAAATAAACAAGCTCTTTGTTACTGCCGCTATTTTTGGTATTGATTAAAATTCACAAGTAACAATATTAAAATGAAGGATATAAATATAATACCAATGATTTACTTACACCATCAATCCATAAGATTGGGAGATACGCCACAGGAAAGTTTTGAAATTTTCTATAAAGTAAAAAAGCAAATTTGAGTTTACCTTGTCAATAAGTACATAATGTAACACAGCCTGCTAGCAAACATTTAGGTCTTTAAAAACAAAAGTCTCAAACAATAGGTTACACAATGTACTGCCTGGCTTATTTCTTGGCATCTCGTCAGGTACATACTGCAGAGTTATTTATCTTATGAGGTGAATAGATTAATCGTATACTGTTACAAAAATAGAAACACAATATTATTGCAGTTTCAATTGCAAACTTGTACCAATATTTTATTGGCGATGCTGATTCGCCCACTGTAGTTGGTTCTGGTGATACCAGTCCATAAGAACAGGACCTCTGTAGGGTCTTCTAGCCCAAAGACCAGCATTGATCTGAAATTCGACAAGCTCCTGGCATTGACTGGACTGTGGAGGATGTAGATGCTAATCGATTCCTAAGGTGATGCAGCCGTATGAAGCGGTCTTCGGCAGCAGTTGTGATTCTGGGTCTTCCACCGCGCGGCCGGTCTGCCACTGAGCCAGTTTCTTGAAATCGCCTCCAAAGGCGACTAATGGTGCTTCTATCCACATTAAATTCTCTGGCTACTACACTTTGTGACTGTCCAGCCTGTAAACATCCAATGATGATGAGTCACTGTTCTTTAGTGAGATGAGCCATACTTGTGCATTGAATTTTCAGTTGAATTTATTTGAGGAGCATCAATCATTTATAGGCATTCAATAATATGGTCAGAGAGTTTTGTGTCCAGTAAGTTTCACAAGATTATCATGAAACTGTCACGAGTTATTGTCAAAAATGTTGTTTTGACCTTGACCTCTTTCATGACCTCACTAATCATGAGGTGAGTACAATTCAGGTAACCACGAGAAGTTAATGACCAGATGGACACGGTCGATAGGTTGACTGATGTCCGATCAGCAAATATCTTTTATAAAAGTAACACCAAAAGTGTTGCTTTTTTTAAAACAGTATATTTTGGCTGAAATACATAGCACACAGAGTCACTGATAGTGTTCGATTGTGGAGCATTTGTTATCCCCATGATAATCTCAGGGTCACTATAAAGTTTTTCTGTCTGCATAAATCATGCTTTATACACCCAATCGTTAAGGTCTCAGCGTATATGAGTAATCATTTATTGTGTTACATTTGATCTTTGTAAATTATGACAACTCAGGGACAGTTGTTATGTATGTATCTATTAACTTCCTAGTAGCTGTTAGCATGAGACAGCAGTCATCTCCAGGGCAACAGCTTTGAGAAGCTGACTAAACCAGGAAAGAGCAGTCGACCTGGATATAATCTGTCTACCAGCACATGAAAATTGGATTTGGCAGACTGTCCAGGCTGGTCTCTCTGGCTGTGGGGTTACAACACTTTCTCTCTGTAATCCCGTTTATCACGCAGAGTCTCGTAGCGGAGCGAGAGCTGAGGCGGTTCGACCCCCGCTCGTGACTTGCGGGATACTGAGGCCGCTCAGAAAGCAATGGCAAACTACTGAGCGTAATCTTGCCAAGAGATCAACATACAGCTGAAAGATGCTGGTGTTGACAGCTAAGTCCTGTAAAAAGGATATGCTAAAAAAAAAAAAAAAAAGACTGCAGAAGAAATATTTTGTGGATTATCCGACAAAAAGCAGCTACCAACAAGCTCTGTTGAGAGCCTTGAGCAAGGCAGGGCACCTCAGATGCCCTGGTCATCCACTCCCCCTGGATCTCTCTGCAGCCATCTTGACACTGTCTTTCTACTGCATCTAGATGGACTTGGGCAAGAGAGTGAGGCCCACACATTGCATAACTCTTCTTCACTTAAACCCCAGATAATGCAGATCACTCTCATCCTCACCTATATCTCATGCAATGATGAGTGATCATCATTCAACATCTACTAACTATCCCAACATTGAGTCTGTGTTTGCATAGCCTGTCCTTGATAGAACTGATCCTTCCGATTCCTGGTCTTCATCTACCTCTATATTAAGAGCTTCTGTGATAGCAGACTCAAAGTAATAGCTGGGCACAAGAGTGTTTGAACAAGGTGTTGTCTCGATGAACTGACTTCTGAGAGTGGTACCTATGATAATTCTGTCTTTTTCTAATGCAGGCAGCATTTTTTTCTCAAGCATTTTATTTAAGATGTAATGAGTTTTCTCTTGCAACTTAGATAGTATCCATGGTTAGCATTGATAGGAGAGAGTTGACAGAAATATACTATCATGTATTACAAAACATCTGTACTAATGTAAGTAAAAAAGTAAAGGACAGATTTTACACACCTTAAACAACAATGGGCACATGGTGCCATAATTTTATAGAATAATCGTTAATTTGGTGGTGATATGGTACCATAATTGTATAGAACAATCACTAATTTGGTGGTGATATGGTGCCATAGTTTTATAGAACAATCACTAACTTGGTGGTGATATGGTGCCATAGTTTTATAGAACAATCATTAATTTGGTGGTGATATGGTACCATAATTGTATAGAACAATCACTAATTTGGTGGTGATATGGTGCCATAGTTTTATAGAACAATCACTAACTTGGTGGTGATATGGTACCATAATTTTATAGAACAATCATTAATTTAGTGGTGATATGTGCCATAGTTTTATAGAACATTCACTAATTTGGTGGTGATATGGTGTGTCAGAGTCCTGGGTGAGTGTGAGAGAGGACACAGGACAAGGACAGGACATGAGTAGAGCATGGGTAGAGTAGGACAGGACTGCATACCCAGTAGGAGACAGGACATGGGGTTACAGACTGGACATGTCCTTGAATGACAGTCCAACCTTGGACTAGATGACCTGAGACATCAGTCATCAATAAACGGGTGAAGAATAGGACGATACCAAAATACCGAGACACCCGACTTAGCACGGACGACACATTTGTCAAACACCACGTGACCACAGACCGAGGCAAGGACAAGCAGACTGGACCTGACTGTGGTTGAGAGAGGAGTGTTTTGGGTTACCTGAGAGAGAGTGTGCTGATTGCCTCATGCTAGAGATTCACTATTGTTGTGAGAGAGTTGATATGAGATAGCCTGTGCGCTAATATAGGAATTGGAATGTGATGCGAGAACGCATGAGTGCTTTTTTGTATAATGTTTGCATGATTCGCCAGAGATGTTAGAGCGTGATTATGTCTATGTCAATGATTTCTATAAGTGAATAAATCACCATACATGTGCACTATTTGTTGACGAATCATTTGCATGTGTATTACATTGCTGTCACGTCTTCGATGACGAGCTATGACTGATTGCCATAGTTTTATAGAAAAATCACTAATTTGGTGGTGAGATGGTGCCATAGTTTTATAGAAAAATCAATAATTTGGTGGTGAGATGGTGCCATGGTTTTATAGAACAATCACTAATTTGGTGGTGATATGGTGCCATGGTTTTATAGAACAATCATTAATTTGGTGGTGAGATGGTGCCATGGTTTTATAGAACAATCACTAATTTGGTGGTGAGATGGTGCCATGGTTTTATAGAACAATCACTAATTTGGTGGTGATATGGTGCCATAGTTTTATAGCACAATCACTAATTTGGTGGTGAGATGGTGCCATGGTTTTATAGAACAATCACTAATTTGGTGGTGAGATGGTGCCATGGTTTTATAGAACAATCACTAATTTGATGGTGATATGGTGCCATAGTTTTATAGAACAATCACTAATTTGGTGGCGATATGGTGCCATAATTATATAGAGCAATCACTAATTTGGTGATGATATGGTACCATAATTTTATAGAATAATCACTAATTTGGTGGTGATATGGTGCCATAGTTTTATACAACATTCACTTATTTGGTGATGATATGGTACCATAGTTTTATAGAACAATCACTAATTAGGTGGTGATATTGTGCCATAGTTTTATAGAACAATCACTAATTTGGTGGTGATATGATGCCATAGTTTTATAAAACAATCACTAATTTGGTGGTGATATAATGCCATAATTTTATAGAACAATGACTAATTTGGTGGTGATATGATGCCCTAATTTTATAGAACAATCATTAATTTGTTGGTGATATGGTGCCATAGTTTTATAGAACATTCACTAATTTGGTGGTGATATGGTGCCATAGTTTTATAGAACATTCACTAATTTGGTGGTGATATGGTGCCATAGTTTTATAGAACATTCACTAATTTGGTGGTGATATGGTGCCATAGTTTTATAGAACATTCACTAATTTGGTGGTGATATGGTGCCATAGTTTTATAGAACATTCACAAATTTGGTGGTGATATGGTGCCATAGTTTTATAGAACACTCACTCACCCGTGTGTTGCCGGGGCCCATACGGGGGAGCAAAGAATAGTAACACTGTTGCCTACCATGCACGTCGTAAGAGGCAACTAAGGAGGCTATGGTTCCGTCGCCCTGCTACTGAGTGAGTGCGTGGCGTGACACTGTGAGCTTTGAATTTCACGTGGAATGCTTTTGCATCTGTCCGCGGTTGTTTTTCGCGTGAACTGCATGTTCGGAACGATGACGGCCGGCTGTTGTTGGATTGACTGGTTTGCCTTTTCGGTTCACGAGTGCATTCTTCAGGAGACTCCTGGGAGTCGTCGCTGTAGCTACGGAGTTCGTGCTTTGTGCAGCGCTTTTGGTGGGTCGCCCTGCAGAAAGAGACCAAGCCATATGGGATAAAACCCTGGTCAATGAAGTCTTTCTGGTGACTGCCGTTTTCATCGATGATGAACTGTATTTTTCGTGGAGGACTTTTGTGTTGGCATTCTGGCGGCGGCATTAAGCAGTGTACCTGTGCGAGCTGTTGGCTTGCAGACACTCCTGTCTATTCCATTGTTCTCATGGGGCAGTGAGGAACATGTTGTGATATTCACTGACACAGGAACAGAACAATATGGGAACAATCCGTTGCCGTGAAGTTGGAACCACGACTAACTAACTAAGAGCAATCACTAATTTGGTGGTGATATGGTGCCATAGTTTTATAGAACATTCACTAATTTGGTGATGATATGGTACCATAATGTTATAGAACAATCACTAATTTGGTGGTGATATGGTGCCACAGTTTTATAGAACAATCATTAATTTGGTGGCGATATGGTGCCATGGTTTTATAGAACAATCACTAATTTGGTGGTGAGATGGTGCCATGGTTTTATAGAACAATCACTAATTTGGTGGTGATATGGTGCCATAGTTTTATAGAACATTCACTAATTTGGTGATGATATGGTACCATAATGTTATAGAACAATCACTAATTTGGTGGTGATATGGTGCCACAGTTTTATAGAACAATCATTAATTTGGTGGCGATATGGTGCCATGGTTTTATAGAACAATCACTAATTTGGTGGTGAGATGGTGCCATGGTTTTATAGAACAATCACTAATTTGGTGGTGATATGGTGCCATAGTTTTATAGAACATTCACTAATTTGGTGATGATATGGTACCATAATGTTATAGAACAATCACTAATTTGGTGGTGATATGGTGCCACAGTTTTATAGAACAATCATTAATTTGGTGGCGATATGGTGCCATGGTTTTATAGAACAATCACTAATTTGGTGGTGAGATGGTGCCATGGTTTTATAGAACAATCCTTAATTTGGTGGTGACATGGTGCCATGGTTTTATAGAACAATCACTAATTTGGTGGTGACATGGTGCCATAATTTTATAGAACAATCCCTAATTTGGTGGTGACATGGTGCCATGGTTTTATAGAACAATCACTAATTTGGTGGTGAAAATACCTTGAAAAGCCAACAAGATTAATCTAAATGTTTCAAAAGAGGCTAAGATCGAAGACAATTTCTTACAAACAGAAAGAGTTAGTCAACATAACGGATTAATGGGCCGAATGTAGGAAGGATTCAATCGCCTGCATTGTATTCAGAAGTCAGACTCTGGTTTAGATTGCCAATTTGTAAGACATGACAGCACTGCATGAGAAGACAACTCACTCGGCCTGTCATGGTCATCTTGTAGCTATTTCTCTTAAACTTCCAGTATGCTGATGGCAAAGTAAGGGGTTCAATCCCTACACTGGGATTAAGTAGCATTAAGACTTAAACATTCACTTCTCGTTCAGAAAGCAAACTACCTTAATGTAACATTGCCTTGAAAATCAACCTGGGTTGATCGCAACATCCTGTAAAGGTGAATTATTACTGTCATTCGTTATCTCTTAAGCTGGGAACCAACATTTCAAAGTAAGGTGAATTATTACTGTCATTTGGTATCTCTTAAGCTGGGAGCCAACATTTCTTGTGTCACTCACTCACTCACTCCACTCACTCTCACTCACTCTCTCTCTCTCAAACACTCTCACACACACACATACACACAAATAAATTTGTCCTATAGCAGTTTCTTGCTATTGGTATGTGATGTGATAGTTAGTTGCACATCCTTTACAGGATGTAGCACTCAACTCCAGTATTTTTTGGCAGTTTGTGATTCCTGGGCAAGTTTACGTTCAGTAGTTTACCATTGCTTTCTGAACGATCGGCATCCATATCTTTGTATGGAAATTAACGCAAAGCGGTCTGCTTCCAAATAGCCGGCAGCTGTGTTTCAAGCGTGGTATGCGGGATTACGAATCGTATTCATAACTCCTTCGCCACAGAGCCGGTGTGATGTGATGGAGCCATCACATTCTGTAGGCCTGAATGCACGAAAAGCTGGCTAGTCTCTTCCTCACTTAGCGAGATGACGAACGCAGGCATAGAACCCTAGTCCGACTGTGCTCATTATTTATCAGTGCTGCCCTCTATCAACTATGCAGTAGCTCCCTATAAATGTGGCGTGT
Source organism: Cepaea hortensis (assembly GCA_963921405.1). Lineage (NCBI taxonomy): Eukaryota > Metazoa > Mollusca > Gastropoda > Stylommatophora > Helicidae > Cepaea > Cepaea hortensis. Next base: position 135,731,549 of record OY992879.1, on the reverse strand, counting down.
CCTTTGCAAGACATTGCAATCAACCCCAAGCTTATATTCTAGGCAATTTTACCATTCAGTAGTTTGCGATTGCTTTCTGAACAAGAAATCAACATTTAAGACCAACTGATTTTCCCCCAGCCCTGGATAGATAGATGCTATGTTGTTTTTTTGGCGCTCGCTCGCTTTTAACTATTAGCTTTCCCTATTAACAGTGTCCTTCGCCATCAGGCGAATCCACTCCGACTTCAGAGGTACTTGTAATTTACATCCCCAAGTTAAGGACGTTCTTTAAAAGTACTGGAGAGTTTTGGTCAGAGACCATAACTTTAGGAAGGGAAAATCCCAACTGCACCTCCCCGCGGTAGAGGATGGAAACACACCACGGTGTGGCTAACACAGCTCTGGGGACCGAGTACCCACCGGAATAAGTGGACAACTCTGCACCTGAGCAGGGCAGGGCACTCACTTGTCCTTACAGTCGGAAATGGCTGTCAAAGGCAGAGGTAAAAGACCACCATGTGGATGTGGAAGGCAAGGGGAAACCACCACATTATCTTCCCAAGACTTCATGGCAAAACATATATCAAAGTTAGTGAAGGACGTTAATGGCTGTCTTAGGGCATCCTCGTCCGGTAGGGACAGTCATGAGCCACAGGTGACACCAGACCGTCATCCAGCTACTGATGGCAAAATCATAACTAAAATAAATAAATTTAGAGTAGGAACATGGAATGTTAGGACATTAAATGAGCTAGGAAAGTTGACCAATGTTCTAAGAGAGATGGATAGCATGAAAATGAATATACTAGGTGTTAGTGAGATGAGATGGAAGGGATCGGGCAAAATTATAGCTGACAATCACACAATAATTTATTCTGGAGGGGATACACATGAAAATGGTGTAGGAATAATATTAGACGAAAAAACAGCCAAGTCAATTAATGGATTATGGTAAAAATCAAAGGCAAACCAATAGTCATAAATATTATACAAGTATATGCACCAACAGCAAGCAGTAGTGATGAAGAAATACAACACTTTTACGACGAAATAGAAATGGCGATGGCTCAAATTGGATCACAAGAAATAAAAATAATACTTGGTGATTTTAATGCAAAAGTAGGAAAGGGAAAAATGGAGGATGTAGTGGGGAATTATGGTTTAGGTACAAGAAATGAAAGAGGGGAAAAGCTAATAGAATGGGCAAATATCAATGAGATGATCATTGGAAACACATGGTTTAAACACCATAAAAGACTACTGTACACATGGATAAGCCCTGATAAGAAAATACGCAACCAAATTGACTACATACTAATTAATAAAAGATTTAGAAATGCTTTAATTAATGTAAAGACAATGCCTGGTGCTGACTGTAATAGTGATCATGTACCACTATGTGGACAAATAAAAGTAAGAGAGGGAAAAAAATGGTTAAGAACATGAGACTTAATAAAGAGGTTCTGAAAATAGATAAAGAAATGCAAGAACAATACAGAGTGACTGTGAAAAATAGGTACAATGCAATAACTAAAATACAGAGTATAGATGAACAATGGGAAATGTTAAGGGACTCCATTCATCAAACTAGCAAAGAAGTATTACCGGAGAGAGGCAAAATAGCTAAGAAAAAATGGATGAATGAAGATATCTTAAAACTGATGGACAAAAGAAAACAGAGTAAAAATGACAAACAAGAATACGCTAAGATAAATAAAGAAATAAAAGATAAATGTGGGAAGGCTAAAGAAAGTTGGTTAAACGAGCAATGCAAAAAAATTGAATTAAATTCCATTAAAGATACAAAAAATATGCACAGACAAATCAGTGAGCTTACAGGAAGAAAAATAAGAATAAATACAGGGTGTTTGAAATCAAAAACAGGAAAGATAATATTAGAGGAAGATGCTATAATGAAGAGGTGGAATGAGTATATAAGAGAATTATATGAAGGAGAAAGGGGAGAATTAACAGAAGATAGTAACAAAGAAGGTCTACCTATTCTGAAAGAAGAAGTCGCTGACGCTATGAAACGTATGAAGAAAGGAAAAACAGCTGTGCCAGATGAAATCACAATAGAAGAATTAGAAGTATTGGGAGAATTTGGAGTAGATATATTAACCAAAATGTTGAATGATATTTACAGCAGTGGATATTTACCTAGTGATATGCTGAAATCTTTATTTATAGCTATACCAAAAAGACCAGGAGCAATTGATTGTGAAGATTTTCGTACAATTAACCTTATAAACCATATCACTAAGCTTCTACTCAGAATCATAATGAGAAGAATCAAAAAGAAAATAAAAATGGAAATTAGTGAAGAACAGTATGGATTTGTGGAAGGAAAGGGCACAAACAATGCAATTTATACATTACGGACACTAATAGAAAGGTCAATTGAGAAACAGAGAGACATATATTTGTGCTTCATAGATTATACTAAGGCATTTGATAAAGTAAAACATGATGAACTGATTAAAATGTTGGAAGATATCAACATTGATGGAAAAGATTTAAGAATAATAAAGAATGTTTACTGGAACCAAGTAGCAGCAATTAAAATGGGAAATAAAGAGAGTAGTTACAAACAGATAAAGCTAGGAGTACGACAAGGGTGTGTCTTGTCACCAGATCTTTTTTCCCTGTATAGCGAAGTAATAATGAGAGAGATCAAAGAGATGCCAGGAATACTAGTTGGAGGTTATGATATAAATAATATACGCTATGCAGATGACACAGTATTGGTAGCGGATAATTCAACAGACCTACAACAATTATTAGACGTTGTAGTAACAGAGAGTGCAAGGAAAGGACTCTCCTTGAATATCAAGAAAACAGTAACAATGGTAATATCAAAGAAAATGGTGACACCAAAATGTGACATAGAAATAGAAGGGAAAATCCTTAACCAAGTTGATAATTTTAGATACCTAGGGGCATTTATAACATCAGATGGAAGATGTACAACAGAGATTAGGAGTAGAATAGGGCAGGCAAAAGCCGCTTTTCAGAAAATGAAGAGTATCTTATGCAATAAGTCACTATCACTGAATGTAAGAAAGAGAGTGCTGAAATGCTATGTAGAACCAGTTTTGCTGTATGGCAGTGAATCTTGTAAAGTAAATGAACAAATTAAGAAGAAATTAGAAGCAACAGAGATGTGGTTCCTGAGACGAATGTTGCGAATTCCTTGGACTGCCAGAGTAACTAACGACGACTGCCTGAAACAGGCTAATGAAACTAGAACATTATATACAACAATAAGACAGAGACAAACATCTTTCTTCGGTCACGTGATGAGAAGAGAGGCATTGGAGAACATCGTAACAACTGGAAAGATCAAGGGGAAGAGAGGCAGAGGTAGACCAAGAGAAGTGATGCTGGATGGATTGAGACGGTGGCATGGAGGAATATCAGCACCAGAGTTATCCAGAAAACCAAAGACCGAGATCTGTGGAGAGCCATGAACGCCTACGCCAGCCGGCACGGCACTTGATGATGATGATGATGAAGTTAAGGACGATAGGTCAACATTTTAGTCCAGCTGTCCGGTGTAGGGGTTGAACCCCTTACCTTGGCATTAGCACACCAGATGTTTAAGAACACATGTTCTTATCCATTCGGCCATGCTGACTACAGATGTTATGTAACATCCCCACCATGCTGTCATAGAGCAAATGACTGCACCAGTTCAGTGTTAATTAATCAAGTGTCATGACCACTTAACAAAATAATCATGTCTGGCAGTCCCCATGTCACTCCCATCTTATTTCCCTTAGGAAGTAGATTCCCTAGTGTCCTTAAAGTCATCTATTTCATCCTGCGACTCCTATGGCAGTGATGATGTCTGGCCCATCCATTGTCATTTCCTCCTTGATCACGGCCATGTCCACCAACCAATCGGCTCAGTCAATGCCTTTCATGCCAGAGTATCTTGGCACACAGATGAAAGTTGGCTGGACTAATCGTGATGTGCTCAGTGTGTGCTTCTTTAGCATGTTCATTGAGTTGCTCAGTATAAATGCATGTACTTTTGCATGTCACGCCAATTTTAGAAGAAATGTATCTTAATATAGTTATATTAGTATCCTTTAACGTTTTTTTGTTTATTGATAAAGCTTTGTAATCAACACGCCCACTCTGCTGTTTGTGACCATGTCAAGCTAATCTTTTTCATTAAAACTGCTTTTTTTTCCTTGTATTTATTGCATATTCAAAGGTATAGTTGACTCCAATAAACCCAACTTCATTTTTCTGTGATGCCTGATGTGAAAACAAGAAATGAAACTTACTGAAAGTGTTGAAAACTCTGAGTTCGAATGTTTATCTGGTATCTTCTGGCTGCTGTCATGGAAACTCCAGTTGTCTGGTTTACAATGCAATGAACAAGAAGAGATCAATCATTAAATTATTTAATATAAATAAATTATTTAGTCTCATTAAACAATTGGACAACAGAAATGAATAATCTATATGCTTTGAAAGAGCATAGCACATAAAGACAATGTATCACAAACATCACAAAGAGACATCATCATTATTTACTCTACAAAACACTGCTGTATTTAGAAATCGCCAAAAAGATTCTCGGTTCTTTACCAATTCTCCTACCTTATGTATTTTCATGCCCAAAGTCTGCAATGTCCTGTGTCTCTTTGCGTTGGTCGACTTCTGTCTCTTCTTGCAGGAATAATGCCTTTGATCACTGTTCTTTCCAAGCCAATATGACATTCAATATGATGAAAGTATTTTGGTTTCTGAGACAATGATCTTGTTTACGAGTCAATTTTCCTGTGTCCAGATCTTGTTACAATATCTGTATTTTTCTTCTTCTTAGGTCACAGTATTCTAAGAACTCTTCCTCTAACATTTAAATTCAAAGGCCTTGATGTTTTCTTTAGTTTTTGCAAAATGGTCCACACCGTTATGTTGTCACAGAAAAGATGGATGTTTTCACACATTTTACTGTAATTTAGGGGACTAAACAGTCAAAAATTTTTACCACATTATGAAAAGAGAAAAAATGTAAACATAGTGTAAGAAATGGAAATATTTAGGAAACAATAAAAGTAGATTCTGGACAGAATTTCTTCATGGCATGGAAAAGTATCAGCTCGTAAATTTATACATTCAGTTGGTGATAATGGGATTTGGAGAAGCATGATCACCAGTGGCACTTGATGATGATGATGATGATGATGATGATGATGATGATGATGATGATGATGATGATGATGATGATGATGATGATGATGATGATGATATTAAAGTATTCAACAGTGCTTAAACACACTTTAGATATTAATCATAACAAGACAGCAATATAACAATTGATATGTGTAAGAAAGCATCTAGCTTGAGGCAGTTAATGCACTGTATGTAATAAAGTAAACTAACACAGAAAGTAATGAACAGGTGAGTGAAATTTGTAAGTTACAAATCATTCAAATAAGTAAACATTTATCAATTCTATGTCACAAGACATAATACTTACAGACTATTCTGAATAAACTTGTCCTTTAATTTTTGAGTTGCATGCACAATATTAAACCATAATTATATTAAACATGATATATGTAAAAATAAATCATAGTGTTATTTATTAACATAGGGTGTATTTTTAATGACAGTGCAGTGTTTGAAAATATTGCCGGTCCAAGTTTTGTATTTACCTATTATGTTGCATGATGAACTTTACATAGGGTGAATACAAAACTTGGACCAGCAATATTTTCATATACTGCAGTCATTAAAAATACACCCAAAAACACAAAACACAAAATGACATGTTTTCACAATGTAAATTTTTGGACAAATTCTTCTCTTCTTCTTCACTTCACTTTCAATGCAAGTGGGTCACACCAATGTATTCACCTCTGAGATAAGTCTGTCTCACCTCAGGTTACATTAAGATTAAGATTAAGAAATAATCTGAATAACGAAGACACAAACAATAGATTGCACGATTTATTGCCGGCATATTTCGCTTCATCTCGTCAGGTACAAACTGCAGAAATCACACAACTTACGTGAATTAACTAGATAAATCCTTCAAGACATTACTGTGCGAATATGTGTATATTTCAACTTGAAGGAATTATCTAGTTAATTCACGTAAGTTGTGTGATTTATGCAGTATGTACCTGACGAGATGCAGCGAAATATGCCAGGCAATAAATCATGCAATCTATTGTTTGTGTCTTCATTATTCAAATTGACTACGGGAAAACATTGTTAAGAAATAATCATTAAGATTATTTCAAGATCGCGTTAATACAAGAAAACAGATTACTTGATATTGCTTTTCTCTCAATACTTTACAGTTTTGTACTTCTTACCCTTCTGAAATTTGTTTTATAACATAAGTAGACCTGCAAATCATGTTTTATGTAGACGTTTAGACTTGTTCTAGTATGTGTTATTAAATTTAGCTTCCATCTTTATGTATACTGTGTAGGGGCGGGAGGAATCGATTCATTGACCCTTGCATAGCTTCTCTTTCCTAACTGTTTTGCCAGGGTGACAGCCTTCTGGCCTACTCTATATGAATTCCAACTGAGAATTTTTAACATACACAGCTTGCACATGGAACCTCCTGATTTTGCCCTTATCTGATAAGGCAAGGTATCTTCTTCTTTTTCTGCGTTTGTCCGGAATGTTATTGTAGACGTTGTGCCTGTTTACAGCAGAGCTGTGATATTTGCACCTTTCGGCTTACACATCTGACTTATTCAGGTATTCATTGACCGGGTTACCTTCCCGGGAGGCCAGGTACCTGACTTGACTACTCAAGAGAGATCTGGGGGACATGTTCTTGTAAAGATTCCCAGCCTTGTGCTGGGATTTGAACCTGGTACCTACTGAGCCTTAGATGAACACAATAATCTCTCAGCCACACCTCCCACCATCTGTTGAGTTAAAAAGAAGACTGTTTAACTTTTAGTGTACACACTTGAAAAACACCTTTTTACAAGCTCTATTTTGGGGTATTGCCCACTGTTTCAAACTGTAAATAACAGAAGAGTCTCTGTCACTGCAAAGTAGTTCATAAATCTGCATAGCACTCTAAAGGTCGTATGTTCATTTTCGGACTGCGCCATTCAAATCATGAAAGCAATTTTTCCAGAGACCTATAGATAGTCATCCCTGGAGCTACGGAGTTCATACTTTGTGCACTGCTCTTGGCAGGTGGCTTGCCCTTCTGTGGAGAGTGACCGAACCAGATGGGGTAAAATCCAGTGCAATGAAGTCGACCCTCTGACTTTTAACCAATAATTTTGTGTTTATAGCAGAAAATCTCACCATATATTGAACCAAACATTACCAGAAGTTACTGTCCAAGCTTGCTCAAGTGTGGAGGGGAGTTCAGAGCATTAATGGACATATTTCAAGTGCAATGAATATGGTCCATGAATGCAACCAATCAATCAGTCATCCAACCAATCAGTCATCCAACCAATCAAACTAGCTAACCAATCAATCAATTATGGTGTGTTTTTTTTTTTTCAAATTAAATGTTGAAAGATGTGACCAAAGTAACTGTAGTGGATGCAGTCTAATGCAGTACTTACTGGCTGAATATCATAGTATGGTTGATGTCGGCTCTGTTCAGGCGTTAGACCTCTCACCAGTGTTTGATAATATGAATCTCCTCCAACAAAATGAGGTAAAGACACATATACGGGGGCATCTGAAAAACAGTGACAATAGATGATGACCAGTTCTATATAAAGAACTGAGTTGAGAAGAGCTGGGTCAAGAACCAATACCACTGCACTCTGGACATTCCCATACATACTCGGTCCTCGTATTCAACAGCCAGCAAAGAGTCCCAATATTAATTGTACCAACTGCAGTCTGATTATGTGTCCCTCTGGCCTTTCCTCAGAGTACTGAGTGTTGGCCAGATCATCTGGTCACTCCCTGCCTAACGATTCTCTCCAGGATGTGATATTTTATTAGTTTTTCAACACTATACACATGATCCCAAAGGACAATGGCCACATCTGTCTGATATTCTATATTAAACATTTATTTTCTGAATAATTCTTCTTCCAGACATTTATTTGAAAGGCAATAACAGTCTATGAATATTATCTGCAATTTATCTTAATCAATCAAGCTGAAGGGACCAAAATAAGTTCTTAAGGGCTATACTGACTCCATCTGTATGTACACAAGCTAACTATGTACAATTAGCAGAGAAGAGAGTAATTATGTGGAAGCTATGGAGATGTGGTTTTAGAGAGGATTGAAAACAGCATGGATGGGAAGAAACAGCAACGAAGATATCTTGAAATAAGTTCTCACAAACAGATCCGGTTACTCGCATCTCACGGGTATGTCTTTACAACAGGACAACTGGAGGGGAAGAAAGGCAGTGGGACACCAAGAGAAAAGATGCTGGGCAGTCTGACATGGCATGAAGGAAAATCATTTCATTTGGTTCTTGCAGGACCTACTCATTGGTTTTTCTATCTGTCTATGGTACATTTCCGCTGCCACTAGATGTTCTTCGGCTTGTCTGCTCACAAACAGAGAGAGTCAACCATCTCAAGTCAGTTGTAGAAATAGATGGGAAAAGTAAAACAGTGATCAAATGAAAATAATCCAATCAAGTGAAGCATTTGATCAGATAAAAAGCATTTTGTGTAACTTACCCCTGTAGATGGAAGCCATAAAATGTGCTTTAGGGTATGTTACTGACACTTTGCCGTCTTGACAGATGATAGTTTGTTACACTGTGTTTCAAATAAGGCATAATAACTACAACCCATAGCGGGGACCAGGGATGGAGTTACACCTCTCTATAGCACAAAGCCTGGGCTGAGTTGTAGAGACCATGTGTTGCCAATGTGGAATGGTCCCTATCTAAGCCTGCCTAGTCTACTCCAGAGGAAATGTAACACCAATACGTCTAGAATAAGACAAGCTGCAGAAGCTGCCAGATTAGCAAAGCTCTTACTTTTTGCCTGTTGGAGCTTCCATCCTTGACCAGTTGCTGATGAAGGAATAATCACATAAAGGCATAATCAATTCATAACCATAATCCCTTAAATCTTGTTTCATTCTTCTTCATATAATCCATTATTATTATGAAGATATATATATCATATAATCCATGATTATCATATCTGTCCACAGTCTTCTGTCTTGTGAATTGCCAATCACTTCTGATAACATGGTTCCTACATGTCATGATGACAAACAGTCTAGCATCTTCTCTAGGTCATCCCCTGCCTCTCAAATTCCACCGGAATGAACTCACCATAAGAGAATACAGACATGTTATATGCTCCTGATGGCATACAGGTTGGCGTGCAGAATCCAGCATTGTCAGGATTCTCATCTGCCGAGGCAAACTCTGAGAAAGGCACCAGAAATCTCAGGGTTCTCACATTTCGGTAAGAAGATTCTGTACTGTACTGTAACTTCAGTGATCTGTTGGAAGAAAATCAGCTTCAGTTAACTGTGGACAAAAAAACAGCTTCAGTGATCTTTGGGGAGAAATACATCTTCAGTGAAGTGAAGAAAAACGGCTTCAGTGAAAATTGGGGGGGAAAAAAAGCCTCAGTGATCTGTTGGGAGAAAAACAGATTCAGTGATCTGCACAGGATGACAGGCCTGGCAAATAAGCAATTGGTACACAATATTGTTAGCAAGAACCAACATCACATCACACATTGAAAGCTTTGTGCTCTGTGATGTTTTAAAATCTGCATGATGATCCTTTAAAGGAGTATTCAAAATGAGAGAGGCCAGTTTTATCTTGATCAATGTAGAGCATAAGTAACAATGAATCTTAAGTCTAAAAGCAGAGACAGAATAAGTCACTGCAACCTGAGATCCTTGTCTGAAATCAGTAATCCAGGTGACTATTATGTCTGAAATCAGTATTCAGGTGACTATTACGTCTGAAATCAGTAAGCATAATACAATGCCCTGTACATATGGTGACTGAATTAGGTGTTGTCATACAAAATTCACAAATCCTCAGTATAAAGTGGATATGCAGGTGTACAAGGGAATGAGATAGTTTATAGACTAGCTTTGACAACACCTATCACAGAGACGCATAAAATGGATGAGGAAGAGGTACATTTATAGACTAGCTTTGAGAATACCAGCTGGTGGGCATGTTAGTGTAATCGCTAGGGGACTAAGTTTAAACTGGCATGAGTGCAGTTGGACGGGAGTTCAGTGACTGCTTTCGTTGACCACTAAAGAGAGGGAAAAAGTAGCCACCTATTTCTCCAGGCATTCAGGTCTACAAAATGTGATGGGCTTAGCATAGACCCATAGCAAGATACTGCTTCAAGAGTTTTTTTTTTTTTGTTTTTTTGGAGAATGTATGCGATAAGGATACATTTATATACTAACTTTGAGAACTATCAAAGAGACACTTAAAATAGATTAAAACTTAAAATGGAGTTGAGTTGAGTCAAAAACTTTCATCACTGAATTCGGGGGATTCCATAAGCGCTAAGTTCTCATCTTCAACAGCCAGTGTAGAGTTCGAATACTAAAGGTGCCCGTTGCAATCTGATTATATGTCCACCTTGCTTTACCTCTGAGTGATGACTGTCAACCAGATCCTCTCACCACCCACCTGCTGCTGCATTCTCTCAAGACCATGACAGTCTATCTGTTCTTCTGCATTAATCACATTCTCCCAGAGGGCCTTCACCACATCTGCCTTATCATGCATCAACTCACACCTTAACATTGCGGCACCAGCCAATCTGCCTGCTGTTCATTTCCAACCACACCAGTGTCCTGGAGAAAAGATCCAGCGAATGCTCACAACTCGCGACACCTGAATCGATGCATGCCATTCAAGCACAAAGTATGCCAGTCTTCACCTTTGCCAGCATGCTTTGTGAATCATTAACAATCACAACATGCGTATGCAGTTTGTTCTCCAACCAGCAGAAAACTGCAATAACCACCTCCACTTTCAGACTTTTCTCACAGTGCCATCGGTATAGATAATCACATTGACAGGATGAGAGTAGTCATGAATGAATTGCTGAATTTCAGCTTCCGTAGCGCCTACTGGCCACTCCCTACACTCATGTCCCAATGTGATTATAAACCCCATACAAATCTAAATTTCTATTCGGCACCCTGACCCACTCCTTGCCTCTGATAATATTCTCATGTGAGCACACTTCTGTGATGGTATCTTCTGCCTGAGCCATCCACGATCTTCCTCTTAGCAGCCTGTGACCCTTGACTGCATTCAGGGAATCATGCAGGGATGTTCCTTTCCGCACCCACTTTGAAGTATGACCTTGCCTGCAACACCCTGTGTCTGTCCACAATGGTCGGAAATGCCAGGATGTATGTTATACACACTATTGGGGTGTCTCTTGTACATCCCAGAATCACCCTCATGGCTTCATTCTGTATGCACTCCAGTTTCACTAGGTGACTCTTTGAGACAGTGAGAATTCCTAGTCCATACTCTACCACTGAAATGATCAAGCGCTGAAAAAGTGTGAATAGCAGTTTCTGCTCCATGTCCCTTGCTGCCATACTCTTTAGTGTATTGAGCCCCTTTTACCATTTTGTAACCACCACTTCAACATTGATTTCTAAAGGACAGGATTAGGGAGAGGTATAGGAATCAATTAATATCACTTACTTATGACAACAAATGAGTCAAAGACTTGAAAATATAAAGACAGCAGCAGGAAGGAATAGTTGAGATACAGGTGAAGATTCACACACACTAATATAAAGCAATCACATTTAAACACTTATCACCTGCGCATGAGGGAGAATAAGCATTTATAGGTTTGATCAAAGTGCAAAGTATATCAGTTTTTAGTAATAAAAGTGATAAATTACTGATTCACTTTCATGTGACAAGTTTTTAACTTACCTATACAGATACGCATCAAAAATAGACAACTGTGAATTTTTATTCACAAATGGAGGATGCATAGAACCATCTATAACCAAAACAAAACAAAATAAATTATCATAGTCATGAACAACTGTCTTATTTGTTGCATGTCCCTTGGTGGGATGTTGTGATAAACCATAACCCCAGGTTGATTGTATAGGTAGTTTTACATTCAGCCATTTGATGTATGGCTGTGAATCTTGAAATGTAAATGAACAATTTAGTTTTTTAGTTTTAGTCGACGGATCAACATCACGGCACATGGGTGTAACCCATAAGTGCTCTGTTCTACTCCTAACTCAAGCCTGAGTCCAGAGAATCTCAGCTCAGTGCACAAACTCTGTGGCACCGGTGAGGATCCTGAAAATACTTTGGGTAGATTTTTAACTCAAAATTTTGCCTGGGCAGTGCTGTTAGGCTACTCTTGTTTTTATTTCCAGCTGCCAAGGGATTTTTTATGTGCACAGCAATACACACGGGCGTCCGATCTCACTACCCAGACACCAGGGGAAATTTTGTTACTAGAAGTCCATGTGAAACAATCACGGCCCTCACCGGGGCTTGAGCCCGGGACCTCCAGCACTCGAGGCGGACACCATACCTCGAGACCACTCAGACCCCCAGTAAATGAACAAATTAGGAAGAGCTTGGAAGCCAACAGAGATGTGGTTCCTGAGACGAATGTTACAAATTCCTTGGATTGTCAAAGTAACTAACAATGACTGCCTGAAAGAGGCTAATGAAACTAGAACATTATGTACAACAATAAGACAGAGGCAAACGGCTTTTTTTCTGGTCATGTGATGAGAAGAGAGGCATTGGAGAACATCATGACAACTGGAAAGATAGAGGGGAAGAGAGGCAGAGGCAAACCAAGAGAAATGATGCTGGATGGATTGGGATGGTGGCATGGAGAAATATCAACAGCAGAGTTGATAAAGAAAACCAAAGACCGAGATCTGTGGAGAGTCATGAACGCTGACGCAAGCTGACATGGCATTTGATGGTGACGATGATGATGATGATGATGGTGACGATGATGATGAGTTTGCCATCGCTTTCTGAATGAGAAATCAATGTTGTAGTTCAACTGACCAGTGTATGATTTCTCTAAGGATGTTCTTAATACCAATCACTCCATCTTTTATGTGGTCTTCCACTTGCTCTGTAACCATTATATTTCTTTAATGTGGCTCTTTGTAGGAGATGGTTCCAGAACATTCTTGTGAGGTGGTCAAACCATTTCATCTGTTGTTCTTTAATGAACTGCATGCCTTGTGTCAAACCTAGTTTTCCTCTAATTTGCCTATTCCTAATTCTATCTCTTACAATTACTCCCACAGCACTTCTAAGGCATCCCATCTCTATTGCTGTAATTTTGCGCTCATTAGTTGCAGCAAGCATCCATATTTGATAATGGTAGTTTAATGTCAGCCAAAGATATAGTTCTTACGGGATTTGCTTTAGAACTCTTATGTATCTTTCTATAAGACAGAAGTGGTGCTAGTTGTCACAGTATCTGATTTGCCTTTTTACAATGTATGTTGATTTCTCTATCCGTTCAACCCATCTGAAGTGAAAATTAACCCTAGGTATTTAAATTCACTGATTTGTTTTATTTTCAATCCGCATACTGACTGGCACATGAATAACATCAAATGGAAGATGCATCTCAGAGATAAAGAACAGAACAGGACAAGCGAAAACTGCAATCTATCAAATGAAGATTGTATTGTGCAATAAGTCATTGTCCTAGCAAGTTAGAAAAAGAGTTTTTGCATGTTACATAGAACCAACAATTAGTGAACAGGTGAAAAAAATCCTTAAAAAAACCTTGGTGATGTGGTTTTATAGAAGAATGCTGAAAATTAATTGGACAGCCAAAATTAGCAAACTGGCCATTTTGAGGGAAGTTGAGTCGCAAAGACAACTTATCAAACACATCAGAAAGAAGCAGTCATTGTTTTTGGCCACATTATGAGAAGACAGAAACTGGAACATGCTGTGACAACTAGAAAGATTTGCGGAAAGAGAGATAGAGGAAGACAGCATGAGAAGATTCTTGACAGTCTTGTGTCATGGCATGGAAGGGAATCAACACACGAATTGATCCATGCTGTCAGAGATTGCAATTTGTGGAGAGGCATGATTGCCAACGTCAGCCGGCAAGGCATTGGATGATGATGATGATGTGATGATGATACTGAATGGCACCTAAATGTCATGACAGATGATAGTTTGTAAAATGGAGTTATACCTCTCCACAACACAAAGCCTGGGCTGAACTTAGAGACCACGTGTTGCCCATGCAGCATGATCACTCTCTCTATTGGCTTGCCTAGTTTACTCCAGAGGAAAGGTAACACCAATACATCTGGAACAAGACAAACTACTGAAGCTGCCAGAACAGCTAAGCAATACTCTAATTGTCCGCCTTTCGGGGCTTCCATCCTAGACCAGTTGCCAACCAAGGCTTAGGGCCTGGTCTGCCCTGCCATGACATTTAGTCTTTAGTCTTCCTCGCATTAAGAAAAGATTCCTCATATATGATCTCTAATAATAAGTAATCTTAATTAAAAACTCTATTGTCAATATTTTCATGCAACTGGAACAGTTCTCTAGAAGTAAATCAGATCTACAAAGCTGTCCTTGGCTAGTTATGGTCGCGTATTTTCTTTGTCACATTCACTGTAAAATTCACAGAGAATATCAAGCAAACAAATTTTATTAACTTTCTTTAGTGTACACAGACACCTTTGTTTGTTTTTTTTACCTTTTTGAACTTCCATTAAAAGAAAAAGCATGAAAGATCGGTATTTAAAGCTTACTGTAACATGCATGCTAAACGCCAAGATAGGGCTGATGTACGAGCTACCGTATTTTACGGACTATAAGATGCACCTTAATTTTTAAGCAATTTTTAAAAACAATAAAATTTTTACCATTTTTATTATTAGATTGCAAAGCCAGACTAAAAAAAAAAATTCTTAGTTTATAAAACCGAACTGACCTTTAAAATCCCTGAAAGTCGTCATCTGAACTTTCTTTTTCCTCTTCATCGTCATCGTTGTCCTCTTCATATATAAGATGGTCTTCACTGCCATCGAGAGTGTTACTTATGCCGCACTTCTTGAAAGATTTAACAATAATATCTTCTCTCACTCTAGACCACGACTGTTTTATCCACTGACACACTTGTTTGATTGTAGGTCGTTTTAAAGCTCCCTTCGGCGTGAATTCATGTTGGGTTTCATCCATCATCCATTTGTTCCATTCCTCTCTCATATACACTTTAAATGGCTTATTTATCGAGACACCAATAGGTTGCAATTGTGAAGTAAGTCCTCCCGGGATAACAGCAAGCTCTGTATTTCCCTGTCTCAATTTCTCTTTCACAGAATTTTTCAAATGACTACTAAACTGATCTTGCACAAGAAGAGAACTCTTCTTCAATAAAGCACCTTTCCTTCTCTCCTACACTCTGTATTTTTTCAGTTCTTCTTTACTAGCCCGCCAATCGCGAATGGTTTTTTCTGTTGGTGGAGGCCCGAAATGCTGCTCAGCTGTTCTGTTGCCATGTTCTTCTGCATATGCTATTACTTTCAATTTATAGCCCGCATCATATGAATACCTTTTATTTTTTTCCATTGCGAAACTAGCTACTAACAAAAATATTGTACTGTTACCGATAACACAAATCACTTTCAAGTCAAGTTCACTGGCACCATAGAATGCAATGACGCATCATAGACTAGACAATGTTCTGGGTTTGTGATGGCGGGGCAGGAGGGAGACAGTGTTAGCAAGCTTGTGAATCCCCGCAACTCATGTTTGTCGCATCGGTGCACTGCTGCTGCCAGTTGAATCCAATGTTGCCAGATAGAGATAGGTTTCCCGCGGCATCGAATATATGGCCATTTTTAAGACCGGCGGGAATTTTAAATCAAACACTGGACATTTTTATATTAATTTCGACTATAAGACGCACCTGAATTTTGGAGGCAATTTTTTGAAGAAAACACTGCGTCTTATACTCCGTAAAATACGGTAATAATTTGGAAAGTAACAAAGCAATGTGCAGATGTGAGGCCAGGAGGGTTAATCACAGTCTTCAACAAACTGGGGTAGTCCCAGACAAGGTGATGGTTAAGGCAAGTACACATACATATAGATCATCAGCGAATGGGGGAAGCCCCTAAACAAGTGGTTAGGATATCACGTACTTGTCTAGATTAAAATTCTCGGTGGGAAGGTGAATCGTGATAGACGATGAAGAAAATATTGAGAGATGTCTGGGCAAATTGGGGACAGTTGAGTTCGGGCTGGGTGAGGGAAACCAGCCAAGACGGTGGCATAGCCAGTGATTCAGTGTGTGGGCTACGTTAAGGAAACTAGCCAAGTATTCAGTGTTATTCGGTGTCTGGGCTGAGGAGGGAGGCCGATCGAAGACAGTGGTGTTTATTTACCTGTACTAATATTGTTTCTGGAAATGGTATCATGCTTTCATGTCTCTTTGTGATCAATAAAACTATGTGCGTTGAAACAGTGTCATCCAGTGTCTATAGCTGTTCATTAGTATACCTGCAGAGTGTTCATACAGACATACCACTAGACACAACCACAGCCACCTTCTATCTGTCAATCACCTTGTGACACTTACTAATACTGGTGTGAGTCTTGATTTGCTCATTGATCATAAAAGAGGGATTACAATCTAATCTATGGAGCTATAGTGCTGTAAATGAAATCAGAGATCCTAAAGTCAAGAGTTAAAATAAAATGTGATGAGAAAGAAAAAAAAATTACCTGTTCCTCGAATTCCATTTGCATAGTCTGAATACCACACTGACAAACTTCTGTGATAAATACAAAAAGTGATTATTACTTGTGTGATGGAGCAAACATAACCCTGATGGATTAAATGTTTAGGAATTTAAAACTGAAAATAGCTTCTTTAATCTTCGTTGTTTGTCCAATATTTTGACTTTGTTTTGAATGTAATTGCATTATGCCTGCTCACAGCAAAGCTGGACACTTGCGCCATTTGGCAAATACTTTGACTTCTTACCTGCATTTATTGTTAGCCTCCCTGGGTTGTTCCGTATGACATTTCATAGTGTCATGACGTCTTCACTTTTCATCTACAGGTGGTTCCCTCAACTGACCTGTCCTGAACAGCCGCATACATGAAAGTCAGTCATCAATGGAAGGCAGGGGCAGGACATGATTGATTTCCCACATCCAAGGAGGCTTCCATAAATGTAGAGCTAACACATCATGCTCTGTTCCTGGGCTCACCCAAGGAACCAGCCCTCCTGCCCACGGCTGCTTAACCTTATTTTTATATAATTAGCTCTCCATATGCTGTGTACAAAACTTGGGTACTGGTTGTCTATAATCATCATGGGTAACGCTTTAACTCTTGCCACAGACTTAATCACGCCTGAGACTATAGTCAATCCCCTTTTTGTTAGCCAGACTAGTGTCTGTTAATGATGCCCCACTTGTAGGCGAAGAGAGGTCTTGGCCAGTATGAACCTCAAACCTGGGAACTGCATTCTGGATTAATGGACTGAGTGCTTAGTCTTCTCATATATGTAATAAAAACACAAATTCTATCAAAAACACAAATTATGTCACAAAAACACAAATTCCTTTAAAGGAGATTAATACTGCAAGCTATCCAGGTATTATCTCTCTGCTTTCCTCTAGCTCTTTTCCCATCAATTGTGTGTAAGTTTCGTCACCAAAGTGAGTCGTACTGTTTTGTATTATCAGTGTCTTGTGGCGTTGCAACAAACACTGCTTCTGTATGTGTATTCTACAGGGTGTTTGTAAAGTTTTACTACACTTTGTATGTAGAACAAATCGGAAAAAAAGTATTGCTTCATGAGGAACTGTGGGCCACATTTTTAAAAATTAAATCATGGACTTCATTTTTCAAATTTATTTAACATACAAAGTATAGTGAGATTTTACAAACACCTGTTACAATCATACCTCTACACACACATCAACACACCTATCATGACGCAAACTATGTCTCATTTCTCTAATCAATTTGCAGTTTTCATTTGTTTCTTGTAAAACTGTCTCATTCGTGTTAATGTCTACCCATGGTATTCTTTGCATTTTCCTCAGAAAAAATAATCAGATGCTTCTCAGCTTGTCTGCTTAATGTCCTTGTTTCACATATGTATAACAGTATAGATTCTACACAGCACTTCAACACACTTTTTCTCACTGCAATTAACAGATTTTATTGGTCAGTATGTTTTCTATCTTGCAAAAGGCTACCTTTGCCATGGCAACTTTATTATTCCAAGTAGAGATACTGTCTTTTTATTTGATGTTTAACTAATGATATTACAAAGTGAAGGGCGTGTTACGTACTTCACTCCATTCCATCGATCAATATGAACATAGTTGTCAAACTGCTCATTTAAGCCAGAGTAGACATTGTACAGGCCATCTCCTGTATTATTTCTCTGAAAGAAGCAAAAACAACCACAGTTCATTATTAGTGTATCGCACGCTACATCAAACAGCAAGAATTCTGTTTCAAAGTACTAAAACCCACATCAAACAGCAAGAATTCTGTATCAAAGTACTAAAACCCACATCAAACAGCAAGAATTCTGTTTCAAAGTACTAAAACCCTCATCAAACAGCAAGAATTCTGTATCAAAGTACTAAAACCCACATCAAACAGCAAGAATTCTGTATCAAAGTACTAAAACCCACATCAAACGGCAAGAATTCTGTATCAAAGTACTAAAACCCACATCAAACGGCAAGAATTATGATTCAAAGTACTAAAACCCTCATCAAATTGCAAGAATTATGTTTCAATGTACTAAAACCCTCATCAAACGGCAAAAATTATTTTTCAAAGTACAAAAACTCTCATCAAATGACAAGAATTATGATTCAAAGTACTAAAACCAACTTGATGTACTACATTCTTCTTCTTCTTCTTCTATCACCCTTTACCTTCCATTGAGCCTTGGGAACTCAACCAACTCACTTCAAACTGCCCTACCCTTAGCTATCCCATGCAGCTCCATCCATGTCTTCTGCATATTATCCATTTCTGTTTTTCTTCATGCGTTGTGAATTCCAGACAAACACCTTTCTAGTTATACTATTCTCAGGTTGTTGTTGTTTTTTCAATGTATGTCCCATCCAGCGCCAGCATCTTTTCTTCACCTCTTGTGACTGAATGGTGTTTGTCATGTTTTCTTAAAAAACTCAACACTGGTGATTATGTCACACCATTTTAGTCCTATTTTTGCAGGCAGCAATGAATGAATGTTTGAAGTTTATTTGTAATTGTTTTAGTTGTTGTCCATTTTTCTGATCCATACAGCAGTTGGATGTTGCAGCTAAGGTAATGTGTAGCACATGTTCATTACTATGTTGTCAACAGCTTTAAGCATATTTCTCCTTACGCTGTTTCACATATTTGACTTTCAGTTTCAGATACAATTTTTCTACTATAGTCAGCAATTTTGAGATTTTTTTCTGTAACATTAGTGAGTGCCAAAATTGTGACCTAGAAGTTCTGCATGGATCACAGTATAGTAAAACATACCTCCCTTTCCTCAAAGACTGTTTACATACATTTTCAGGATACGTTCCATTTTGAACACATGAGTAAATTACACAGGAATAGCCTCTATATTTCTATAACAGCGTTGGCATTTGTATCTCCACACATCTCAGTCCTTAGTGTTCTGGTTCAATTCTATGGGATTAGGCCATCAAGCATCATTTCTCTCAGTCTGCCTTTGCTTCTTCTTCTTGTCTTTTCCAGATGTCACAATAGTTTCCAGTGCTTCTCTTCTCATCACATGACAAAAGAACATTGTTTGTCTGAAGTCTTATAATTCTGTATAATATTCTACTTTCATTAGTCTTTTCCAGGCAATCAGTTGCATTGGTCTGAGATGTGTTTATACACGAATACTTTGGAAGATAATCTGGTGGTTTCCTCTTACTTGCCACACCCACATGGGAGTTATGTTACCTCTACCTTTGACAGCAATTTTGAACTGCCAGGACAAGTGAGTGTCCTGCTTTACTCAACTGCAGAGTTTTCCACTTATCTTGGTGGACACTCAGCTGCTACTGTTGTGTTTGCGATACCATGGCTATTTCCCGTCCTCTATCACAAAGAGGTGCAGTTGGCATTTTGACTTTGAGAAGTTATGACATCACGATGACATTTCTCAAACTCTCCCATACTTTAAGTGTACACATAAACCTTTTCATCATCATGTGCCTTGGTGACAGTCTGGGCTGTGTTCTTGTCCCAATTATGTGGCCAAGCCATCCAGATGTTCATCATTTTGTCTTCTTCTTTCTCATCAAATTTTGCCAGTTTTCAATACATTTTCAAGCTTATCTTTCCTGGCAATGCCAAATTTTTCTAATCAGTTTATAATTTTAATTTATTTCTAGGATTCATAAATTTTTTTTGTCCGTCCATATTTGCATTTTCCTCAGAAACTATACTTTACGCTGCCAATAGATGTTCCTTAGTTTGTCTGCTTATTGTCCATGTTTGTCACAGGTTCTGTATAGTACCTGAACCTCATTTTCCTCAATGCAATGTACGTTATTTATTGATGAGTATGATTTTTCATCTTTGGCAGGGCAATTCTTGTTCTAATCTCTATCAGGCACCTTCCATCAGTCTTCATTAATCTACTCTATGCAAACTGTAACTTGAACTCCTTCAGTTGCAAGCATTTATTCTTTCAAAGTAACTATATCTTCGGACTGAGAAAGTTAATGTGTGTGTTCATGTGTGGTCAGCCTCCCATCCATGATGACAAGAAAGCTGTCACCTATATCCTGTAAAATGTTGCAATTTCATACGACAAATGTCTATAGACCAGTGTTTCCCAACGTGGGGCCCACGCCCCACAGGGGGGCAATTTGACTGTTAAGGGGGGCAATACGAAAATGGAAGAAATCGGCTGAATATAACAAAACAGGGAGACTTGAGACTGAAGTTAACTAAATTGGAACCTGACATAAGATCTCTTTGCAGCAAGCATCAAGCGCAAGGATCTCACTAAATTTAAATAATAAATAATTACTAATAATTAAAATAATATAGAAAAATCTTTCATTAAAATTATTTTGTACTTGAATTTCAGTTCTCCATTATATGTTTTGAAAATTTACTTACTGTGTTTGCTCAATAATTACCTAGTCATTTCTTCCTAAAACCTATCATTCAAGTTTCTTTAGTGAACATTTCAATTTTTGAATATTAAAAATAATGTATATGTTGAGGGGGGGGGGGGGGGAGCATGGGGCGGGGGAGGGGGGCAATATGAATTTTAGAAAGGCTTAAGTGGGGCACGGTACAAAAAAGGTTGGGAAACACTGCTATAGACGTTACCTACAATGACCCAAGAGGTTTACAACAGGCACTTTTAAAATCAATTAGGAATCAGAGCATCCAAACCACCAGAAAGATTATGCATATTACTATCACGACTGCAGTGAACAGATTCTGCACAGGACATATCTGGCTGAAATACCACTTGTTCAATAAACTAAAGTTAGGAGATACTGATGAATGTAATTGCAAAATTAAGAAAATGACAGCTGAGCATCGGCTGCAAGAGTGTCAAACATACGTAGAGCAGAGAAAATTACTTTGGCCTATACACATTTCATTTGAGTTCAAACTTATAGAGATGTCATCAAGCTTAAATTAACTGCTGCTTCATTTAAATAAATTCAGTTTGATATCTAAAGGACATGAAGAAGAAGAACATATTATAAATATATATTAAACTGTAACAATGAATGATTATATGGGTGACACCCTTGTGCCGTGATGTTGATCCGTCGATTAAACTAAACTAAACTAATGAATGTTAAAACATCACTAAAGCTACAATACTGTGATAAAACAAAGTGTTGTTTGTCCATCAAGAATGATGATGACCATTCATTTCATCCAGTGAGGTTGAAAGTATGGAGCCGTGAGTTCTAAGATGGCTGATAAGGCCTATTTTGGCTCAAAATGTTCTTTGAAAATGTGGGCAAAGAATGCTTGACATTCCAGGAGGAGGATCTCCTGCAGTGGTTTTTCTGTCCAGCCTTTTCTTCACAGCTCTTTCATTCCTGGTTGCTTCACAAGTGACTGCACCCTTATGTAATGATGTACGTTATGAATTACGGTCTTTAGCAGCAGTTTCCCAGGTGTCAAGATGAATTCGAAAAGCTTTAAGTGAGATTTTCAGAGTGTCTTTAAAGCGTTTCCTCTGGCCACCTTGGGAGCGTTTACCACAACGCAGCTCGCCATAAAAAATTTGTTAAGGGAGCCTGTGATCTGGCATATGAGTTAAGTGACCAGCCCAGTGAATCTGATTTTTCATTAGTAGCAAAGTACAAATATCATAAAACTACAGTAACAATAAAAATAAACATCCAAACATTCTCAAAAGCTACAGAAGTAATAGAAACAAGCATCCCATTCTAAAACTACAAAGATGAAACTCAAAAACTGCAACTACACCAACCAAAGACCCCAAAAACTATAACTGAAAAGATATCAAAATTTATCCTGAAGCAGTCTCCTGCTTGGATCTGTGTAATGTGATAGCACCATCACATTTTGTAGGCCTGACAGCAGGAGGAACAGGTGGCCAATCTTTTCCTCACTTTGACAAGTGATGAGTCCAGGCACTGAACACGTGTCAGACCGTGCTCATGACATGACCAGATCCGCCTGCTATCAACATCGCTAGTACGCCCGCCAAAACTATCTTCTTCTTCAGCGTTCCGAGCCATTGAGGTTCTTTGCTGCAGATACAATCCGTCTCCATTCATCTCTCTGGTGGACCTTCTCTTGCCAGTCGTTGATTCCAAGTGCTTGTAGGTCTGTATATGTATTATCTCTCCACCGTCTTCTTGGTCTACCTCGGGGTCTACGGTCATTTATTTCCTGTGTAAGCGAGTTTTGTTTCCCTATTATCTTCCATTCTTTCTATATGCCCCAGTGATTAGCGGGGACTTAAACAGATCATAAATGTCTTTGTTACTTCTCCTCTCCGCCAAAACTATGATAACAAATTATTAAAAACAGCCAAATATTAATAAATCTACAAATTAAAACAAACCAAACAAAAAGTACTGCTCACATTCATAAAAAAGCCAAACTTTCCATTCAACAATGGAATACTTTTGTTCAATTTCTCCAAGAATTTGGCCACCTCCTCAAGAACAGGGTCTTCATACCCCCACCAGATTTCATAAACACTCCTGTTCATAAAAGTGTCCTCGCCTTTACCAGTGAAGTAGACATCGGCTAAGTCCTGTATGAGTGTGGGTTCACCTTGAAGGACCGTTGCTGTTGCCTACATTTTATAAGCAAAAACAGAACATGGTTTATGAATACAACATCTCATATTTTTATAATCCTAATAACAATGTTATTTAAGTTGCTTATTGTGAATTTACAAAGCTTGAAAAGTGCAACAGAATGACATTTTTTAAAATTAAGTGTCTACATTTCTGAAAGCATGCATCTTTCCAAAGGCAACTGCAGAGTTTTCCCACTAATCTCAGTGGACACTCGGCTGTCAGAGCTGTGTCTGTGACACCATGGTTGTTTCCCTTCCTCTATCACGAAGAGGTGCAGTTGGAATTTTGCTTTCAACAAGTTACCATGACACCATGATGACATTTCTCAAACTCTCCGATATTTTTAGTGGACACATAAACCTTCTCATAATCATCATCATCATGTGCCATGGCGATATGTCTGGTCTGTATTCTTGTCCAGATTATGCCGTGTGTCTGGAGTCACCTGGTGCGCATGGCGGTCTGGAGTCACCTACCGGGCGAGGCTGCTCCTATGGAGCACCCAATTACGCCGTTTCTCTGATTATCGATAAGTCCACACAACATGATTTTCTTGGCATCTATAAAGAAGGTAGTTTGCCATTGCTTTCCTTCCCAGCAGTGACCATACTGGTCAGTGACCGTAGCCATTGTCTCCTAAAAAAAGAGATCCTCTGCCTACCGTCGTGAAGGTGGAGACCATAACCGACAACTATCTGTCGGCTGCTCTCCATCTTCATCCACCACCTGCACCCATGGCTTCACGTAACCCTGATCGGGGGGTTAAACGGGTACTCCACCTTGCCCAAGGGTGTCCCGTAGGCTAGCGGAGGGAAGGAGGTGCCTTACATCTCCTTTGATAGGGGATACCCCTACCCCGCATTAACAATCATTGCTTTCATTTGTCACACATATAAAAATTATTGCTTACATTTGGCACATATATAACACCAATGAAATCCCCAAACCCACAACAAAATCCCCAAACCCATAATGAAATCCCCAAACCCACAACAAAATCCCCAAACCTACAATGAAATCCTCAAACCGACTGGATGACACATCACCAGCCGGGGCCTACACTCAAATAGTTTTCTTTATGTCTTCTCCTTTGGAAATGAATCCTGGACCATGTCACAAACACTAAAGAAGAAAAAATCAAGGTCTTTGAACTAAAATGTCAAAGAATAATTCTTAAAATATTGGGATCCAGAAGAAAATAATTACAGACATTGGATGAACACTGAAGAATACTGGCTCATAAACATTATCCTCTCTACTTGAAGTGTCACAGCAGGGGCTGACGAACACAACAATGGACACACATTAAGGACACCTGGGCATGAAAATGCATTAGGCAGGGGAAGTGGTGAAGGATTAAGAGTGGTTCTAATGGGCTGTGATAAGAGATGTTCTCTAAAAGTATTGTTACATGGTGACTTAAACATTCAGCAGAGATAGTAACGATGACGATCATGAGCCATGGCAGCAGCCTTTTGATTTCAAACTGCTGAGAGTCAACTGACGTGCACAACATGCACCTGAGTCCTCCTAGTTTTTAACCCTTACTTGACACGGCTAGCAATCTGATACACTATTCCAGGATCAAGAGGGAGTATGACATCCTCAGTTTGCTTTCTGTTAAAAATTCACAGCTTGATGTGCACCTATTCTTAAGTTAGAGTTGAATACTGTATGCCTAAGTCTCTTTCCTGCTTCTTAATAAAGTGTCTGTCATGAAATGGTCAAGCTGTTTGAAGATCATAGGTTCAAACTGTTTCATTCAGATCATGAGTGCAGTTCTAAGAGACCCATTGGGATCATCACTAGAGCTACTGAGTTTGTACTTTGTGTGATGCTCTCACCAGGTGACTTGTTGTTCTTCAGGGAGAAACCAAGCCAGATGATGTAGATCCTAGTACAATGAAGTCCTCGCCTTTAACCGTTAATCCTTACTTAAGAAATACAGCAGAATAATCCAGGATCAGGGGAAGTATAATATCCTAAGATTGCTTTCTGTGTAAGAATTCACAACTTGATTTGTGCCTGGTCTTCTCAAGTTAGAGGTGAATATAGCATGTCTAAGCCACTGTACTCCTCCGTAGTAAACAATTTGTCAATGGCTTCATGAACAGGCATGCCAGCTTTGATCGTATGGCCATGCTAATCTTCCATGTGTCATTGCAGTTGTGCTATATGTACTGAATGAACACAAAGTCAGGTCTTAGGTATCACTGAGCTACTGTGTGACAGTAGACGGTACTACCTGCTTTCTGTTAGCGCCAAATGTTGGGTGACCATCACCAAACCCGACACCCTGCATTGTGCCAACGGCTTCGGGCGGAGTAGCGCAATTGGAAAGACACAAGCCTTATCCTGGTGGGGAAAAATGCAACCTAATGACTAAATGTCAGGGCAGGGCAGGGCAGACCAGGTTCTAAGCATTTGTCTGCAACTGGCCTAGGATCAAAATTCCGACAGTGGACAGAGCATTGCTGTGCTGATCCAGCAGCTTCTGCAACTTGTCTTGTTCCAGATGTATTGGTGTTTACCTTTCCTCTGAAGTAAACAAGGCAGGTCCGAGAGAGGGATCATGCTGAATGGACAACACTTGGTCTCTACAATTCAGAACTTTGTGCCATGGAGAGGTTGTAATGTCTTTTTGAAGCACAATGTAACAAACTCTCGCCTGTCAAGATAGCAAGGTGCCAGTTGTACAGTAGCAGGTCACCATACAGTGGTCTGTGTGTATTTCTGAGACATCCTGCACAAAACAACAAACCCAATGTACTTACTATATATGGTATATTCACAGTCACAAATCTGTCTGTATCAGGACCCACTGACTCTTCTCTGTTGAATACGAAGCTCTGTAGCTGAACATACTCTACGGTGTTGTTGTCGTGCCATCTGATAGCTGTTTTCTCAAGGTGCATGCTTGAACATCAGAAAAATAATGTGCAATTACTGTGACACAGATAAGGCAAGGATAGATGAAACCAGTAAAGATCATGTGTTATGTGTATAACAGATGTAACCAGTAATAATGTGTTATGTGTATAACAGATGTAACCAGTAAATATAACGTGTTATGTGTATAACAGATGTAACCAGTAAAGATAATGTGTTATGTGTATAACAGATGTAACCAGTAAAGATGATGTGTTATGTGTATAACAGATGTAACCAGTAAAGATGATGTGTTATATGTATAACAGATGTAACCAGTAAAGATAATGTGTTATATGTATAACAGATGTAACCAGTAAAGATGATGTGTTATATGTATAACAGATGTAACCAGTAAAGATGATGTGTTATATGTATAACAGATGTAACCAGTAAAGATGATGTGTTATATGTATAACAGATGTAACCAGTAAAGATGATGTGTTATATGTATAACAGATGTAACCAGTAAAGATAATGTGTTATATGTATAACAGATGTAACCAGTAAAGATGATGTGTTATATGTATAACAGATGTAACCAGTAAAGATGATGTGTTATGTGTATAACAGATGTACCAGTAAAGATAATGTGTTATAACAGATGTAACCAATAAAGATAATGTGTTATGTGTATAACAGATGTAACCAGTAAAGATCATGTGTTATGTGTATAACAGATGTACCAGTAAAGATGATGTGTTATGTGTATAACAGATGTACCAGTAAAGATCATGTGTTATGTGTATAACAGATGTACCAGTAAAGATGATGTGTTATGTGTATAACAGATGTAACCAGTAAAGATCATGTGTTATGTGTATAACAGATGTACCAGTAAAGATGATGTGTTATGTGTATAACAGATGTACCAGTAACGATAATGTGTTATAACAGATGTAACCAATAAAGATCATGTGTTATATGTATAACAGATGTAACCAGTAAAGATCATGTGTTATGCGTATAACAGATACAACCAGTAAATATAATGTGTATAACAGATATAACTATGTGTTTGTAAAAGACAGGGGAAAAAAAAGGGGGGGGGGTGGTAAAGAGTGTGAGAGAGAAAGAGAGAGGTTGGTTGGTTGGTTGGTTGGTTGGTTAACTAACTTCCCGGAAAACTTAGTTATAACTCTATATTGATGCACTAGAATTCAGGTCGTTTGAGACTTTAAAAACGTGTGCATGTATTGATGCGAGATTAGTATGGAGGGTTAT
>OY992879.1:135661610-135694110 GCA_963921405.1 Cepaea hortensis | reverse complement strand
GGAATAACTCAAAATGGTGGGAATAACAATAAGAACAACAACTCTTCATATTTCTAATAATGGATAATAATTACCTTTAAAGTAATGATGTCTCCTAAGAATGGCTGCATGATAAAATATTAAAGGGCTAAATAATCTGTACAATAAAGTTCTCTAACTTGTACACATGTTTCACAAACCTGTATACATATGATTCACTAACCAGTACACATTTGGTTCACTAACTAGTACACATACAGTTCACTAATCTGTACATGTTTGGTTCACTAACCTGTGCATATATGGTTAACAAATCTGTACACATATGGTTAAATAACCTGTACACATATGGTTCACTAACATGTACACATATGGTTCACTAACCTGCAAACATGAACATGATTCACTAACCTGTATACTTATGGTTTACTAACTTGTAAACATGATTCGCTAACCTGTACACATTTTGTTCACTAACTTGTTCACATATGGTTCACTGACCTGTATACATAACATCCTCTATTCAAGACACAAAAGGTTCACTAACCTGCATACATTTGGT
This sequence comes from Cepaea hortensis, assembly GCA_963921405.1. Taxonomy (NCBI): domain Eukaryota; kingdom Metazoa; phylum Mollusca; class Gastropoda; order Stylommatophora; family Helicidae; genus Cepaea; species Cepaea hortensis. The sequence goes on along the minus strand of OY992879.1, from coordinate 135,693,569 downwards.
TCACTAACCTATACACATATCATTCCCTAATCTGGACACATGAGATTCACTATCAAGTACACATATTTTCACTAAATGTGTGCATATGGTTCACTAAGCTGTACATATAAGATTCACTATCCTATACACATATGATTCACTAACATGTACATATAAGATTCACTAACCTGCACATAAGATTCACTAACCTGGCCATGTAAAATTTACTAAACTGTACACACAAGGTTCACTAACAGGTACACACAAAGTCAACCAACCTGTACACATATGGTCCCTTTTCAATGACGGCTGGTGGCTCACCTAAAAGAATCTCAGCCGGGTTTACGATGTGAAAAACATAGATTCCAAATTTAACAGGCACTGGTGGTTTCTGCCAGAATTTGAAAGCGATTGTGCCATTTGTAAGAGGTAATTGCTGAAATGAAAAGATGTGATGGCTTATTTCAATTAGGACAATCCTTTTATTGAGAGTTTTCTAAAATAAACATTTAACGTACAAATGTAGTCCTATGGTAGATAATGCCACACGGTTATGCAGTTTTAAGCCCACACATATTCTTGGCAAATATATAATATTATATATATATATATATATATATATATATATATATATATATATATATATATATATATATATATATATATATATATATATATATATAATACGTAAATAAGACAAGAGACTAAGAAAGATATTGTATCCAATTTTATAAGAAAATGCCATTGGAACTACATCGGCCATGTACTCAGAATGGACAAGACAAGACTCCCCAACCAAGCCCTCTTATGGTCACCAGTAGGAAAAAGAAAACGGGGAAGACCAAGAGAGACCCTGCGTAGAATCATCATTAGAGAAGGCTCATTCAATGGCCAAGTAAATATCCAAGATCTACAACAGATAGCAGCGAACCGCCGGACATGGAGAGACAGGACTTCTGCCCTATGCGCCGACTTAGGCTCAAGAGGAAAGACTAACTAAATATTCTTGGCCATAGTATGATGAGATGAAGTGGCCCAGTCCCTTTTCTTGCCAATGTTTCTAACAGTTACCAGAAATTCAATGATCTTGTTGCCAATCTACCGCATGGAATTAAAGCAGTAATGTATGCTGATGACCTGGTTTTATGGAGCACAAATGAACATGCATCAGTGGCCACCAGATCGCTACAAACAGCTGTAGATGCATTTGTTGCATGGGCAAATAGATGGTGTGTCAGCATAAACACTGACAAGTGCAGCACCACTCTATTTACCCTCTCTCCAAAACAAAAGGCAGGGACCATCCAGATAAATGGAATACTCCTAAGAGATAAGGAACCAACATACCTTGGAGTAACATTTGATGACAGGCTGACATGGAAAAAGCACATCAACAAAGCAGTAGCAACAGCCAGAAGGAAAATAGCCATCCTGAGAAAACTAAGTGGAACCACATGGGGAGCCAGTGAGAAAATACTTAGCAAAGTTTATCAACAGAGCATATGACCACACCTGGAATATGGGTCAACTGCATTGTGTTCAGCATAAAAAACCACACTACAAGAGCTGGACAAGGTGCAAAATCAAGCACTTAAGAGTCATCACAGGAAGGATGAAATCAACCCCTATAGTGGAGATGGAGAAGATGGGGAGGACACAAGCACCGAGAGAGAGCAGAGATACGAAAATGCTAATACAAGCAGAAAAGTTCCTCAGCTTGCCAGACCACCCTATAAAGAACAGATTTGAAATCTTAGCTATGGGACGGTTGAAAAGAAGCAGTTTTATCCACCAGGCCAAACGACTCTGCAGAGAAATCACTGATCTGCCCACAGTTGGTATCCCCCTAACAACTATTCCAGAGCGAACTCCATGGAAAGATGAGCATAGACTATCACTACAAATCCAGACAAAAGTGAGAGGAATATTTGACAAGGAAGAACAGAACAGTGTACAGTGCAGAACAGCCACTCTCAGCTTCCTTGATGAAGAATACAAACAGGACCTCTGGATCCGAGTCTACGCAGATGGGTCAGCACAAAATGCTGTTCGAAATGGAGGAGCGGGAGTGTACATAGAATACCCAAATAATACTAGGGACACGGCCAGAGTACCAACAGGAAAGTATTGCCATAACTATGATGCTGAAATTGAGGCAATCAAGATAGCAACAGAGAAATTACTAAATACCAGGCATGGTACACAACCTGTGGTGCTATTGACAGATGCAAAATCAGTACTCGAGGCGCTCCTGTCTAGGAAACTGTAGTACTAAGGACACTACTTTCTGAACTAGGTAGTCAGCATAAGGTCTCCATACAGTGGATACCATCCCACTGTGGAGTACCCGGAAATGACAGAACTGATCGACTGGCTAAGGAAGGAGCCAAAGAAGAACAGCCTGATGTGCCCGTTACAAATCACCAAAAGAAAAGAATGATCAACTCAGTCAGAAAGCCACCAAGACCTGTTCAAAATGACTATCACATTATGGACAGACCAGAACAAGTCATTATTCTGCACCTCAGAACAGGACACAATAGATTATGCAACCACATGTATACAAAATTCAAGATTGGTGAATCAGCCATGTGCACATGTGGATTTACGTCGCAGACAGCAGAGCACATACTCCAAGACTGCCCAAAATACAACATATCTAGGCAAACCTTCTAGCTTAGAGAGACGACAGTGGAAGATAAACTCCATGGACCGCTGAGCGAACTAAAAAAGACAGTTAAATTCATACAAGAGACAACATTGCAGTTATAGACATATTTCAAGCGAACGAAAGGAGAAGAAGTTACCAGAAATTCTGAACATTATCAGATACCCATTGTACAATATTGGGTCAACCCTAGGGCTGTACTGGTCAGTAGGAATAATTCTGCCAACTAAACCTGGACCACCGCCTCGGCAAGCAAGTGCCCTAACTTCTTCTTCCTCTTCTTCTTTTGAAGATAAATTATGCTGGATGAACTGAGATTGTGGCATGGTGGAATATGATCAGCAGAGTTGACTCAAAACATAGAGGACCGAGATCTGCAGAGAGACATGAAGGCCTAAGCCAGTTGGCAGGGCACATTATAATGATGAAGATGTGTAATTCTGAACATACATTTGAATCCTCGCTTGTACCACAGAGTTCATGCTGGGATTCTCCTTCTGTGATTTTGGGCAGGGGGCTGGAGCGCTTAGGCAAGGATCAAAGTGTTCAATGGCTTATTCTTTACAAATGAAACCAAATCAAATCCAACATCTATGTGCCATGGACGATAAATGGGTTCTTTGTGGGCGATAAATTAGATTACTTTGTATATGCCACGAACATTAAATGTCTCTCTGTAAATCATAGACAAAAGATAATCTTAAGTACCATAGGCGAGTTAGACATTAAATCCCATAAATGCCATAGGCGGAAGATGTTAGTTGCCATAGGCTATTCTTCTCTGTGTGGGCACACTTCTGTATCATCTCATTTATATCTAGAGGTAACGTGATCTTATCACTAAAGACATCTCCATTATTATAGCTGGTTATAGTTAGGCTCTTCCATTCTATACATTCTATACAGTCCATAACGACTGACTGTTAGAACACAACCCAACACTTCTTCAATAATGCAACAGAGGCTCTGTATCAAATACTCTATTGTTCGCTAAACTATTGTACAATTCACACTGTCATTTATACAAACACATTTTTCCAACGATATTGCACAATACGTATAAAATCTCGACAATTATTATTAGTCTAACTATGATTATAGCGGAACAATCACTGGCCATTGTTATCTATAACAACATGGTGCATCCACACTCGACCACAACCACAACTTGAATGATTTCCGTCACCTTCACAAATCTTGCTTATTTGCTTTGGAGACAACTCAGCGTGCGTCCCGTGGCTCAAGATCCACAACTGTCACATACTTCAGCGTGACTATATTTTAACATGCCATGAGCTGTAAACTGGATCATGGCACTAAGTGCCTCTATCACATTCTTTCTTACTATGTTTTACGTCCTTCCTTCCTTACTATAACTAATGTCACTTCATGCTTACTCTAGACTCTACTTCCTACATTTCACTTCTATGAGAGCCAAACAATACTATGTGTGTGTGTTTATGAACTGTCTTCATGCTCACATGTATCTTATGTCAACTTTTAGAAGGACAAGTAATATAAGACTTTGAATCTCACAGTCAACCCTTCTGTTTGTCTGTCAATACAAACTCACATACACTGATTTGCGCTACACTACTTTTAAGGTTATTTATTTTATCCATGAACAAGCACTGTGTAATATTATGTGTGCACGGTTGAATGCACATCCATGCATGTTTCACTGAGCCCCTAATGTAACACTGCCTGGCAACATACATAATACGCCCACTGTTTAATGGAGCACTAGTGGAGTTATCCAAGTGTGTCAATGAAAGAGATCCTTACAAAGCAAACAATATCAAATCCATATTAAAACTTAAAATGGATGATTGGGTTAGATGTATTTTTTAAAACAATTTTTACAATGTTTCATATTTCAAGTTTTTTTGGGCGCTCATTCGCTGAGAACTCAAGCGTATTTCATATATGTGATATGACTTCTAGTGCACTGGACTTGTGGAAATGGTGATGAGAAAAGTATGTTAGTTTGTCAATCGATGATCAAATGATTGATCGGTAGCTAGCAGGCAAACAATGCAGCCAGGAAATAGCTATCTGAGATTTGGTTAACTGGATAAAAAGGCAGGAAAATGTAATGTAAGCTAGCCTGCAGGTATGCAGGTATGTATGCAGGCAGGCAGGTATACAGGCAGGCAGACAGGTATACAGGGAGGTATACAGGCAGGTATAGTCAGGAAGGCAGGCAGGCAGGTATGCAGTCAGACATGCAGTCAGGCATGCAGGCAGGCATGCAAGTATGCAGGCAGGCAGGTATTAAGCAGGTGTGCAGGCAGGTAGGCAGGCAGGCAGGAATGCAGGCAGGCAGGTATGCAGGCAGGCAGTAGCAAGCAGCACCATCAGGAATGCAGACAGTCTGAGACTCAGTTTACCAGATAAGCATGTAGTTAAGGTTGTAGATTTAAAGGTAGGCAGATGTTTGACGGAGCAACAGACCAGAGACTGACAGCCAGAGAGAGCAGGAAGACAAAGCAAGAAAGAAAGAAAGAAAGAAAGAAAGAAAGAAAGAAAGAAAGAAAAAAAGGAAGAAAGAAAGAAAGAAAGAAAGAAAGAAAGAAAGAAAGAAAGAAAGAAAGAAAGAAAGAAAGAAAGAAAGAAAGAAAGAAAAAGCAAGAGAGAGAGAGAGAGAGAGAGAGAGAGAGAGAGAGAGAGAGAGAGAGAGAGAGAGAGAGAGAGAGAGAGAGAGAGAGAGAGAGAGAGAGAGAGAAACTGACCCACCAGCCAACCTCAGCCAGGCAGGTGGGCAGACAGAGATAGCGAGAGAAAGAACTAGCTAGCAAGACAGACTGACAAACAGGCAGACAAACCATAAGACAAACATAGACAGACATGCTCACATTAATACGAGTAGCATACTAACCTTCTTCATTTCTTCATTGATGATCAGGTCTATTATATCATTGAAGACAATACCACAAATTAGCAACACAAGGCCAGTGATGACTAGAACAGTCTGGGTAGCTAACCTTTTCCTGGTTAGCCCGAGCATTTCTGTTAGGATGCGATTTGCGCTTGTAGTGGCTGGCTCTAGTATCTTTTATATGTGTTGTTTGGTTCTTTTGTTCTAATATCAATACGTAACTGAAATATTATTGAATGCAACAGATCAAATATAATCAGGGTAACTTACTGTAAGATAACTGGAAATAACAAATACATGTAATCAGAGTAACTTACTGTAAGGTAACTAGAAATGACAAAGACAAGAGGGAAAGTAAAAGGTATGGTTAGGGATTGGAAGTCATACACACTACAGCATCTTCTGTAGAGATTATTGTTTGTTAACCTAAAGGGCCCCTTTTACAATCAGTCAATCAATCAGGTGCCATCTCCACAATGAAGGTTGGCTGCAATGGATCTTCAGCACTGTCTGTCTCTTGCCCTGACTGTACATTCTGTCAGGCTGATGTTCATCTATCTCTTGATGTTATCCTCCCACTTGTATCATAGTCTACCTCTTGCTCACTTGCCCTCAACCTTGCCTTCCAGTATGGTTTTTATAAGAGTACCATATCTTTTAACGTGGCCGAAATATTTCAGTTGCCGGCTCTTCATTTCTTTCATCAACTCTCTCTTTATTCCCAGTTTTTCTAGAACCTCTGCATTTGATTGTTTTTGTTTCCATGAAATACGACATATTCGTCTGTATATTCACATCTCCAGGGCTTCTATGCAACTTTCTAGTCACTTGTTCAATGTCCAGGCTTCCGCACCATCCAGTAGCGTTGAATATACATAGCATATGACAATTCTCATTTTTAATGCGTTGTTAATCTCTTTAGATGTTAATACTGATTTCATGCCGCTGAAAGCATTTTTGGCCATTCCTATTCTCTTTTTGATTTCTATTTCACTGGTTTCACTTAAATCACTATTTCCCTTTTACCCACCAAACAGTATATTGGGCATATGGTGCTAGGCCCATATTTTTATGAATCACTTGGCACTTGAGGAGTGATGTGGTCAAGATTATGTTGACCTACTTTAATTCCCAAGACGTTTCTTTGTTCCACATGGTCAACCTGGGAGCTCAGGTCAATTTGAAGAGTCTGCCTTGATGCAAACTCTAACCCATGATCACCTGGCAAGCATGCTAGCCTCAACGCTAACGCTGCTCCTTTTAAAAATCATCTTTATCATTTTTTTCACTTTGGCTAAATAGCCAAGAATTCTTCTATACCTACATCACAACTATGATCATCATATTCATCATTCTCTTCAGCATTTCGTGATCATCAAGTGAATAAAAATACTACAAGACCTGATCATCAAAGAAAACTGCATTGTGAAATAAACAGCGCCATATCTTAGAAGCTCAAATACTCTGGCTATATTAAATGTAACAGTGGTTTGGAAAGAACAGTGATGGGACGCAAGGTCCCTGGAAGACAAAACAGGTATTGACCAGTACGAATATAGATAGAGAATATTAAAGACGTCTTAGGCATGAAAATGCATGAGGCAGGGGTACTGGCACAGGATAAAGAGTCTGATTGGTGGGCTGTGATGAGAGTGAGGTTCTGATTGGTGGGCTGTGATGAGAGTGAGGTTCTGGAAAAGATCGGTTAAATGATGATGATGATACATACTACAATGTATACAACACATGCCAGAGCTTTCACCAGATGCCTTCGCTTAACATAACTCTGACATGTAAAACAAGGATGAAGGAGCAGCAGCAGCAGCAGTAGTAGAAGGAGGAGGAGATGGAGGTGCAGAGAAAAGAAGAGATGAGTGTGGAGCAGGTGGAGGAGGAAGATGCGAAGGAGGAGATGTATAAGAAGAGGAAGATAAAGGAGGAGGAGGAGAAGAAGAAGAAGAAGTGGAAGAAGCAGCAGCAGCAGTAAAAGAAGAAGAAATTTGAAAAAGTAGCAGCAGCAGGAGAAGAATAGGAAGCGAAGAACAAAAAGAAGATGATGATAAAAGACAATACCAAAGCCTTTTCTAGGTCACAGCTGACAAGCTTGTGAACATGTAAAGGGCCCGGCTGCTGCACACTGAATAGCAGAGAAACTTTGGGCTAACAAAGACTTCCTTTTGTCCCAACACTGTCCCTTTCTGTATATGGCCTAATTTGAACTTCTATCTATGTCCCAAACTAAACTTTGACACAGTATTGGAATGCGTCAAAGTCAAACACTCATTATCTTGTTTAATCATGTTGACACTGTGTAGTTTTATCACTTATCACCTTATCAGTTTCAAACTGCTTTATTTTTAACTTGTTCTTTTTTTTTTTTTTGCTTGAAATCTGTCTATATCTGCATTGTTGTCTCTTGTATGAACTACATAGTCTTTTTAAGTTCACTTAGTGGTACACATATTTTTTTACAACCCATTTTAATCAGACACAATGTTGGGCACTCTTCCGAATTCTGGTCCCAAATAGTTCTGCAGTGAATAATTTTATATAACTAACCCTTACCCTAACCCTAATCACTTATTCACTGCAGAACTATTTGGGACCGGAATTCGGAAGAGTGCCCAATGTTGCTATATTGGAATATTACACTGAAAAATCAAATCAGCACTTCTGCTTGGATCAGAAACATGGACAACATCTAAAACAAATACTGATAAACTACAAACTTTCACTAACTGATTCCTGCACAGATTAGAAAGAATGACTGAAATAAAATACTGATAAACTACAAACTTTCACTAACTAAATCCTTGAACAGAATAGAATGACTACAATAAAATACTGATAAACTACAAACTTTCACTAACTGATTCCTGCACAGAATAGAATGACTACAATAAAATACTGATAAACTACAAACTTTCACTAACTGATTCCTGCACAGAATAAAAGACTAAAATGAAATACTGATAAACTACAAACTTTCACTAACTGATTCCTGCACAGAATAGAATGACTACAATAAAATACTGATAAACTACAAACTTTCACTAACTGATTCCTGCACAGAATAAAAGACTAAAATGAAATACTGATAAACTACAAAGTTTCATTAACTGAATAAAATGACGAAAATAAAATGACAGATTCACCAATGTGAAGCCCATGGTGCATTATAAGCAAATCCCTGTGAATCAAAAGGCCTGGAAAAATCTCTGGCACAGATAGGACACACATTGAGAAAGCCTGTTCATAGCATTAACTAGAAAGTCCTTCCTCTGGAACTTAAGGGAAAAATCAATAGAGGGTGACCTTAATATGCATGGAGAAGGAAATTACTGACAAATTATTAATATGCAGAGGATGTGGAAGAAGCTGCAAGAGTCAACAAAGAATAGGAAGGCTTGGCATGAATTAGTTGATGGCCCAAGCTTCAGTGGGACATAAAGACAGATGAAGAAGTCAAAGTGTCTTGTATATATTGGCAAAATAGCAAAGAATATATTGTAATCATTTGCGCTTGAAATTAGCAACAAATATTTGGCTAAACATTAGAAAACTGAAAAAGTCAGGGACCCTTTTCCTTGTTGGGTATATGGTGATAACCTCATACTTTTATAGGTAGTTGCCACTTAATGTGTGATGTCAGAATCTAACAGTCTGCCTTTACTTCCCATATCAATCATGTTTCTGGGACCCATTTTAGGCTGAGTCGACCTGGGAGATAGGACAAAGTTATAGACTGCCTGATTAGAAAATAGCAAGGCAAATAATGTTAGATACACTAGACAACAGCAATACACAGAAATGTCAAATGTTTGAGAACCCTTGAGGTCATTAAGACCACACATAAACAAATTCACAAGTATTTATTGGTGCTTACAAGTAGAAGAATGAAATAAAGATTAGAGGACAGACTAGACAACATAGAGACAACACTTTTGTCTAGTTTGTCCTCTAATCTCTACTTCTTTCTTCTACCTCTGTGAGTGCCTAATCAATACTTGTGGACTTGCTTAAAAAACAGCAAAGATTTTATGTGTATGCATATACGGTTCTACCTTATAATAAGAAGAACACAGAAGCATTACAACAATAAACCACACTCTGTTCTGGTAAATAAGAAAAGGTACTTGGGTAGAAAGAATTACAATCTGGCACGATGTTTGCTTGGGCAGACCCTGCGAGTGTATTGTGTTATATAGTTGTCCACTGTATAAAGTCTGTGTGTTAGTGGTGCCCAGAAAGGAAGGAAAGAACTGAACACTATAACCTACTTTGCATGTTGTAAGAGGCATGAGCTGGCTAAGGAGTGTTGGTGTGAATTTGCACTGGCTACCTCATCTTAACTTAACTGATTCAGTGCAAAACAAAAAGTACATTTGGACCAAATATAGACTATTGTTGGTCCACACCTACTTTTTGTTTTGCACTACTGAGCACTGAATTCGCCGAAGATAGCAAAAAATAAAACAAACAACATAAGAACAGCGATATAATCATATATCATCCTTCTGTTCCAATGGAAAATCACATTTGGTGATATATTATCCTTCGGCACTGCATCAGTTAAGATGCAAAATCAAATGAACCATGAACAAGTCTACAATGGGCTTGGCTTGAGATGGTTTTGAACTTTTGAGCCTATGCTCTGTGGGAGAAGATATGCAGACGATAAAGACACTAAAATAAATAGTTTTAAACGTGACTTGCTACTACTACTACTACTAATGCTGCTACTACTACTGCTACTACTACTACTAGTAACCTCTTAACTACTACTAATAATACTACTACTACTACTACTACTACTACTAGTACTACTACTACTATATTAACTATATATTTAAATATACTATATATGATTTCATTGTGCACTTACATAAGTCAAATATTCAGAAATGCCAAGTCCTATATTTAGAATATTTTCCTCTGTGCCCTAAGGTTTAATATAAACAACAAAGACAGAAACAACTACACTACTAGGTGTTGGGCAGTAGAATACACACTTGACACACAATCACTGCAGGACGCACAGATATCACTGAACTTTGAACAAAACTCACCACATCTGGGTCGCTGCTGACTGATACTGTAAAACTGCCCAGAAAAGAAAGACAAAACATGGCATACTTTTCCAAGCAGTCTGAATATATTACATAACTTTATAAATTACACATCATATGTACGATATTTGCCTGCGGTATGCACTTTTCACTTCCTTACGTAAGATCAGAATTGCGAGGTCGTATTTTGAATACTTTTCTCTAACCGCCTTTATGTATAATACAAAGAAACAACTACTACTGTCACACTACTAAGTGTTGAACAGAGAATTAGAGAATACCCAGGATCAATTTACACAGCAGATCACAGGTTAAAGACTAACTTAAAGTTGAACTCTGAACTATACTCACTGCTGCAACTGTTACTGTACAGCTCTCTCTCTCTCTCTCTCTCTCTCTCTCTCTCTCTCACACACACACACACACACACACTCTCTGACACGTCACGTTACATAATCGACATACTTTTCAGGGCATTCATCCAATCCTTACTTAACACTTGCATAAACTGAATTTACATGTTTCACATACGTACGATTTGTTTGTTGTTAATCCAAGAGGCTCTAAACATCATTATAGTATATTTAAAGTGTCACTAAAGACATGAGTAACATTCTAACGGCTAACTTGGCAGCGCTTAAGAATTTAACTGTCTGTCTATCTTTGGGAAATGTTTGTTTATAATTTATAGTTTATACATATCGCTGGCAAGACACTTTTGTTCTCAATTCGCTTTCACTATATATTCTCCACAGCCGATTAATGTACCTTTAACGTTTAAGTACAAGGGTTATGCTTGCTTGATGCTCTTAGTTGTAAAGTTAGCATTTGACTTATGATGGCTAGATATGACAGCTGAAAACTTGACGATGTTTCCTTTTCAGTTACACATTGTACGTTAAAAACATTCATCCATTCTGTAAAAGAAAATTGAGGAATGGATAAAACAAATGGAAAAGCGAAGTAAGAAAGGATACAGCCGAGATTGAGATTTATGTATTGTATGAGTATCTATCTATCTATCTATCTATCTATCTATCTATCTATCTATCTATCTATCTATCTATCTGTCTGTCTGTCTATCTATGTATCCACCCATCTATCTATCTATCTGTCTGTCTGTCTGACTGTCTATCTATCTATCCACCCATCCATCTATCTATCTATGCATCTGTCTGTCCTTATAGCTAGCTGTCTGTCTGAATGTCTGTCTATCGCTTTCTGTCTGTCCGTCTCCACGTCTGTCTGTCTGTCTGTATAGCTAGCTGTCTGTCCGTCCCCACGTCTGTCTGAATTTCTAGCTAGCTGTCTGTCTAGATATATGTCTATCGTTAAGTGTCTGTCAATCCGTCTCCACGTCCGACCGCCCGTCTGTCTGTCTTTCTCTCCATCTGTCTGTCAATTCATTCTTCTTCTGACCTGTATCCTCCATTGAGACAAAGGCCCTCAGCTAACCCGTCCTATCTCTTGCAACTCCCGCCATGTCCTCTCTGTATTATTCATCTCTGTCTGTAATTCTCATCTCCGTGTGTGATTAGGTATCCCGCTATTTCCTTTGCTTTGTGTGTTCCAGACAAGAGAGTGTCTATATTATAGTTACATTGTCCTCAGGTTTTCTCAATGTGTGTCCTACCCAGTAGAGGAGTTATTTCCAAACCTCTTGATTCGTGTTTGGCTCTCTCTATGAGCTCTACAATCTGTCTATCCACCTGTCAGTATATCTATCTTCCCGCCTGTGTGTCTGCAGTACATCTCAATCTGTCTGCTCATCTCTGCTTTTCTTTAATTTCTTTCTGGTTGTGTATATTTCTATTATTTTTTTAACCATTTTCTTCACCCCCCCCCCCCCCCCCGGTCACTTCTGAGAATTGAACCCAACCCTCCAAATGTGTGTACATACCAGAATCGCATATACCAAATGTGTGTGTGTATCAGAATCGCATATACCAAATGTGTGTGTGTATCAGAATCACATATACCAAATAAGTGTACATACCAGAATCACATATACCAAATGTGTGTATCCCCTCTGCGTGTCTCCACCTTACCGTGGTAGAGGGGTTTGAGTGTTCCAATGACCACAAGAGATATGCCGACGGTAGCACAGCTACTGGTAGGGTCTCCCAGTCGGACAGGTCAAGGGAGAAGAACCAGACGAAGAGAGACACACACCTGCTGCCTTGTAGGTAGACTGGGGACAGTCAAAGGCTAGGGAGAGCACACCCGAAAAATCCTTGTTGAAATCGGATGTATTGAGCCACAGGCTTGACAAAACAGTACAACTTAACTTAATCAATCCATGATGCCACAAATTAAAATTAATCAGTATGGTGCTAATCCCGTGAAGTCCCATCAGCCGATGATAGTGCCGTGTCTCCTGCTTCGAGGGGGTCCACCCAATGCTACTAATGGTCAGCTTCCCCTTTGCTGTGAAGTCAAGGCACAAAGCAGTAGGGTAAAAGCTATTGACCTAACACCCCGGACTCTCAACATACTGCAGTGGAATGCTGAACGAGTTTCTAACAAGAAAGTCCCCCTCACAAATTGTCTTCACAAAGATAGAATAGATCTATCTTTATGAAGACAATTTGTTAGGGAGACTTTCTTGTTATAAGCTTCTTTGGCGATCCACTGTAGTATGTTGAGTGTCCGGGGTGTTTGGTCAATAGCTCTTACCTTCCACTGTGCTTTGACTCCACAGCACAGGGGAAGGTGACCATCAGTAGCATTGAGTTGACACCATCGAGGCAGGAGGCCCGGCATTATCACCGCCAGATGGGACTTCACGAGATTAGCACCATACTGATTATTTTTAAACCGTGGCATCTTGAATTGATTAAGTTACGTTGCACTGTTTTGTCAAGCCTGTGGCTCAGTACATCCGATTTCGGCAAGCATTTTTTTCGGATGTGCTCTCCCTATATTGTCATTATATAGATGTGGTATGCATTCAAGAGACACACTTCAACACCCATCACATTCTCAGTCAGAGGATATCACGCGAAAGACACAAAGTGTAATACTTACACTAAACACAATACCTTACAGTGAAGTATCAGTGACCCCTGACAACCAAACGGAAATTATAGGTGTTGATATAATGATAAAAGACGTGAAAATAGGAATTTACAATCTGTATAGCCCAGCAGGACCTTATACTTTCAAACATGAAAATAACTGACATAAACTGCAAACATCTGACTCCGCAAAGGTCCAAGCAAGTGAAAGTCCGATGGCGCCAAGTCTAGACTGCATGCTACATGTTTCTAAACCTCAAATTTCAGAGAACGCAGTATATCCAATGTATGTGCTACCGTATGAGGGCGGGAGTTGTCGTGTAGCAACAACACTTATTTTGAGAGAAGTTTCCGTCATGTTGATATCGCGGGCTTCAGTTTGTTCACTAGCATGTCACTGTATCGAGCAGTAGCCACTGTTTCACTTCTTTCCTGGAAATGTACCAATACAGGGCCATTGATATCCCATAAGATAGTCATCATGACCTTCTCAGCGGATTCCTAGGTTTTGAAATTGTTTTCTTAGCAGGAGACCACAGGTGTATTCATTGTATCGACTGTTTCTTACTCGCCGGTTCATTTTGATGCACCCACGAAGCGTCTACTGTCAAAGTTTGATGGGGGGAAAAAAAACATCTCGAGTATGACGGTCCAAAGGCTCCTGGTAAATCATCTGCCGTGCACGTTTCTGATCATCGGAATGTTGTCTTGGAACCTATCTGCTACACTTTCCTATAACCAAGGTCATCATGGATGATATTGTATGCAGCACCGTGACTCGTGTTGACATCCACAGCTATTTCATCAGTAGTGTGTTGTCTGTCTCAGACCTTTTAAAGGAAATTGATTTGTCGTTGACCATAGTCACTACTTTGTGTTTCTTTGTGTTTTTCCGATGACGCACATCAACTGTTGAAATGTCGCTTTGAATTTTGAGCTCATGGAAATATAAATAAAAAAATTGGCTGTAGCGTTGATACTTTCAAGGTGGTGCACGAGAGCAAAGAAGGCTATCAGAAAATTCTTCTGTTTCCCGTCAATTTTCAGCGCGTGAACAGTGAGAATCCACAGAAAAATTAAAGCGCCAGGAGCGTAACAGAATATGAAAATTAGGGAGATAATCAAGACAAGTTTAACCACTTTAGTATCTCGGTTTGAGACTTCTTTCTGTGTCGCAGAACGTTGTCTCCACGCTGCATGTTTAAGTAATGCTTTACTGAGAACAACCGTGCACCCGACGATCACAATAAAGAATGTTAGTGGTAGCACATTGTTGATGACATAAACCACACCTTCTATTTGTCCCCTATTTGCTATTTTCACGAGTCCAAGCACAGATTTGTTTCTGGCAGTATCAAATACCCAAGCAAACCTTGAAGTATAGAAGAGTGGTGCACAGGAAGCTGTCGAAAATATATATAGCACGCAAATGACAATTACAGTTCTCCTGCTAGTGATGAGTGACTTAACCTTCAAAGGGACGACAATACACAAACATCGCTCCATTGCAATCCAGGCTGTTGTTCCCGTGGTGACTCTTGTAAATATAACATGACCATACAATAAAAAGTATATCATCTGATTAGGGTAGAATGGAAGATCTAGTTTTATTATATACGGAGTGACACACATATTCATCAAAAAAATAAATACCAGTGATCCTAGATCGGATATGGTGAGCAAAAGGAGACTCGTGTTGACGGAATCCCGAAAGCCTTGCCGAATAAAAATTATAATGTTAAGAACATTGGCAATCAAACCCACACAAGTAACACACTGGCATAGAGCCCAACCGTTAATCATCAACGAATAATATAAAGCTTCATTGCTGACAAGCAATTTTTCATTCTTTTCAACAGCAGCGATACTTGAATTTTGAAATGCACCAGCAGCAGTAACTCCTGTATCGATGTTCATTCTGAAAAATAAATAAATAAATAAATGAAATTTAAAAAAAATAAAAACAGTATATTTAACTAACTACTATCAAGTAAATAACAATTGTGTAGCAGCACCGTGGTAAAATATCGATTCGTCATGACCCGCCTTAAAGTTTCTCCATCACTTTCCAGTTCTTCTGTCTCATGCACTCTCGAATCCAAGATGTCTGCAATGTCATGTGTCAGTTTTCGTGCGTTTGACACCCGCATCTTCTTGCGTGAACCATGCCTTCCATCGGTGTTATTTCCAAACTATTTATTTATTTTTTTACTGGTTCTGAGATGTCGCTGAACCGACACATATCTACTGGGATAAGTGGACACATGAGTAGAGCAGAGCACGCTTGTATTGACATTCGGAAATTCTTCTCAAAAAACGCAATTAAAATACCCTCGTGTAGATGTTGAAGTCAATGGGACATCACCACATCATCTTCCCAGATTGTATGGCATTTTACAGATCAGAGTCAGAGAACTACGAGCTACTGATGGTAAAGCCAAAACGAACATTTCTTAAATAGGTTAGTGGAATGTCAGGACACTAAATGAGAACGAACGAACGAACGAACGAACGAACGGACTTTATTTTCAAAGGGTAACAAACTGATAACGCAGGCCCGTCTTACATTCAGCCCTTCCAATCACTCATCTTTCATTCATCAATAGTGCATAGGAAAAAAACAATGTCAAATGAATTTTGTAAACATAAACAATGCATATTACCATGTTACGAGACACATTCACCACCCACCCACATATCCCCTATTCACCCACACATCCCCCACCCAACCACACACACACCCCAGGTACACATACATTCCCCCATCCATCCACCACATACCCACACTTACACATCTTCCCACTCACACACACCTCCCACCAATCACACACCCCACCACCCACACCCCAAGCACACATACATTCCCCAACCCACACATCCCCCATCCACACACATCTCTCCACCCACTCACATATCCTCCACCCGTCTCATTACCCACCAACAATCACCCACCCCCAATCCTTCTTCACCCACACACCTCCAACCACCCAGGCAAACACACATCCCTCAACCGCACATCTCCCACGTACACACACATCTACCCGCCTGTCACAGAAAAAAACTGCAGTTTAATGATTCCTTGATAACTTACATATTAAAATGCAAGGAAGGAGAAGGGTTAACAATCGTGTACTTCATTCTGAGAGGAGGACGAATAAAAGAGCATTGACCGACACAGATATGAAAATAGGATACAGGTGTTCGTAAAGTTCATTGCTTGACGATATGACGGACACGGAGAAACGGGACGATCGGCCGACGGGAAAATGAACGGAGAATGCTTTGAAGTGCAAACGAGCGATGGACAGAGGACCAGCGCAACAGCGGAGAACGGAGCGCTAGGACGTATACGTGATTTCACTGAACTTTTGATGTTACGGGTACGGCTAATTTGATTGTAGATCAAACAATCAACAGAGAATGGGACACGCAATATAAAAAGCTGAACATGAAGTTTCTGTTTAGTGTGTGATACCAAACTGGACGGAAAGATAGAATTATGTGTCCTGTAATGAATAGAAATATCCTCCCTTATAATGGGATAGAGTGCTTGGCTGCGGATAAATTTCGATTCTGACAGAAAAGACGAGAAGAACTAATGCACATACGAGATCAACCGTCCTATCTTGCATTCACACTAGCAGACAATACCAACTCCATATACACAGTCCATACATACACCAAACATAGTTTTTCTTAATAAATCTTTTATTTATTGTTGAAAGGAACTGTTGTCAGAGTATGTGTTGAGAGAATAACAGAGAGATTGAAAGAAATAGATATATGGAAGGGAAGACAGAAGGGAGGGGTGTAGACAAAAGTCAGTCAATAATCCCAACAGATAATAAGTTTGAAGATGTGCTTGTTGATTCCACCTCTCTCCCGGGAAAACAAGTGACAAATTGGTGGAGCAGCGGGGTAGAAAATAATACCCATATGACCCGGGCATAACAGGGCATATACATAGAGGGGTACCTGCATATTGGCACAGGCATAGCGGAGTACCTGCATGTTGGGACATACTGATTGGAATAAATATAAGTATACATTGATGACTTTTAATGGAAGGACGTCCATTGGATATATGGTGCCATTACATTTATGGTGGAAACATTTCATTAACGCTGGTGACTTTACAGTGAGAAAGTTCCAGACAGGGTGAATGTGGATAGGTGGGAAGACACATTACATACCTAGTCACACGGTCACACGTCCACATAAGTCTTTATCCTATATCTCCTCTTGTGGATGAGAGAGTGGTTGTGATGTACTGTGTGGTGTTGTAGATTTATAATATTAGATAGACATAGATAAATGATATAGGTTCTAGGTAGATTATCTGTTTATAGGAAGGACTTCTTTATTGCTTGAGGTGTCTGTACTCTATTTGCGGACTTACATTCTTAACTATGGCAACTCCTAAAGTAACTACAGCAGAACTAAGGGCCAACGGGGAGGAAATTGGTTTAGCTGGCTCGGAACTAACTGATTACAACCAGGAAAGAGAGCGAGAGATTCGTCAAGCGGAACGAGAAGATCGGAAGGCCGAGTTGGAAGTGAGAAGAATAGAGGTGGAGACCAAACGAATGGAAATGGAACAAGAGGCCAAGAAACTGGAACAGGAGACCAAGCGACTGGAAATGGAACAAGAGGCCAAGAAACTGGAACAGGAGACCAAGCGACTGGAAATGGAACAAGAGGCCAAGAAACTGGAACAGGAGACCAAGCGACTGGAAATGGACCAGGAGACCAAGAAACTGGAAATGGAACAGACTGCCAGGAGACAAGAAATGGAACATGAATACCGCTTGAAAGAGTTAGAACTCAAGACACAAACTAAGGGTGAAATAGATGCAGCAGAAGGAAGTTCATCTTCACCTGGGGCAACCCACATGATTGGACAGGGTTACCATGCCATGAAGTTTCCCTTGGCGGTCTTTGATGAAAGTAAAGAGAAGATATACCAGTTTTTGGATCGGTTCGAGGCTATGGCAGTCGCTATGGGACTGGATAGAACCCGATGGGCTCTTAAATTATCCCAGGCTTTACGTGGTTCAGGGTACGAGGTCTACACACGCCTACCACCAGGACAGGAAAATCAGTACGAGGAATTAAAAGCCGCTTTGATGAAACATTATGAAGTCACAGCACAAACGTATAGGAAGAAGTTTAGATCGTCTAGAAGAGAGCCGGGAGAACTATTCGCCGCCTACAGTCTGAGGCTGAAATCCTATCTCCAGAAATGGAAGGACTTGGCAGAATTCAAGAGAGATTATGAGAGTCTCGAAGAGATGATGGTGGTCGACCAGATGCGAAAGCAAATGTCGAAACCTCTCAGAACCTTCTTGGGAGAACAAGGGGCGGAACGGATTGATGTTGTGAATAAGCTGGCGGAACGATTCGTAGAGGTACATGGGGAGGCTGCGGAACTCAGTATACAAACCAAAGGTCAGGAGAAACAAGAGAAAAAGAAACCTACAAACTGGGAAGGAGAAAAAGTGGAACCTTATATAAAGCACACAGAGGAGAGTTCAGAGAAGGTGAAGGAAGGAAACCAGAACACCTCGAATTCTCCAGCGAAACGACAGTGGTCCGAGAAGTGGTGTTCATTCTGCAAGGTGCCATCTCATAACACGAAGGACTGCAGATCGAAACCTAAAAGTTCTTACTTCGCAGCATGCAAAGTGATTCCTACGACGGTGATCACAGACAAGGCTGAGGTCGGCGAAGGAGCTAGGAACAAAAAGGACACACGGAAACCTAGGAAGGGAACATGGTGCACACACTGCCGGTCGAAAACACATAATACTGTGGACTGCAGACGCAAGGCAGAAGACGCCAATTGCATAACCAACCTCGAGGAATCAAAAGAGGAAGGCAAGGAAACGGTCAAGGAGATGAAAGACACTCAGGACCAAGAGAGACCACCTGTGGTTGAACTGATTGAAGTAAATGGCCAACAGGTTGCTTGTCTCTATGATACCGGTTTGGATGGGGAAGCGGTGGTGGACGCCAGCTTGGTAAGCCCAGACCAACTTACAGGGGAGACCATAGAGATACAGCCGGCAATGAGGAGTGCTGTTACCATGACGCTGCCAATCGCCAAGGTGGAGATTAAATCCAGGTACGTCACGGGCATTATTCCTGCGGCTGTATTAGCTGACTCCCTATTCCCAATGATCATTGGCACGAAATATGTCTTTTTGGGGATGCCCAAACAGCCAGCCCACAAGGGAACAGTCGTCAGTGGATCTCAAGGGAAGGAAAAAGAGGCGGAGACACTATGCGACAACTCAGGGATAGGAGAATTGCATACTGCCCAGAGGAAGGATACTACGTTGCGTCCTTGCTACAGGAAGCTGCAAAGAAGTGCTGAGCCACCAGAACGGGGACAGTACTTTCTGAAGAATCGACTACTCTATCGGAGAGCTGGGAGGGGAGATAACCTACACGAGCAGTGGGTGGTTCCAGAGACCCACCGTCCTCACATTCTTCAGAGTGGACACATCATTGGCGAGAATCGACATATGGGTGTCAGAGAGACCTTGCAGCAAATTTCCGGCCATTATTGTTGGCCAGGAATGACCGGAGATGTACGCCGGTGGTTGAAGTCTTGTTCGGAGTGCCAGAACGCACCACCCAACAAGCGGACTAAGAGGAAACTAGCTCTTAAAGTGGAAGACAAAGTGGAAGTGTGGAGTCCAGCAGAGACCAATATACTCCAAGTAGGATGGAAAGGACCTTATCCTGTGGAAAAGGTGGTGTCCAAGAACATCTACCAAATACGGATCGGGGAAGAGCAGAAAAATCTCCCTAGACATCTTATTAGGAAATATGAGGAGAGATCCGGGAGCAAAGCTTCGCACTTTATGGTGATGGCAGCCATTGGGACAAAGGTTACCAGTCCAGACGAAGACCAGAGATCGCCAGTACAACATATGGAAAGTACGTGATAGGTCAGATTTACCCAACGACAGGAGGAGGGAAATCACAAGTCAGGGAAAGGACAAGAGTGAAAGTTTCACCGGTAACCAAGTTCAAAAGGGGTGGGTAACGTCGGGAAAGGCGAGAAATACCCAGGACCCCAACTGAAGATTGGCTGACCAGATACAATATCGCCCAAGATGGTCCTGGAAGCAAAAGTCCAGGAGATTTGGGAAAGAAGACTTGGTCCAACGAGGACAAGGCGGAACATCCCCAGAGGCAAAGCCGGGGGAAACCAAGAGGACATGGAAGCAGTGTTACAATCAGGATGGGACGATCCGTCTGTATTGTGAGCCATCGCTTACGCCAGTGGAAAGGAGGTCGCCTGAACGTACAGGCGCGATGAGCCAACACTAATTTCAGTCATGAGTAGTATGGTAGGGTGCATATGAGGTCGCCTACTGGATGAGGTGCTGATCCATGTGAGGATCCAATCATATCAACAACACGTGATGTTAATAGCTACTTCGCAGAAGCTCAACGCACTGTGGATGTGATGGACGTTGTTGCTGCAACAGGACTTCACAGTGGAATAGATCTCTGGTAAGGAGAATGTAGGAGCGGATTTCTTATCTAGGCATCCAACTCCAGAGGAAGAGGAATAAGTTGGAGGATCATAGGAATCAAAACTACAGGGATGAAGAGTCGACGCGGTCAACTCTCTTAAGAGGGGGCCTATTTCACAGAAAAAAAACTGCAGTTTAATGATTCCTTGATAACTTACATATTAAAATGCAAGGAAGGAGAAGGGTTAACAATCGTGTACTTCATTCTGAGAGGAGGACGAATAAAAGAGCATTGACCGACACAGATATGAAAATAGGATACAGGTGTTCGTAAAGTTCATTGCTTGACGATATGACGGACACGGAGAAACGGGACGATCGGCCGACGGGAAAATGAACGGAGAATGCTTTGAAGTGCAAACGAGCGATGGACAGAGGACCAGCGCAACAGCGGAGAACGGAGCGCCAGGACGTATACGTGATTTCACTGAACTTTTGATGTTACGGGTACGGCTAATTTGATTGTAGATCAAACAATCAACAGAGAATGGGACACGCAATATAAAAAGCTGAACATGGAGTTTCTGTTTAGTGTGTGATACCAAACTGGACGGAAAGATAGAATTATGTGTCCTGTAATGAATAGAAATATCCTCCCTTATAATGGGATAGAGTGCTTGGCTGCGGATAAATTTCGATTCGGGGATTTACATTAATTCTATAGAGGCATATATAAGGTATTAATATATTAGTGTAATAGTAGCATAGGGATATAGGTGTTTGTTATTAATGTGTGAAATTGCATTCGTTTATCTAGTCGTGTAAACTTTAGTGCACTCAGAAATCGTATGTCCGTATGTTTTTCGGAGGCTTTTCAGTATGGCTAGAAAGGGACTATCACATAAGAAAATTATATGAAGCAGACGCACATCACCAGATTACCTATCTTCTCCACAGGTTCAAATCTTCTATTGAAATCATAGAAGAGATGAAGGTTACTACACTTGAGCAAATAAAGTACCTACTTAGAAACAACAAGAACATAGACATGTTTTAATATGAAGAAGTGATAACTTAACGTCAAATACAGAACACTGTATGCTCAAACAAATATACAACTAAAACCCTTAAAAGGAAAAGACGTTAACCTGTGGCAAGCAGGGATACTTAAAACTGCATGCAATTGCACTGTGCCGAAACATTAAACTTTGTTAACCATAGACATGGTGTAGAACAGTCATAGTAACTCTAGACAATGTGGGATAGTGGCGGTGTGTATTCAGAGGTGGATTATAATACCGTCCAAACCCTGGAAATATATGAACTTCAGTGACTTACTAAATCGGATTATTTTCTGGTGATAAGACATTGAACAGTTGTTTTCTTCAAGAATTGGATTAATTCCCGACTCAAGCAGGAGGAGATCATTCATGGTGAGATCACTCCATTTCTGTGTGTGCAGTCCTGTGTTTTGGCTGACAGAAAAGACGAGAAGAACTAATGCACATACGAGATCAACCGTCCTATCTTGCATTCACACTAGCAGACAATACCAACTCCATATACACAGTCCATACATACACCAGACATAGTTTTTCTTAATAAATCTTTTATTTATTGTTGAAAGGAACTGTTGTCAGAGTATGTGTTGAGAGAATAACAGAGAGAGTGAAAGAAATAGATATATGGAAGGGAAGACAGAAGGGAGGGGTGTAGACAAAAGTCAGTCAATAATCCCAACAGATAATAAGTTTGAAGATGTGCTTGTTGATTCCACCTCTCTCCCGGGAAAACAAGTGACACCGCCATCTCACATATCCCGCACCTACCAAAACACAAATTCCGCACCCACCCACATAATCTCCCATCTCCCCAAGCCCACTCACAGATCCCGAGCCCACCCATAAAACACCCCCCACCATCTCCTACCTACACACACTCACCTACCCACATATCCTCTACCCATCCACACATCCTCCACCCACCCATCCCGCAACCAAACATCCCTTAACCACACATCCCTTAACCACACACCCTTACCCATATACAATCACCCACCCACACATCCTCTACCCACCCACCCATCCCCAGCCACACATTCCTTAACCACACACCCCTACCAATATACACACACATCCCCACCCACACACACATCTCCCCACCCATACACACATCCTTCACACACATCCCCACCCACCAACACATATCCCATTCACAAACACACACCTCCCATCCACGAACACCCACCCCCCCCCCCATACATACATCCCACTCAAACATCCCTCCACACAGTACTTATCCCTCAACCACTAACACCCACACATCGACACATACATCTCCCATCTACCCACCCACACTCACACACCCCAACCACCCATCCAAACACACATCCCCCATCCTCACACACATCCTTCACCCACCCGCACCCAACCACACCCCCACCCAAACACACATCCTTTATCCACACTCATCTCCCCTCCCACACAACACCACACCCACACACATCCCCAAGACACATCCCTCACCCACATCTCCCACACATCTCCTACCCACCCACACATCACCCACCTACAATCACCCTCACCACCCACACATACATCCTCCATCCAGCCACACACACCCCTCCCACCCAGACATATCCCCCTCCCACACACATATCCCCACATCCATCACCCACACCAATCACACACCCATCCCCCAAACCACAAACATCCCCCACACACACATTCACCACAAACCCCGCACCCACCCACACAGTCCCACTCCGCCACCCACACATATAGATAGAAATATAGAGATCGAAAGGTTAGATAATGCAATAAAAGAAATAAACAGGATGACATTTAATAACACAGGCAAGCGGGAGATGAGATTGAAATGATCTGGTAATGTGATAACGGACAAACAAACAGTATTTATGGAGGCGATAAACACGATAAAGGGTAGGACTACTATTTGATGGGGGGAAACAGCTCAATCAATTATTGGTTAGAAGGAGTACCTCTGACAGAGTTATTATGGTCAATATCAAGATGAGACCACCAGATACAAATATTATACAAGTTCATTCATTCATTCAGTAGCATGTCCTTTGCAGAACCTCGCTCCCATAACAACCTTCCGAAAAACATCTCGATCATAAGCAAGATGTCCCGCGTCCTATACATCCATCTGGAGATCATCCTTCACATCATGTACCAATCTTCTCTTTGGCCTTCCTCTTCCTCTCTTCTGAGGCATAAACCCCTCCATTATTGTTCTCTCCAAACTTTCGTGACGTTTCAAGTGACCAAATTATTTCAATTTTCTTTGTTTCGTCGTCTTTAATAGCATGCCTTCTTCAATATTCAGCTCTTGAAGTATGGATATATTTGTTCTTTTCTTTACCCAAGATATTCTTAGAACTCGCCTATAACATTTACATTCAAAGGCATTTATGCGCTGTTCAGCTTGTTTAGTAAGTGCCCAGGTCGTACAGGCGTATGTTGCAATGAGAAAGATGCATGCTCTTAAAATTCTAATTTTTGTAGTTCTATCTGTCCATAATTTATTCAGTTGTTTTAGTCTTTGAAGAGCAATTGATAGTCATTGTTTAATTGCTTTCATTGTGTCACCGTTGTTGGTAATCAATGACCCAAGATATTCAAAATTTGCCATCACCTAAATAACATTTAGAGGAAATCAATCGAGAAAGACCATCTCTACTATATGTCGTAGATAGCAAGTTTGAGCACTTGCCTGCCCTTTCGTTAATCGTGAATTCGAATCTCCACCAAGGCTGATTTTTAAAAAAAATTAGTTACTTAGTTGGTTGGTTGGTTGGTTGGTTGGTTGGTTGGTTGGTTGGTTGGTTATTTAGTTAGTTAGTTAGTTACTCCCGGTTCCAACTTGTCGCCCCGTTCCAGTGCCAGTGAATATCATACAAAATTCTCCTCACTGCCCAATGTGAAAAGTGGAAAAGACATGAGTCTCGGCAAGCCGACAGCTCCCACAGGCACACAGTGCATAATGCCGCCGCCATAATGCCAACACAAGTCCTCCACGGAAAATACAGTTCATCGTCGATGGAATCGCCAGTCACCAGAAAGATTTCATTGACCCGGGTTCTCTTTCCGCAGGGCGACCCGCCGAAAGCGCCACACAAAGCACGAACTCCGTAGCTCCAGCGACGACTCCAGGAGTCTCCTGAAAAAATGCACTCCTGCGCCGAAAAGGCAAACCAGTAAATTCAGCAACAGCTGGCCGCCATCGTAAAAATTGTGTGGGATGTGTGTGTGGGTAGGTGCGGGATGTGTGGTTTGGCGGGTGTGTGTGTGTGTGTGTGTGTGGTTGGGTGATGTGTGTTTTGCTGGGTGGTTGGGCGTGTGTGGGTGGGTGATGGAGAATATGTGGGTGGGTGAGTGCGTGTCGGTTATGTGATGGGTGGAGGATGTGTGTTTGGGTGGGGAGATGTATGTGGGTGGGGGATCGGTGGGTGGGTGGCGGCATGTATGTTTTTCTGGGTCTGTGTGAGTGCGTGGAGGTATGTATGGGTGCGTGGGGGAAGTGTGGTGGGTGGGGGATGTGTGGATGGCTGTGGGATGTGTGGGTGGATGGGGGATGTGTCTCACAACATTGCAATATGCATTGTTTATGTTTACAACTTTCATTTCACAATGTTTTTATCCTCATGTGAATGTATCATACGTAATATGCATTGTTTATGCTTACAAAATCCATTTGACAGTGTTTTTTCCCTATGTAAATGTGACATGCACATTTGATGAATGAAAGAAGAGTGATTGGAAGGGCCGAATGTAAGAGGGGCCTGCGTGCCCAATTTGTTACCCTTTTAAAATAAAGTTCGATCATTCGTTCCGAACATGCAGTTCACGCTACATACAACAGCAGACAAATGTAAAAGAATTCCACAAGAAATTCACAGCTCACAGCGTCACGCCACGCCCTCGCTCAGTAGCAGGACGACGGAAACATGCACTACCAGTCCAACATGAGGAAACTGCGAATGCAAACTGTTGCCACAAGCATAACCACTCCAGAGGCCTGAACGGTTCAAATGCCTATCCGCCATGTTGGGGACACTACCCAGTTCGAACCATCCTAAAGTAGGTACTAGGAAATACCATATGAAGTAAAGACAGGCTGCGTGATACTGATTAGATCACCCATCAGTTAACACTTGGTCTATAAAAATATGGGAGTTGGCACCACATACTGAAAACGCTTCAAGGCAATGTGTCTTTTACTTACTTTTATTTTGCCATATGACCAAGATGCTTGAAGACACGGCTTCCTTTACATTTTGACTGACTGACTTACATAGCAAGTCTCGTGTCTTTTTACTGAAAAAATATGTAAACATCGATCATTGTATTACCCATTATGTCATCATTATCATCTTTCACTTTTAGCGTCAGCGCCGTGGTGAGGAATAGTTGACGTTCCAGCGCCAAATAGGTGGTCCTGGATAGCGCCATTCGGTGTGATTGTACAATGTCTTTGATGTCGTCAATGCAGTTTCTTCTCGGGCGCTCTCTTGCTCTCGTATCAGATCCTCGTTGATGTAGGGCCAGGACTGGTAGTTGATGGTGTTGCATTGTAACGAGATGGCCAAACCATTTGATCTTCTGTTTTTCAATATATGTGGCACACAGTGTTGATCCAACTGTATGATACTTACTCTGTCTCGGATGGTTAAATTGGCAGCTCTTCTGAAGCATCTCAACTCACATGTGTTGAATTTGCGTAAGTGTGATTTGGATAATGTTCAAGTTTGACTTTGGTAGCATAGGGTTGGTGTGAAAATACTATTTATTATCTGTCGTTTTGTGGACATAGGTATATTTGGATGTTTCAGTATGGGTGATAGTTGCTATATAGGCACACTTGCTTTTTATATATGATTTTGATTTATCTGTCTATTCCGTCACCTTCTATGATCATACTTCCTAAATATTTAAATTCTTTAACTCGTTTCAGGTGTGTACTATTTATCAGTATATTTAGTGGACCAGGAGAACTACTCAACTGCGTTACTTCAGGTTTGAATGTTATTTATATTCATTTTGTATCTGCTGCATGTTAAACTCAGCTTATTAATATGATTTTGCAATCTGCCCTCGTCGCTCTTAAACAGGCACTGATTGTCTACAAATAAAAGCTCATTTATTGCGGCTGGATCTGTTGTTTCGTCGAAAGTAAAGAGTCCGACATTTTTGAATCAGTTTTGTCGAGGCTTGCTTCTTTGGATATTCTGTCTATGTAGATATTAAATAGTAGAGGAGAGAGCACACACCCCTGACTCACTCCTGTATTGACTGTGAATATACAGTAAATCAGAGGTTCCCAAACCACGGCCCGCGGGCAACTTGTGGCCCGCCAGCTGTCAGAAAGTGGCACGCGAGGCCTCGTTATTTAGTATATTTTAATAATTTCAAAAATACACTCAGAGCTCCCCGTCAACATGCGATAATTTACTCTGCTCGTGGTTGTTATCTTCCTCTTCTTCTTCTTCTTCTTCTTCTTCTTCTTCTTCTTCTTCTTCTTCTTCTTCTTCTTCTTCTTCTTCTTCTTCTTCTGCTTCTTCTTCTTCTTCTGCTTCTTCTTCTTCTTCTTCTTCTTCAGCATTCCGAACCATTGAGGTTCTTTGCTGCAGATACAAGCTGTCTCCATTCGTCTCTCTAGTTGACCAAATCTTGGCAGTCGCTAAATTCCAAGTGCTTGTAGTCTGTATGTATATTATCTCTCCACCAACTTCTTGGTCTACCTCGGGGTCTACGGTCATTTATTTTCTGAGTGTAAGCGAGTTTTGTTTCCCTATTATCTTCCATTCATTCTACAGTATATGCCCCAGCCATTGCAGTCTATTAGCCTTCATGATACCAGTGATTAGCGGGGACTTAAACATATCATAAATGTCTTTGTTGCTTCTTCTTTTCCACTCTCCACTTTGTGTATCCCTAATGGGCCCAAAGTTGCGTCTTAAGACTTTGTTCTCAAAGATTTGCAACAAGGCTTCGTCTCCTTTAGTTGTACTCCAGGTTTCAGGGCCACACAACACAACTGGTCTAATCAGTGTTTTGTATACTGTGATCTTGGTGTTACGAAATAGCACATTTGATTTTAGCAGATGTTGTAGTGCATAGTATATCTTATTTCCAGAGTTGATTCTAGCTTGTATTTCTTCCCTGATTATGTTGGAGCAGTTGAAGATTGTACCCAGATATTTGTAAGTTTCCGTTCTTTTATCTATTTGTATGTGGCCAGAGTTTTTAGCCGTTCCTTCTCTTGATATTACCATATATTCTGTCTTATCTTGGTTGATAACCAGCCCCATTTGTTGAGCTTTTTCCTTTAAGTTGAGTCAATATTTCCAATGTCTGTTGTTCATTTTCCCCTATAATATCTATATCATCTGCATAACCAAGCAATCTGGATGTTCCTTCAATAGCACATTCCTCCTTTACCTTCCTTACAACTTTCTCTAGAGCCAAATTGTTATGCTAAGATATTATGGAATGCGCCTGTTCAGTTCGCAACGAAACGTTATGAAGAATAGTTACAACTGTAAATTAATTACATTAATAGCGATCTTCGAAACTGATTAAAAATTTATTGTTAAATGAACTTTTGATTTTAAACCAAAAAATTACCACAGTATAGTATTGACTTTCCGGCATGGCACATGAGTGATTTATTGATTGATAGTATTGACATTAACTGCCTTTAAAGTTTTCGAATTTTGTTGACGAAGGTTAAGAAAGGTATGAATGATATTGCAAGACTTTTATAGTTTTATAACGTTGTGGCCCGTTTAACTACCGAAAATAGTAGATATGGCCCTCTGCTTGAAAAGCTTGGGAACCACTGCAGTAAATCCTCGGGTTTTTGTTGCCTTCGGTTATTATGGCGATGTCTCAAATTAAATCACAAGAAATAAATAATACTAGGAGATTTTAATGCAAAAATAGGAAAGAGAAATATTGAAGACTAGCAGACCCGGCCCGGCTTCGCCCAGTCCCTGGTGGGGAGCATCTCATTTAATTCATATAAGTAGTCATATAAGCTCCCGTTCCCGTTCCCGACTGTCTGTCTGTCTGTCTGTCTGTCTGTCTATCTGTCGGTCTGGTTTATCTGTCTGTCTGTCTGACCCTGCCCGGCATCGCCTAGCTCCTGGTGTGGAGCATCTAATTTAATTCATATAAGTAGTCATATAAGCTCCCGTTCCCGTTTGTCTGTCTGTCTGTCTATCTGTCGGTCTGTCTATATGTCTGTCTGTCTGACCCTGCCCGGCATCGCCTAGCTCCTGGTGTGGAGCATCTCATTTAATTCATATAAGTAGTCATATAAGCTCCCGTTCCCGACTATCTGTCTGTCTGTCTATCCTGTCTGTCTGTCTGACCTGGTCCGGCTTCGCCCAGCCCTGATGGGGAGCATCTCATTTAATTCATATAAGTTCCCGTTCCCGACTGTCGGTCTGTCTGTCTGTCTGTCTGTCTGTCTGTCCCTCCCTCTCTGTCTGTCTGTCTGTCTGTCTGTCTGTCTGTCTGCCTGTCTGTCTAATCATTTATTGGTTGAGGTTAGAACAACCTTAGATAAACGAAGACCAACTTACAAAAAGCATTAGAAAGAGCACTTGAAAGATCTTTACATATTCCCCCAAAAATTAACTTGGGTAAATGGAGCGGCGGCAGCAGCAGCAGAAGAAGAAGAAAAAGGAGGAGTAGGAGGAGGGAGGAGGAAGAGGGTGGAGGAGGGAGGAGGAGGAGGGAGGAAGAGATAGGCGGAGAGAGGGGGAGGAGGGAGGAGTAGGGAGGAATAGGAGGAGGAGGAGGAGGGATTAGGAGGAGGAGGGGGGAAAGAGGAGAGGGAGGAGGAGGGAAGAGGAGGAAGAGGGAGGAGGAGGAAGGAGGAGGAAGGAGAAGGATGAAGGAGGAGGAGGAGAGAGGAGGAGAGAGAAGGAGAAGGGAGGAGGAGGGAGAAGGAGGAGGAAGGAGGAGGAAGAGGGAGGAGGGGGAGGAGGAAGAGGAGGAAGAAGGAGGTAGAAGGAGGGAGGGGGAGAACGCAGGAGGAGGAGGGGGAGGAGAAGGAGGGAGGAGGGAGAGGGAGAAGGAGGGAGGAGGAGGAGGGAGGAGAAAAATAGAGGAGGAGGAGAGAGGAGGTGGAGGGAGAAGGAGGAGGGAGAAAGAGGTAGAAGGAGGAGGGGAGAAGGAGGAGGGAGGAGAAGGAGGGGGAGGAGGAATGATGAGGAGGGAGGAGGAGGAAGAGGGAGGAGGAGGGAGGAGGAGGAGGGAGGAAGAGATAGGCGGAGAGAGGAGGAGGAGGGAGGAGGAGGAGTAGGGTGGAATAGAGGGAGGAGGAGGGAGGAGGAGGGATTAGGAGGAGAGGGGGGAAAGAGAATAAGAGGAGAAGGGAGGAGGAAGGAGGAGGAGGAAGAGGGAGGAGGAGGAAGGAGGAGTGAGGAGGAGGAGGAGGAGGAGAGAGGAGGAGTATTAGGAGGAGGGAGAAGGAGGATGGAGGAGGGAGGAGGAGGGAGAGGGGGAGGAGGAGGGAGGAGGAGAACGCAGGAGGAGGAGGGGGAGGAGGGAGGAGGGAGGAGGGAGAGGGAGGAGGAGGGAGGAGGGAGGAGAGGAGAGAGGAGGGAGGAGGAGAGGAGGTGGAGGGAGAAGGAGGAGGGAGGAAGAGGTAGAAGGAGTAGGGAGGAGAAGGAGGGGGAGGAGGAGGGAATAAAGAAGGAGGGAGAAGGAGGAAGAGGGAGGAGGAGGGATGTTGAGGAAGGAGGAGGAGGGAGGAGGAGGATGAGGAGGAGGGAGAGTAGGAGGAATAGGAGGGAGGAGGAGGGAGGAGGAGGGATTAGGAGGAGGAGGGGAAAGAGGAGGAGAGGAGGAGGAGGAAGAGGGAGGAGGAGGAAGGAGGAGTAGAGAGGAGGAGGGAGAAGGAGGAGGGGAGGAGGAGGGAGAGGGAGGAGGAGGGAGGAGGAGGAGGGAGGAGGAGAAGAGGGAGGAGGGGAGGAGGAGGAGAAGAGAGGAGGAGGAGGGAGGAGGTGGAGGGAGAAGGAGGAGGGAGGAAGAGGTAGAAGGAGGAGGGAGAAGGAGGAGGAGGAAGAATGATGAGGAGGGAGGAGGAGGGATGTGGAGGAAGGAGGAGGGAGGGAGGAGGAGGGAGGAGGTAGAGGGGAGGAGAGGGAGGAAGGTAGAGGGAGGAAGGAGGAGGAGAGAGGAGGAGGAGGAGAGAGGAGGAGGAGGGAGGGAGGTAGGAGGAAGAGGAGGAGGAGGAGGAGGAAGAGATAGGTGGAGAGAGGAGGAGGAGGGTGGAGGAAGAGATAGGCGGAGAGAGGAGGAGGAGGGAGGAGGAGGAGGGAGGAATAGGAGGAGGAGGAGGGATTAGGAGGAGGAGGGGGGGAAAGAGGAGAAGGAGGAGGAGGGAGGAGGAGGAAGGGAGGAGGAGGAAGAGGGAGGAGGAGGGAGAAGGAGGAGGAGGAGAGAGGATGAGGTATTAGGAGGAGGGAGAAGGGGAGGGAGGAGGGAGGAGGAGGGAGTGAGGAGGAGGGGGAGGAGGAGGGAGTGAGGAAGAGGGAAAGAGGAAGAGGGAGAAGAAGGAGGAGGAGGGAGGAGGAGATAGAAGGGGGAGGGGAGGAGGAGGAGGAGGAGGAGGAGGAGGAGGAGGAGGAGGAGAGAGGAGGAGGAGGGAGGAGGTGGAGGGAGAAGGAGGAGGGAGGAAGAGCTAGAAGGAGGAGGAAGAAGGAAGAGGGAGGAGAAGAGAGGGAGGAGGAGGAGGAATGATGAGGAGGGAGGAGGAGGGATGTGGAGGGAGAAGGAGGGAGGAGGTAGAGGGAGGAGGAGGAAAGAGGAAAAGGGAG
>OY992879.1:135421215-135661410 GCA_963921405.1 Cepaea hortensis | reverse complement strand
GGAGGAGGAGGGATGTGGAGGAAGGAGGAGGAGGGAGGAGGAGGGAGGAGGTAGAGGAGAGGAGAGGAGGAAGGTAGAGGGAGGAAGGAGGAGGAAGAGAGGAGGAGGAGGAGAGAGAGGAGGAGGGGAGGAGGTAGGAGGAAGAGGGAGGAGGAGGGAGGAGGAAGAGATAGGTGGAGAGAGGAGGAGGAGGGAGAGAAGAGATAGGCGGAGAGAGGAGGAGGAGGGAGGAGGAGGAGGGAGGAATAGGAGGGAGGAGGAGGGATTAGGAGGAGGAGGTGGGAGAAAGAGGAGAAGGAGGAGGAGGGAGGAGGAGGAAGGGAGGAGGAGGAAGGAGGGAGAGAGGAGGGAGAAGGAGGAGGAGGAGAGGAGGATGAGGTATTAGGAGGAGGGAGAAGGAGGAGGGAGGAGGGAGGAGGGGAGAGGGAGGAGGGGAGGAGGAGGAGGAGGAGAGGGAAGAGGAAGAGGAGAGAAGAAGGAGGAGGAGGGAGGAGGAGAACGCAGGAGGAGGGGGAGGAGGAGAGGAGGGAGGGAGGAGGAGGAGGGAGGAGGAGGAGAGAGGAGGAGGAGGAGGAGAGGTGGAGGGAGAAGGAGGAGGGAGGAAGAGCTAGAAGAGGAGAAGAAGGAAGAGGGAGGAGAAGAGAGGGAGGAGGAGGGGAATGATGAGGAGGGAGGAGGAGGGATGTGGAGGAGAAGGAGGGAGGAGGTAGAGGGAGGAGGAGGAAAGAGGAAAAGGGAGGAGAGAGGAGGAGGAGGGAGGAGGTAGGAGGAGGAGGAAGAGAGGAGGAGGAGGGAGGAGGTAGGAGGAGGAGGAAAGGAAGGAGGAGGGAGGAGGAGGAAGAGGGAGGAGGAGGATGGAGGAGGAAGAGGAGGGAGAGGGTGGACGGGGAGGGGAAGAAGAAGAGGGTAGGAGGAGGAGGGGAGAGGAGGAGGGATGTGGAGGAAGGAGGAGGAGGGATTAGGTAGAGGGAGGAGAAGGAGTGAGGATAAAGGGAGGAGGGAGGAGGAGAGAGGAGGAGGAGGTAGGAGGAGGAGGAGGAAGAGGGAGGAGGAGGAGGAGGAGGATAGGGGGAGGAGGAGGAAGAGGGGAGGAGGAGGATGGAGGAGGAAGAGGAGGGAGAGGGAGCGGGGAGGGAAACGGAAGAGGGTAGGAATTGGAGGAGGGGAGGAGGAGGAGGAAGAGGGAGAAGGAGGGAGGAGGAGAAGGGAGGAGGAGGGAGGAGGGGAAGGAGAGGAGGAGGAGGAGGAGGGAGGAGGCGGAGGGAGAAGGAGGGAGGAGGGAGGAGGGAGAGGGAGGAGGGAGGAGGAGGGAGAATGAGGAGGGGAGGAAGGAAATGGAGGTGGAAGAGGAGGAGGAGGGAGGAAGAGGAGGGAGGAGGAGGAGGGTGGAGGAAGGAGGTAGAGGGAGGAGGAGGAGGTAGAGGGAGGAGGAGGAGGAAGGAAAGGGAGGAGGAAGAGGAGGACTGTAGATAACTTCCTTACACATAAAAAGATGAATTGTTATTGATATTGCCGTGGCATGGAGGCATATATATCAGCAGCAGAGTTGATCCAGAAAACCAAAGACTGAGATCTATGGAGAACCATGAACGCCTACGCCAGCCGGCACGGCACTTGATGATGATGATGATTGCCGTGTGACGATTCTGTGTAGTCACGTCATTTTCTTCGCTTGTCCTAGCGTTTTGGTTCGGGGATTCTTTCATCATCATCATCATATATTTACGTACGTATTTAGGGAGGGGGGGGGGAGGAGGAGGAAGAAGAAACAAAAATATGACAGTTGGCAGCGCTGGAATGAGAGGAAGGCGTGTAGAAAATTTCATCTCAATCGGATGGGCCGTTCGCGAACGCATAAAGGACATACATACAGACATATCCACACACATTGCCTTTTATATATAAGATTTGGGGAATTATGGTTTAAGTACAAGAAATGAAAGAGGAGAAAAACTAATAGAATGTACAAATATCAGTGATATAATATTTTGAAACACCTGGTTTACACACTGAAAAGCCCTGATAAGAAAATACTTATCGAAATTGAGTACATACTTATCAATAAAAGATTTAGAAATACGTTAATTAATGTTGAGACAATGCCTGGTGCTGACTGTAATAGTGATCATGTACCAATATGTGGACAAATAAAAATAAGATTGAAGAGAGGGAAAACAGTGGTTAAGAATACGAGACTTAATAAAGATGTTCTGAAAGCAGATTTAAAAAAAAATTCAAGAACTACACAGAGTAACTGTGAAAAATAGGTACAATGCAATAGCTAAGATCAGAACAATGAACAATTTTACGGGACTCCATTAACCAAATAGGCAAATAAATACTACCGGAGAGAAGCCAAAAAGCTAAGAAGGATGACTGAAGAAATCTTAAGTTGATGGACAAAAGACAACACAATAAATATGACAAACAAGAGTGTGATAAGATAAAAAAAAATAATAAGAGATAAATATGTGAAGGCAAAAGAAAGTTAGTTAAACGAGAAGTGCAAGAAAATTTAATGAAATTCTATTAAAGATACACAAAAATATGCACAGACAAATAGTAAGCTCACTGGGAGACAAATAAGAGTAAATACAGGGTGTTTGAAATCACAAACTGGAAAGATATTATTAGAGGAAGAGGCTATAATGACGAGGTGGAATGAGTATATAAGAGAATTATATGATGGAGAAATGGAATAATTAACAGAAGAAAGTAACTTAGAAGGCCCACCTATTCTAAAAGAAGTCGCTGGCGCTATCGAACATATGAAGAAAGGAAAAACACATGGGCCAGATGGAGTCACAATAGAAGAATTAGAAGTACTGGGCAAATTTGGAGCAGATATATTAACCAAAATGTTGATAGATATTTACAGCAGTGGATATTTACCAAGTGATATGCTGAAATCTGTATTTATAGCTATACCAAAATGACCGGGAGCAATTGAATGCGAAGACTTTCGTACAATTAACCTCATAAACCATGTCACTAAGCTTCTACTCGGAATTATAATGAGAAGAACAAGAAAGAAAATAAAAAGGGAAATTGGTGAAGAACAGTATGGATTTGTGGAAGTAAAGGGTACAAACAATGCAATATATACATTACGAACACTAATAGAAATCTCAACAGAGATACAGAAGGACATATATTTGTGTTTCATAGACTATACCAAGGCATTTGATAAGTAAAACATGATGAACTAATTAAAATGTTGGAAGAAATCAACATTGAAAGGAAAGATCTCAGAATAATAAACAAATATTTACTGGAATCAGCAGCAGCAATTAAAATGGGAATTAAAGACTGCAACAGTGAACAAATAAAGCTAAGAGTACGACAGGGGTGTGTTTTGTCACCGGATCTAGCAAAGTAATAATGAGAGAGATCAAAGAGAAGCCAGGAATACTAATCGGAGGTTATAATATAAACAATATACGCTATCCAGATGACACAGTATTGGTGGCGGATAATGCAAAAGATCTACAACAATTGTTGGACATTGTAGTTACGGAGAGTGCAAAGAAAGTAACAATGGCAATATCAAAGACAACTTTGACACTTACATGTGAAATGGAAATAGAAGGGAAATTCTTAACCAAGTGGATAATTTTAAATACCTAAGGGCATCTATAACATCAGACGGAAGGTGCAAAACAGAGATTAAGAGCAGAATAGGGCAAGCAAAGGCTGCATTTTAGAAAATGAAAAGATCGTATGCAATAAGTCACTATCATTGAATGTAAGAAAGAGAGTGCTGAAGTGCTACATAGAATCTGTTTTACTGTATGGCAGTGAATCTTGGAATGTAAATGAACAAATTAGGAAGAACTTGGAAGAAACAGAGATGTGGTTCCTAAGAGGAATGTTGCGAATTCCTTGGACTGCCAGATTAAGTAACAACGACTGTCTGAAAGAGGCTATTGAAACTAGAACATTATATACAACAATAAGAAAGAGACTAACGGCTTTTTTTGGCCATGTGATAAGAAGAGGGACATTGGAGAACATCGGGACGACTGGAAAGATCGAGAGGAAGAGAGGCAGAGATAGACCAAGAGAAATGATGCTGGGTGGGTTGAGATGGTGGCATGGAAGTATATCAGCCGCAGAGTTGGTCCAGAACACCAAAGAGCGAGATATGTGGAGAGACATGAACGCCTACTCCAGCTGGCATGGCACTTGATGATGATAATGATGATCAGTTTGTATGTAACAGTCTTGTTCAGATTTATAATATGTGACCCATTTTCTTAACGCTACCTTCTTTCTGGATACGCTATCTTTAACTTCACTGTTCCACCAAGCAATTCTTAATCGTTTGTCCTACCCTACTTTATTTGGGTTCCACATTTATTGTCAAGTATGTCAAGCGTGGCAGACTAGAAAATTGGCCATTCCTTATCTGCACTAAAGGACTCATCAGCGAGGTTCTTATGTACCTTTTTGATTTCTGATTTGAATTTGCTTCAGACTCTATTTTCCTGACACTATTATAATTGTTTTCATCTGTTGTTACCTTTTTATTTCTTATTTTCCTGTATGTTAAATTCTTTTTTGTTTTCTTTTGCTTTGTTTTGTTATAACTGGTTTATGATCAATGCCTTTTTATTTCTTATTTTCCTGTATGTTAAATTCTTTTTTGTTTTCTTTTGCTTTGTTTTGTTATAACTGGTTTATGATCAATGTCTGTGTTTGAGAGTGCTGTTTAATCCATTA
Source organism: Cepaea hortensis (assembly GCA_963921405.1). Classification (NCBI taxonomy): domain Eukaryota; kingdom Metazoa; phylum Mollusca; class Gastropoda; order Stylommatophora; family Helicidae; genus Cepaea; species Cepaea hortensis. The sequence goes on along the minus strand of OY992879.1, from coordinate 135,656,688 downwards.
GTAATCTTCTGACTGTTTTCCTAAGTAGAATAAAGTCAGTTTGAGAAGCTTGATCTAGGTTGGTTCATTTATACCAGCTTTTGGTGTGACTACGACGATGTTGGGGGGGGGGGGGGGGGGAGAGAGAGTATGTGTTCTTATTAGTCCTTGTTCGGAGCGCATGGAGAGTAGAAGTTCACATTTGCTATTACATTTTCAGTCCCAGTGTTCCCCCACGCAATCATCTGACGCTGTTCCTCTTGTATCATCTAATCGTCGGTTGAATTCACCCATCACAATAAGTTCATCTTTCTCGTTGACATTGTTTAAAATGTCTGTAAGGTTATTGATGTATTCATCGTTGTTAAGTGTCGTTACATGGGGCGTATGTCTGTAAAAAATGTATGTTGTCGTTTTACTGTCTTCTTTAATCTATATTAATATTGTTCTTTCTGGAGAATTCACAAAACATAAAGTAAAGCAACTAGATAAATCCTTCAAGCTGAAATATACACATGTTCGCACAATATTGTCAATTGTCTACCACAGTAATTTTAAAACCTGACGAGATGCAGCGAAATATGCCAGGCAATAAATCGTGCATTCTATTGTTTGTGTCTTCGTTATTCAAATTCATTACAGGAAAACATTGTTTTGATTGTTCTTTCTGATATAAATTCACTTTTGATTACATCGTGTGCGTTTTCAAGATATGATATAAAACAAACACACTCCAAGCTAAGTCTTTGCTCTCTGATCGACAACACTCTGTATCATAACATACTTTTCATGTTTTTGTTTTGTGTTTTGCCTCTTTTCCCTCGTATTTGCAAGTCCTAATGTTTGGATTTATTATTATTATTATTAGCCGAAATGTCGTACTTAGCGTAACTTAGCTGTTATCGCTAGCTGGTTCGGTGTGTTCACGCTTTTCTGTCAATTTTCTCCATAATTCAATTCTTAACTTAAGCATTAGTGCGTGAACAAATAAATTCCCTATCGGCTTGCACCAATTATGCTGTTAGAAAAATCGTCTATTACCTACAACGAAAGAGGTGCAAATTATCCTAACATGTTCTGGTCTAAGTTAGTTGTTATATGTGTGGGGTAATCGTTGATTCTGGGTTTTTGAAATGCTTCAGGCAAAAAAAAATACTGGGAATTGAAACATTTTCCCTTTCAGATTATACCGTAGTTTTCGTAGAACAAAACACTTTAAGGCACATAAATAATGTGATTAACATGTATCTTGGTGTTGGCGCCGTAAATGACGATTACCACTTTGGCACTAGCAGAAAAACATGGTCTGGAAATAAGCAAGAATATAATTTAATTGTTTTATTGTGTGGGTGTTTAGAGGCGTCGAGATAAATTGATTGGTCAGAAAGCAATCAATCATGTGCCATGCCGGAAAGCGTGGGTCAGAAATATGTGCAAAGAAATGTAATCATTAAAATTGGACTTTTTAGAAAAGTGGAAGCAGAAATACAAATTAATTATAAATGAATCTGTAAACTCCATATATAACTTTACGTTATGTTATGACTTTGTATATTTTGAATGGTTGAATATTTGTCTTGTTATCTGAAATGGAATAGTGAATAAATTATGATGAAATGCTTATACAATTTCGTGAAATTACAGTTGAATAGCCGGCATGGCGCGTTCGAATCACAACTGCTGGCCATTTGGCAGCAGACCGCCTTGCGTTCATGTTTTTATGAAAATGGTATCCATCCATCCATCCATCACGTGCCATGCCGATAAGCGTGGGCGGTCATGTTCTCCCATCTCACTCGATCACCAGAGTCGTGGATCAGCTCCGTGTTCCTGTCTCGACCATGCCACGTGGCCAAGCCATCCAGGTATTTACTTCTCGGTTTTCCCCTTGGTCTCTTCCCTTCGATCTTGCCAGTTGTCACGAAGTTCTCCAACTCATTTCTTCTCATAACATCCCCAAAAAATGTTGACTGTCTACGTCTAATGACTCTAATCAGTTTACGATCTTCATTTGTTCCTTGAAGGACATGTTCATTGGTTTTTCTGTCTGTCCATGGTATTCTTTGCATTTTCCTCAGAAACCACATTTCCACAGCTATCAGTATCAGCTGTTTTTCAGCTTGACTGCTCATTGTCCACGCTTCACATCCATACACAAGTATAGGTTCTATGTAGAACATCAGCGCTCTTTTTCTCGTTTCAATTGATATCTTTTTATTGGTCAGTATGTTTTTCATTTTGCGAAAGGCTACCTTCGCAATGACAATTCTTGTTCTAATCTCTTCAAAGCATCTCCCATCAGATGTTATGACTGTTCCGAGATAACTGTACCGATTAACTTGCTTAAGAATATGCCTATTTACCCGTATATCACATTGTGGTATTTCCTTCTTTCCAGTGACGACCATAATCGGTGTCTTCTTACTATTCAATTCTAACTCAAGTTACTCACTGTGTGCAATAACCGCATCTACTAAATGTTGCAGGTCCTGTTGATTGTCTGCAATCAAAACTGTATCATCTGCATATCTAATGTTATTGATGTATCTTCCCCCAATATTGATTCCTTCCATATCTTCTATATTTTTGAAAATATTTTCACTATACAGGGAAAAAAGATCTGGAGACATTACACATCCCTGTCTCACACCTCTTTTAATAGGCTGATATTGTCAATTCTGATGGCAGCTTGTTGTTTCCAATATATGTTTTTTTACAAGTCTAAGGTCTTTTCCATCAATTTATAGATCTCCAAGCATCCTTAGCATGTCGACATGTCTCACATTATCGAAAACCTTTGTGTAGTCAATAAAGCAAAGATATAGATCTTTGTTTACTTCTGTAGAGCGTTCAATTACTGTTCTCAGTATATACACAGCATTTACTGTACCCTTGCCTTCTACAAACCCACATTGTTCTTCTCCTATTTCGGGTTGTATTTTCTTCCTAATTCTTTGCATGATAATTATCAGCAAAATCTTCGTGATGTGGCTCATTATACTAATTGTTCGATGTTGATCACGTTCCAAGGCTCCGGATTTCTTCGGGATTGCAAGAAATATAGAATTACATTTTAGGATTAGGGAACTGCAAAATCAGCCCAATGACTATGCAAGATGGTGTTGATAAACACTTTGCCGATAATTATGTTATGTATATCAATCTGTTTGATTACGATTCAATTACCTTTATCAGACGTTACCCACTTTTTTTTTAAATAGGGTAAAATCGGGATATAGGTGAGCTGAGTTGGACTAAGGACTGACATAATTGCACCCAGGACATTTCCATACGCGCTCCGTCCCCTCGTTCAACACCCTGTGAAGAGTCATACTCCCCTTCTTTCGCTCCCACCCCCTTTTCGCCTCCGTTTCATTTTCTCGCCGCTGGCTGTTGTAAAAGGTATCGAGCACAAAGCATCACAAAGCACGCACTCCATTGCTCCGGTGATAATTCTTTTTATTTTACGGTAAACAACTTTATTAATGGGGCCACCTCGGGACACACACCTAGGGTGGATAGTTTTCAATAAGGCTGTTCCGTGACATATGCCTTTTGGGTTCTTTGAATTAACTTTGTAATAAGGTCAATCCGGCAACAGTTAACCAACAAAGGCAACAGTTATTCCGTGCTAACTGTGGTATATTAAAACAAAAGCACGAGACACACGTTACAACAGTGACTTGGTTCTCGTTGAATAATCATATTGTCAACACTCCAACACCAACTGTAAATCTGTGTTCAGAGACGCAGGCAATGCATTACCTGGGGATTCGGTTTGACCGAAGCCTTGCTTATAATGAGCACATAGACCAGGTGATAACAAAGGCCAAGCGGGGGTTGGCTGCGATGCGGGTGATGGCGGCAGCAAACTGTGAGCAGCGCCATCTATGTCTTCTATACGAAGGGCTGGTCATGTCTGTTTTTGAGTATGCGATGGCAATTCTGACTCTCAGCCGTAAGCAGATAGAAAGGATGGAAAGGATACAGAATGAAGCTATGCGTATTATTCTTGGATGTACAAGAGATACAGCATGCAGGGCGATATGCTACCTTCTTGATTTTCCAACCATTGAAGACAGAATACAAGTCTGCAGAGCTCGCGCCTACCTCAGAGTTAACGCAAACACACATCCACTGCATAGTGAAATTGTGAAGGTGAAGGGCAGCAGGTTAAAAAGAGGACGGTCGTGGATGGGTCAAGCCGAAGACATTCTTCAACAGGTGTGTTCACTTGAGGACTTAGAACTTGGCGAAGAGTGGGTACAAGTGCCAACAAATTTCTGCACATCTTTTTCAGTTTGCATCCAACTAGACAGAAAATGTAGACAAGAAAACCCGGCAGCTGTGGAGGAGGAAGTACAAGCGTTGATTTTCGAGAATTCGCTAGACGGTAATGCTGTCATTTACACAGATGGGTCGGTCGTCCGCATGTGAGAAGCTCATGGGCCTTTACGGCTCAGGCGGAGGGAAAATTGTGAAGGAGGACTCTGGTGCTTCTGCTGAGACCACAAGTATCCTGACTATGGAAGTCATGGCAATAAGTAAAGCAATAACATGGCTCGAGACACAGACATTCACTAGGGCATGTTTCCTTAGCGTCTCAATGAACATGCTCAAGAGGATAGAGATGGGGGGGGGGGGGGGGACCGAAGAGAATGGTTGCTGTCTCTGGAGCGGTCTCGGCTGGCAAAGATTAGTTTCATCTTCGTGCCAGGGCATGCGGGAGTACAAGGGAATGAGTGGGCTGACAAGCTCGTAGGTAACGCTACTGTGGAGGGCGGACGCGCCATGGACCAGGCTGACATTCTGAATGCTCTACGAGAAGTAAGACTTTTGCGAGAACCATGTGATGACTGTGAATCTACAACCATGGCCAGACTGCAAGAACAGCAAATTAAAAGAGGGGTGGCCAAACAAGAACACTAAGCAGGAAGTCAAAGAAGACTGATAAACCAACACAGAACTGGTGTCGTTAGCCGCTGCACGCTGAGGGATTTGCTGAGGAGGGGATCCGAGCACTTATGGACTGAATGGTTCGATGTGCAATGAGGATGATCTGTCGACTAACTAACTAGGGAAACTTTTCTTAGAATTATAACTTTTAATGGGGAAATCAGGGGCACATTCCTAAGGTGAAATTTTTATAAGACCAACCAGGGGAACATTCTTACAAAAAACAGGACTCACAGTGTTAAACATAAAACATTATTTTTAACTAGAACTATTGCAACACAAAACTGTACAAGATAAAGAATGGCTGTTAATTGTCGCGGGTCCATGAAAGCTGTCTAAACTTAATTTCAAAAGAGGGCGGGATGCTGCAATTGGCGATGACTGGGAACGAGGGAAAGGCACGCGCATTTTCATAAAGTTGTTAAAGATACAAACTCCTAAACCAGCCCCAGTAATACTTTTAACAAATGTGACAAAACAGACGCTGATTTTAAATATTAGAGCAAAAAGGCTAAACCGTGGAGATGAATCCACGAATTTAACGAACCCACCCACAGCGTCCTTTACCTTACAGCCATCTGCGCAACTTCCTGTAGTGTGTTGACTAGAATCATGGCGACCGATTTCAAAATTGGGGATCTGGTGTGGTACGTTTAACCAACTTTACATCACATAATGTCTCGTGCTTTTGTTTTAATATACCACAGTTAGCACGGACTAACAGTTGTTTGTATTATTTTACAGGGCAAAGATGAAGGGGTTCCAGGCGTGGCCCGGAAAGGTATGTTAGCTTTCTTGTTTCCAACTTTCTGCCTACTGACTGCTAACAAAACAAGTGAAGCTTGAGTAACCGAGTAACTGCTACCTATGAGATTCTTGATCCCGGGAAGGTTAACCCGGTCAACAAATGCCCGCAGAAGTCGGCCTAACGGCGCAAGAACGCAGCTCTGCTGTAAACAGGCACAATGCAATCACGTCCGAAAAAAAAAAAATTGGATGAACCTACGCAGAAGAAGATTCTTCAGCAGATTATTCAATGTATCAAGAAGAGAGAAAATCAGAAATGAAGAAATCAGGAATAAATTGGGGGTTATAGTTAAACTTATAGCAGTGCTAGATTGCATTAGAAAACAGCAAGTTTAATGGTTCGGCCATATAACTAGGCTACCAACTAACAGTATACCACAACAAGCAATGATGTACAGACCAAATGGAACCAGAAGAGGCCGACCATGTAAGTGATGGACAGAGGGAATAACGGAGTGTATGGGGATCTTGATATATGAAACCCATAAATGGGCACTTTCTCTCTGTTGATGCTTCACCTCGACACCGCAAAGTACAAGAGGAACAAGATGAGATGAGATGCACGCATAATAATATTTTAATCAGATAGCGATGGGAACTATTAGTAGAATGACTCTTCGCTGGCTGTTGAACGAGGGGACTGAGCACGTATGGGAATGTCCTGAGTGCAGTGATGTCGGTTCTTAACTCAACTCAACTGAGAATCAAATGGAGATACAGTTCCAACTTATTGACACCCACAGCATACAATTTCATACTTTACTCAATAATGTCATAATAAAATGGCACAAATTAAGAGCCTGAAGCTCGCCTTATTTGTGTCCTTTGTTGTTACTCATGATATACCTTTGTTCTTCTTCTTCAGCGTTCCGAGCCATTGAGGTTCTTTGCTGCAGATACAATCTGTCTCCATTCGTCTCTCTGGTTGACCTTCTCTTGCCAGTCGTTGATTCCAAGTGCTTGTAGGTCTGTATATATATTATCTCTCCACCGTCTTCTTGGTCTACCTCGGGGTCTACGGTCATTTACTTCCCAAGTGTAAGCGAGTTTAGTTTCCCTATTATCTTCCATTCTTTCTGTATGCCCCAGCCATTGTAGTCTATTAGCCTTCATGATACCAGTGATGATGCCTTTGTTGCATCTAAGTAAACATTTTCATATCTGGCATTCAATTCATTTTAAATGACTTTATGTAATTATGGGCAAATGTTATAGATTATTTCATGTTGCTAGCAATATTTTCAGTTGCAGAATACCAGTATATACAATATTGTGTTAAAGATGGTAATATTTGACTATTGTTATATTTGTTTTTTTTAAATTATTATTATTATTTTTCTGCCGAGTATCCACCGGAATAAGTGGACAACTCTGCAGCTGAGCAGAGCAGGACACTCACTTGTCCTGACAGTCAAAAATGGCTGTCAAAGGCAGAGTTAAAAGACCACCATGTGAATGTGGAAGGCAAGGGGAAACCACCACATTATCTTCCCAAGATTTCATGGTGCCACACATTTCAGGAAATGATGCTGGATGGACTGAGATGGTGGCATTGAGGAATATCATCAGCAGAGGTGATCCAGAACACCAAAGACCGAGATCTGTGGAGAGCCATGAACGCCTATGCCAGCTGGCACGGCACTTGATGATGATGATGATGAAGGAGTTCATCATAACTTCTTGATTTCTGCACGTTTCTATAACCTGCTTTAATGTTTCAGTTATTTTATTATTCAGTTAGTGATTTTTCAACTGTGGTGTTCCGGTTGCTATTATTATATATATGAAATGATTTTTTTTCTTCTTTAAATCCCTGCAGAATTGAAGTTTAGATAATTTTCAGTCATGACTAGTTGTCGCAGAAGTAATTGGAAGATCTTTACTTAGGATCAACTTATAACTGACAAGTTTAGTGCATGTCAACACACAGATTACTGAATGCGACTTACTTAGAAATACTGGCATAGAATACAAGCCATATATTTTAATTAATAATTTGAACTTGTGGATCTTAACTATTGGAGCCACTCTATGAAGTGTTTTAGTAAATTTGGGGTGATATTTGAGCCAATTAAGTGGTGCATGATACACTAATAGTTAGCAAAGATTGCAGAGGAAAAAAAATTAGCAATCAAAAAGGCGGTTTAGTAAAGTTTTCATTAAAACAAAAAGAATTAGTCATAAAAAAACTTGGGGGTGGGGTGTGAAGACGTCAGTGTCTTGAAGAGTACTCATTGCCCATTGCACATCTTCTTATGATGATGGCACTAGAAAGGATTACAAAGTTACACCAGTGGAACACATACAGTTAATACATCAGGTAGACATGCCAGTACTAATAAAGTGTCAATTGTGTAAGCAGGAGAAATTTAAAAATGTGTAAACTAATTAGGGCTGTACCGGATTCAAATTTTTGAAATCCGGCCGGATTTATGAAGTGAGATCCGGCCGGGGCCGGATTTATGAAGTGAGATCCGGCCGGAGCCGGATTTACAAATAAAAAAAATAAAAATAAAATAACGTACTACATCACTTGACTTAGGTGGGTGGAGTCACTCGACTGTTCATTACTGCAGTTCATTACTATAGACATGACAATGATGACATATACTCATATTAAATCATTTAAATGTAAAATAATTACATTTACATTAGAATAAGTAATTAAATAATATTAAGTTCCATAAGATCAAGATGAAACATAATACATAAGCACATAATGCTAATTTAGTAATTTTAATTTTTAGTTTTCAGTTTTAGTTTTTAGTTTTCACATTGTTTTCAGTTGGCAAATTGGCAGCTCAGTTACAACTCACAACAACAATACATTGAACAGATTGAATTTATTGAAATACATTCATTCAGTAATTTCACTATTTCAGTCAGTCAGTCTTCATTATGGCTGTGAAGTTGACTCTCAGAGTCAAGAAGGGACGAGTTGTATTTCAGGAAAATCAACGTCTCCGCATTTTGTGGTAAAAGGCTACTACGGTGGTCAGTGATAATGTCTCATGCAGTACTGAACAGCCTTTCCGATGGCATACTTGTAGGTGGTGGTGCAAGAAATGCCCGCGCCAGTCTAGCCATACTTGGAAATCTTTGCTTATTGGCATGCCACCATGAAACTGGATCTGACTGTCGAGTTTGAAGTGGCTCTGACAGGTACTGTGTCACCTCAGTGTTAATGCTGTTGCCTTCGGCACTTGCAGAACGATCTGTGATGGGATTTTCCTCGACAATTGTGTCAAAACAGTTCCATAGGCTGGACTCGTACTGAGTGGCAGTGCTCCCAGAAGTCAAAACACTAGTACTACCACTACTAGTAGTAGCTGATGGATCCTGTGGACTGACTGTGTTTGCTGAATCAATAATGGAGTTAGCTGCTAACAGCAGATGGGCTCGTGCATCACTTCTACCACGTTCGGAGAAGAAGCACGTTTGAATCGAGGATCCAGTAGTGTGGCACAGGTGTAAATACTGTTGGATTCAATGTCCGCAAATCTGCTGCTAACAGCTTCAAGCAGGCTGCTTTCATAGTTTTGATCCCAGCATCACTACCTTCTTTCTGGAGAAAAGCCATGAGTGTTTCTAGGGCTGTACCGGATTCAAATTTTTGAAATCCGGCTGAAGCCGGATTTGGCCGGATTTATGAAGTGAGATCCGGCCGGAGCCGAAGCCGGATTTGTAAAAATGGCCGGATTCCGGATTTGCCGGAGCCGAAATCCGGTACACCCCTAAAACTAATATTTCAAACACTTTGATCATATTAAAAATCACAGTGGCTTGGAAGTCATGGCTCCTGGAAGAAGAGATAGACCACCACAAAGATGGAAATACAACATTTCAGTAACGGTGGATATGAGGGTACTTGAAACAGGAGAAATAGTAAGAGTTAAAGAAACATTTGAATTGCTTGTTATGAGAGCAGGGTTATCAAGGAATTTGCCCCATGGTGATGATGAAATTATTATACCAGAGGTCTTCTTCACCCCAGAACAGTGCCTGCAGAAGTGCCGGATTCATTTATCGTCACTATCATTAACATGCTGACTAAAGAAACTGCTGAGCTTATCATGCAGGAGTGTCCTTTGTATAGTCAGTTAAGAAAGATATGCTGTATAACTCTACACTCAAAGTTAACTCTAACCAGAGAGGAACTCCAGTGATCAATATGATCATAGGAACTCATCTAACAGTATAAAAATCCTAGAAGTGGTCACAAGAAGAAGAAGCCATGGTAAATGTTTATATTGAATCAGAATAAGTATAGTTTAATTATAATTATCAACTATTTGTTTGTACAATTAACTTTGCAAATTGTTTAATCTCAGATTGTTGAGGTCAGAGATAACATCAAGAAGCCAGGTGGCAAGAAAAACTTCCAGTTTGTTTATTTCTATGGATCTGAAAACTAGTAAGTTGCTGTTTGTTGTTGGATTTTTCTTCTATAATACTTGTATTCTATTTCAGATTTCAGTTGTGGTTTCATCAAGAAGTTTCATGTAAATGCCAATGGTAAATACATTTGCAAAATCCCAATATTCCGTGAATCATTTTTAAGCTGGTTTGTTCATGAAATCAGCAGTCTCTGTTCTCATTAGTCCCAGTTATTCACCTCTCCCCCGATGAGGTTGATATGTTAGTATTCTTGATTTTGGATGTATTTTGTAAGGTATATTTCATTATGGGCATCAAACAAGATAGCATACACCTCTCTCTCAATGAAGTTGATAGGTTAGAATTTCAATTTTTGGCTGCATGCATATATTTATTCATGGGAGGTCAGATTGGCTGAGAGATGTAACATACTTACACATTTTCTTCTGAAGGTGCTTTGTGTTTGCTCTTTATTCATTCATTCAGTAGCATGACCTTTGCAGAATCTCGCTCCCATAACAACTTTTCTGAAAACCTCTCGATCATAAGCAAGATGTCCCGGGTCCGATACACCCATTTGGAGATCATCTGCCACATCCTGCACCCATCTTCTCTTTGGCCTTCCTCTTCGTCTCTTCCCAGGCATATACCCCTCCATTATTGTTCTCTCCAAACTTACGTGATATTTCAAGTGACCAAAATATTTCAATTTTCTTTATTTTATCGTCTTTAATAGCCAAACTACTTCAATATTCAGCTCTTGAAGTGTGGATGTTCTTTTCTTTATCTAAGATATTCTTAGAATTCATCTATGACATTTATATTCAAAGGCATTTATGCGCTGTTCAGCTTTTTTAAAATTAAGTATCCAGGTCTCATAGGCGTATGTTGCAATGGGAAAGATGCATGCTCTTAAAAATCTAATTTTTGTAGTTCTAGCTGTCCCACTCCACAATTTATTGAGTTATTTTAGTCTTTGTAAGTAACTAGTTTTCTCCTATCTTGGACATATAATAACAGATGATGGCAGAAGTGAAATAGAAATCAAAAAGAGAATAGGAATGGCCAAAAATGCTTTCAACAGCATGAAATCAGTATTAACATCTAGAGCAGTGGTTCTCAACCTTTTTTGGCCCGTGCCCCCTTCACCATATTTTAAGAACGTCATTCCCCCCTTTTGTATTTCCTACCTAAAGATTTGGCCCGTGCCCCACTTCACCATATTTTCAGAACGTCATTCCCCGCCTTTCGTATTTCCTACCTAAACCACCTCCCCACTCCCTCCCTTACACAGTATACGTAATAATGGAAGCTAAATTTAGTAGCACATAATAAAACAAGTCTAGACGTCCACATAAAACGTGATTTGTGGGTCTACTTTATAAAATGAATTTTAGAAGGGTGAGACGTACAGAACCGTTAAGTATGAAGGGAAAAACGATATCAAGTAATTGGTTCTTGTATTAACTTGATCTTGAAATAATCTTAACCCCCCCCCCCCCCCCCCCCACCCCAGGAACCCCTAAAATTCCCCCCTGGGGGGGAGGGGGAGAATTCCGTTGAGAATCACTGATCTAGAGAGATTAATAAGACATTAAAAATAAGAATTGTCAAATACTACATATATTCAACGCTACTGTATGGCGCGGAAGCCTGGACATTGAACAAGCAACTAGAAAGTCGCATAAAAGCCCTGGAGATGTGGATATACAGACAAATATGTCGTTTTTCATGGAAACAAAAACAATAAAATGCAGAGGTTCTAGAAAAACTGGGAATGAGGAGAGAGTTGATAGAAATAAAGAGGAGGCAAGTGAAATATTTCGGCTACGTTAAAAGACATGATACTCTTATAAAAACCATACTGGAAGGCAAGGTTGAGGGCAAGCGAGCAAGAGGTAGACAACGATACAAGTGGGAAGATAACATCAAGAGATGGTCAAACATCAGCCTGACAGAATGTACAGTCAAGGCGAGAGACAGACAGTGTTGGAGATCCATTGCAATCAACCTTCATTGTGGAGATGGCACCTGATTGATTGATTGATTTAGTCTTTGAAGAGCGATATTCGTCTTTTAATTTCTTTCATTGTGTCACCATTGTTGGTAATTAATGACCCAAGATATTCAAAATTGTCCACCTCCAATTTTTCCTCATTAACATATATTTATTTCTCCATAGTAGTTTCACCCCCCGTTTCTTTTTTTCAGTTCCTTTTGTTGTTTTATTAATTCTAATGTGTCTAATGTAATCCATGGCTTATGTTGCTTTTTCTTGGTTGGAATTAAATCTTTGGCTGCAGTTATCAAGACATCTCTAGCTTGTACTGCCAATTCATCATGTGTTAATTCCTCCTGTATAGACATCAAGACCCCAAAGCGATTCTTCACTTCTACATTGTATGCATCTGGTATTTTTGTTAGATGAAAACGAAGTGGCCTTGGTCCTTGGGTAAGCTTTTTGAGTTTTACTTTCACATCTGCTTCTAATACCTGATGATCTGTATCACAGTCTGCACTTCGTAAGGTTTTTGCAGATGTTATGCTTGATCTCCATCTTCTTTATATGAAAATATAATCTATCTGGTGTTTGGTAATACTGTCCAGGGACTTCCATGTGAAGAGTCTTCTTGAGTGTTGTTTAAAAAAATGTGTTGGCTATCGTTAACTCATTTTCTGTGCAAAATTCAATTAATTTGCCACCTGCATTATTTCTGTTTTCCAATCTAAATTTTCCTAAAACATGTCTCTCATGTTCGTTCTCTTCCTGTACCCACTTTTCATTAAAATCTCCCACTATTACTGCTGTTCCACGTGATAGACTTAAATGTTCACTTCTCGTTCAGAAAGCAATGGCAAACTACTGAATGTAAAATTATTTAGTAAATCACAAACAGCCACTAGGGGCTGGATGTTATTGCAAGCTCCTGCAAAGGACTAATGTTTTTAAAAATTTAAATTTGATTATGAGAATCAAGGAAGGAAAGGCTGTGTCTTCTTGATATACTTGAGCTTTTGGATTTTATATCATGAGCTTTTGATGCATCAGTTCTCATTTTTCTGAATAAGAAAATTAGTAAATGCTGGTCTTACTGAAATTAACCCCAGCAGGGCATGGGCGCCTGGGCCTCCAGCTCTTGGCTGCACCTACTCCTGCATTATCACTCTTGACAGGAGGTGCAAGGAGCTGAATCCTGCTGCTGCTAATGCAGAGGTCAACACGCTCATTGGTGAACATTCAGATGGTTCTGATGTGCTTATCTATACAGATGGATCTATTATACAGCAGCTTATAGCTGGAATCACAGAGTTATATCCGTGTTTGTGTTCTGCGTGACTCAATAAGCATGATCCAAAAAGTTGAGGTGTATTCTGTATGCAGACAGTGGATTGAATCACTGCAGAGATCTGCTGTTTGTAGTCACCTTCGTCTTTGTTTCGGGAAATGAACGAGCTGATAAACTTGCTGGCTCTGCATCCCCTGCACATGGCCAGCCTATGGATCTTGCCGATTTTCTTAATGCTGTTAGAGAGATGTCGAGAGTGGAGGACTTTTGACACCAGTTAATCCACATCTTTGTGTAGAATAAGAGACTTGGGAGAGCATGGCCATACACAAGAGGCACATCAAGAGAATGAGGGGCCTCGTCAACCAACACAGAACTTGCACTATTAGCCACTGGATGCTGAAGCATATGTTGTGGGGAAGATCTGAGCACCTATGGACATGTCCAGAGTGCAAGGCTGATATCCAAACAGATAACTAACTAGTTAAAGTGAGGTATTACAGGTAGTCGTCGACTTACGACCTATGCAACTTACGACCATTCGACTTTACGACCACAATCACTGCCCATATTAGATTTCAGATTTATTAACTCGAGTCTAGTGTTTCCACATTGACGTGGATAGGCCTTAGGTTCATACCAGAGTGCGATCAGCGTTGCCAATAGTGGGTTGTGCTCAGTATTTAAAGATTTATTTCTGCCTCAACTATCAGTCGAACGGCGTTGTCTGTAATCATCGGCGGTCGTTAACTAAGGACAGGGAGGCATGATGCTATGATGATGCTATGCTGCTAGCCGGCGTCATCAATTTCTAAGAAATAACACGGTCACACTCAATAACCCTATTGCTACGCCTGGGAGGCTGTGACGACAAAGTGCATGAATGGCATCTGGAAAAATTGTGTTAAGTGCTATGTTAATGATTTTCATGGATTTGACAGTGAACATGAACTTGAAACGATTCGGGAAAAAATAGTAAAACTCGCCAAAGACCTTTCTTTGGAGTGTGAAATTGAAGATGCCGAAGAGTTGCGAGACAAAGAATCCGGAGAACTTACAAATGAAGAGTTAATCGAACTGGAAGAAGAAAGAGTGGCGGAAGAAGAAAGAAGAGAAGCCATGAAAGAAGAGGATGAGCCAGAAAGAAAGTCACCACTAAGTGATTATCAGAAGGTTTATCTTTACTGAATAAACTTCTTATACATTTCGAAGTAATGGACCCACACATCGAACGATTTGCGAGAATTGAACAGATGGCATACATAGCGTATCAACTTACGACCAAATCGTGTTACGACCGGTCTGTCGGAACCGATCGTGGTTGTAAGTCGACGACTACCTGTACTTGGGTTTAGGAATTGCTATGACTTCTTCGGGTACCTGGTCTGGAACAGACATTGCTGATCATGACTCATGCATCCTCTATGTCATCTGATATGCTGACAGTTACTTTTGTTTGGTACTGATAACACAGCATGCTGACTGCTGGTCCTGTAGCGAAGGGGTTACAAATGCAATTTGTGATCCTGCCTACTGCGCTCGAAACACAGCTGTGGGTGATTCAGAAGCAGACCGCCTTGCAATGGTTTACATACACTGGTATGAGTGCCGGTCATTTGGAAAGTAATGGCAAACTACTGAACATAAACTTGCCCAGGTATCACAAACAGCCAAAAAATGCTGGAGATGACTGCTATGTCCTGTTAACGATTTGCAATTAACTTTTAAAGCTGAATTCATTTACTGGTTCTAGCCCATACAGCACCTCAAACAAGTCAAATGAACAGTTGACTGAACTCTTTTAGTCCTAAACAATGTGTATTGTGTGATCTTTTCAGTGAATCCTAACCATTGCGTAATGGGGTCTCATACTGTTTGCATTTGGTTAAGAGCACACTAAAGAATTCAACCACCTCCATTGGTAACTTCCACAGTGTATTTAGCCTTCACTTCAAAGGCTTGGCATTATTTAAGCTTCTTCTTTTATTTGCTTGACATTTGTTGTCTATATATGTAATATCTCTTGTATAAACATCACGACTACTGTCTTTATTAGTTCACTCAGTAGTCCATTGAGTTTATCTCCCACTGTTGTTTCTTTAGGCCAGAAAGTTTACCTAGATATGTCTATTTTGCTGTTTGCGTCATTTCACATATACACTTGGCTGATTCGCCAATTTTGAATTTTGTATGCATTTGGTTGCGTAATCGATTGTCCTCTCTGAATAATGATTTGTTCTGGTCTGCCTATAAATTGTGCTGGTGGTAGTGACTTTCTGATTGATTTGATTAATATTAACAGCAGCATTCATAACCACAAAACAGAAACATGAACATGTGTTATGCACCAACAAATGATAAGGATAAATCAATTAAAAAAGGAATTTGACATCAAACATCAAGATACCATACATTATCTAAAAAAAATGACAGTATGAAAATTGTGATGGGTGACCTGAATGCCAAGATAACACTGGTTATGAAAAAAATAATGGGGAAGCACAGACTTGAGGTAATGAATTAAAATGTAGAATTGTTCACAGGTTTTTGTGCAGTGAATCAATATATCTAAGGCAGAAGTTTTTTACACGTATAAGAATACATAAAGTAACAGGTGTTACGAGATTGCAATACAGAAAATCAGATTAATCATATTTATATTCACAAGATCATCACCACATGCTGGAAGATTTTTCAGAGGTGCAGATGCACTGCTCCGAAGGTTGTGGGTTCAAATCCGGGCTGCATCCTTCGGTTCACGAGTGCATTTTTTTCTGAGACTCCTGGGTTTCATCGCTGGAGCTACGGAGTTTGAGCTTTGTGCAACGCTTTCGGCAGTTCACTGAGGAAAGAGACTGAGCCATGTGGGATAAAAACCAGTTGCAATGAAGTCGACATTTAAGCGACTTTTAAGTGATAAGTAAAATTTAGTTGAAACATAACAGTACTGGGGTGGTCATTTTTCGCCATCTCACATGATCACCAGAGTGGTGGATCAGCTCTGTGTTCTTATCTCGACCATGCCATATAGCCAAGTCTCTATCATGCCACATGACCAAGCCATCCAGATATTTAATTCTCTGCCTTCTACTTGTTTTGTTCCCTCAGTTTTGCTAGTTGTCATTAAGTTCTCTAGTTTATTTTGGAAACTAAGAAACAGTTTATGGTCACAGTCTCTAATAAATACCACATCTTGCAACAGTTAGTAGACCAGGCGAGCACGGAAGTCTGCTGGCAGCAGATTAAAAGCATTTGGAACGAATCATGTATCTTGGAAAAAGAACAAAAAAAAATCATGGATAACGCTGGAAATGCTGAATGAAAGGAAAAATAAAACAGATTTTAATAATATATATTACTATATAACATTAAATTAGAATTAGAGATGGATGAATAACATGAAGATGGCATCATCTCATCATGTTCCTCTTGTACCTTGCGGTGTCGAGGTGAAGTATAAACTTCGTGAGAGTGCCCGATTATGGGCTTCATATATCGACATTCCCATGGATTCTGCTATTCCCTCCGTCCAACGTTTACGTGGTCGGCCTCTTCCTCTGTTTCCATCTGGTCTGTACATCATTGCTTGTTGTGGCATGCTGTTGACTGGTAACCTACTTGCATGACCAAACCATTTGACTTGTTGCTTTCTAATAAAATCTAGTGCTGCTTTAACCCCCACTTTAGTCCTGATTTCTTCATTTCTGATCTTATCTCTTCTTGATACGTTGAGTATTCTTCTCAGGAACCTCATTTCTGTTGTTGTGATTTTTCTTTTCTCTTTTTCTGTCATTGTCCAGGTTTGGCATTGGTAGCATAGAGTTGGTAGGAAGATTGTGTTGTAAAGTGCTTTCTTAGTAAATATTGATACATGTTTGTTCTTTAGTATTGGTGCCATTTGTCCAATGAGTTGATTTGCCTTATTGCACCTATTTTCGATCACGTCTTCTGATCTGCCATTTGATGATATTATACTTCCTAGGTACTTTAAACTCGAAGATGACATGAAAGAGGTTGAAAGAGATATCAGAGGATAGGAAGGCCTGCACAAGTTGGCAGAGGGCCATCTATTCATGGGTAAAGGGCAGAAGAAGAGGTTATGAAAGCTGGCAACAATGAGAGTTATTATGACTGCTAACATCAAGCACTGTCTGTTGCAGTATATACCTGACGATTGCAACAAAATATGCCAGGCAATAAATTGTGCAGCATATTGTATGTGACTTCTTTATTCCCCATTCATGAAGGGAATGCGTTGTTTCGAATCACTGTCTGTTGGTTCTTCTGCACCAAACACTCATCCTCTCAGCTGTGGAATACACCCTGGCCAACCTTACTGCTGTATTTGCTGTACAGAGGACAATCTTTTGGAACATTTACAGCAGTGTTTTTGCTTATTCTTTATATCCATGGTGGATCTTTAAAATTGATCTGAGCTCACAGCCTAAAACAGATCCACTGAAATGTCTTGGTAAGTAAAGGCTGTCGGCTTGATACGGACCATTTCCCCAACCGGGTGCTGTTTGGTCTAGCACCATATGCTCAAATCGCTTAATTGCATGTAAATGGATCATTTATTCACTTTATTTTGCATGTGTTTAGTAGTGAAACAAACAGATGAGGTCTGCTTATGTTTAATACATCTGTCCCATTCTAAGACGAAGAATCATGGTCTGTCTCTGCTGGTCAAGGGTGTAGTAGTTGTCATTGAGATGATTCTGATATTTATTTTTTGCTCCCGCTTGCTTTGAACTAAAGCATAGTACACACTGCATCAAGTAGCGATGGACAGAATTTTTGTGTGTGGGTTAGCATTTCCTATTGCCAGTATCCCTCGCAATCAGGCTGTCACGAGGCAGGGTTAGTTAGGCTGTCATGGTGGGCTGAACTGATGTATTGCACCCAAAGCGACAACGACTCAATGAGCCAGAACAGCGATCGGTACCTCACTACTGAAAGATAAGTTCCCAATCAGCTGGCGCCCTGAGCACCGGCTCGTGGGTATGATCCATACTGAGCTGAAGAACATGAGATCATCACACTGTATACACCAACAGGAAGGCACGACACTCTTTCATCCAAGAACAACTCTTGAAAGCACCATGAGGGGAACGGTGATGTATATATATCACACTCCCGCACTGTGCCCGCAAATCACACCTTCATACCTGGCCCGAGTGTTAGGTGAATGAGTCTGCTATCTGCTGCAAGGGTGGTATCAGAGGCGACGACTTCCGGCCGCCACATCACGTCGAGATAAAGGTACCATGACCAAACCTGAGCGCCTAATGTCACTGACCGAAGCGTGAGCTGGACGTGCGCCTATCCATACCTGAAGCGTGTATCCCTACGTGTACGAATATTGTTGAGCGTGGAGAATGTCAGGCGAAGTGTTCGATGACCGTTTTGTATGGAAGCTGGCGATGGAACTCCTAAGACTCCCGTTCTGTATGTCAGCTGGCGATGGAATGCCCCAAGACTACAGTTGGGTTGTTATGCTACGCACTACTATGACGTGGCACTTGTTTATTACAAGTGCCACAATGTGCAACTTTCTATCACTATTCTATTTCTATATACTGATGCACTTGCTCATCAGTTTACCAGCCTGTCATCTGGTCTATGACACAGGCAACCCCACTCTGATTTCAGAGGTTCTCCAAGTCAAGGACGAGAAGTCAGCATTTTCGTCCAACTGTCCTGTGTAGAGTTTGAACCCCTTACCTCGGCATTAGCACACCGGATATTTAAGAACGCATGTTCTTATCCTTTCGGCCATGCTAACCCCCATCTTTAAAAATGTATTCCTCAAGCTTCGCTCCATATATAGGGGAACTTCACAAATGAAAACCTTAAATGTTTTGTGTGTGTGTTTGTGGTGTGTGAATATATTCTGGGGAAAAAATAAAGAACAAATGTATCATTTTTCGGTGTAGTCACCACTGTGTTCAATGCAAGTCCTCCAGCGCTGATAAAGTGCTTGGATTTCTGTATAAGAAAATTTTCTAAGGTCACTACTCAGTGTGTCTGACCCGGTCATGAACAGTCTGTCATATAAGTCGCACCATTTTGAAACTTCCTACTCCACTCATATACTTACTAGACTGACAGGCATGCATCACCATACTTGACCTTCATTCGCTGATGAATTTCTATAAGTTTTACCCCTTCACTGATCAAAAAATGGATAACAGAATGCTGCTCCTCTTTGGTGCATGTCAAATGTGGGGTGGCCGTCTTTAAACTGTCCTTTTGACGTCAACCTGTTCGTCTGCTCTGTAATTTCACTTGCTTAACACTCTTGACAACCTTAACAATAATATTGACAGGTTACAAGACAATGGCATGGTAATTGTAATGTCAGTCACACTTTTAAGGTTTTCATTTGAAGCCCCGTTGTGTATGTAATTAACTATCCATGAGATTGCTATAGTTTATAGCATTTAAAGATGATTCAAGATCCTATATTTATTATCTTTAGTGCCTGGATTCCAGAGGATGGTATCTATCGTTATGTGGAGTTCAAGAGCAAGTATGAAGCAAGTACTCGTATGCCCAAAGGTTTTAAGGAGGCTTTGGATGCAATTGAAAATGAACATCAGGCAATTCTGGTGAGGTTGTTAGTTTTTTGTGTATATTTCAGTTGCTTTAGGGTAGTGGCACATGGTATATATGAATTATTCATTGGTCAAAATTTTTAAAGCATATCAGCCAAGGTATAATTCATTTATATTCACCTTATATGATATACTAGATAGCCCGGCTTCGCCCAGGCCCTGGCGGGGATCTATCTATCTATCAGTCTGTCTGTCTGCTTGTCTGTCTGTCTGACCCGGCCCGGCTTCGCCCAGCTCCTGGTAGGGACCATCTCATTTAATTCATATAAGTAGTCATAAGTTCCCGTTCCAGACTCTCTGTCTGTCTGTCTATCTGTCTGTCTGACCCGGCCCGGCTTCGCCCAGACCCTGATGGGGAGCATCTCATTTAATTCATATAAGTAGTCGTATAAGTTCCCGTTCCCGACTGTCTGTCTGTCTGACCCGGCCCGGCTTCGCCCATTCCCTGGCGGGGATCTGTCTGTCTGTCTGTCTGACCCGGCCCGGCCCGGCTTCACCCAGTCCCTGGTGGGGAGCATCTAATTTAATTCATATAAGTTCCCATTCCCGACTGTCTGTCTGTCTGACCTGGCCCGGCTTCGCCCAGGCCCTGGCGGGGATGTCTGTCTGTCTGTCTGTCTGTCTGTCTGTCTATCTATCTATCCATCTGTGTATCTATCTATCTATCTATCTATCTATCTATGGCCAGGGGACTTAACTTAACCCTTTAATAACTAACAAAAGGGAAATAACTCCGCAAAATTAATGACTTGATATTTTGTAAAGTCATTATACACGAATTGGTTTGACATATAAATGTCCTAGATGACTAATAAACTAGAAAAATGGACACAGTTTAACATAAAGCAACATTAAAAACAATAAAACAAAAAGAAAGGTTTAAAAAAACATTTTAACTGGGAAAAAATGTGAAGAAAAATTTTTTACTCACGAAATGATGTTGAAAGTGTCCCGCACTATGTATATAAGTGCCCTGATAGCAGCAAATATCCTGCACTATATATCCACGTGCTTTGATACAAGTGATTCATGGTATTTTGTGAAGCATTCCCCCTTGCACAGCCATATCTGACAGAGACTGCATCCAAAAACAACCTCACTGGCTCTGCTCTTCTTACCAGACTTGGTGTTCATCTTGGCACACCAGTAGCAAGTTTTCCTTTTGCCATCCATACGAATTAGTCTGTGGTCCAAAAGATTGCTGGTACCCAGACCTACAGTTGTGGGGCAAGAAGAAGCTTTCCGTTTCCTCGAAATGTTACCCTTCAAGAGTAGAAACCAGGCTACGCCTAAAAGCGAGATGGCCAACATCACCAACCCTTGTGTGTGGCGATGGGAGTTTGAACAAATTATCCAGCTGTTGACAATAGAGGTTTGCAGGAGAAAGGCAAACATATATCTCCACCACTTCACAGATTTCCTACCAACAGGGTAATATGAGGACAGCTGGTCAAACCTGTCCACTCCACCCATTGATCTGTTGTAGGCGGCCACTGTTGTGGGTATCTGAACATTTTATCTGCCACCGGGTGCCTTACGTGATGTCATCTTCTTCTTCTTCAGCGTTCCGAGCCATTGAACTTTAGTCTACCATTGTAGGCAATCATGGCTTCATCAATGCTGATATCTCTGCCAGCAGAAAAACACGAGGATATGTTTTTCCTCACCATATCAAGGAACGGTCTTACCTTGTACAGTGGATCGTAATCTTTGTGGCCTATGGGCTTCTGCTTACTGGTGTCATTGAGATGAAAATATTGGGAGATTTTTGCATATCTAGTTTTTCCCATGCACTGTGATACACCAGGATGATAGAGATCTTCATCTGTGCTCCAATACATGGCAGTTTCAGGCAATTGAACATAGCCCATGAGTATAGCAAGACGAATATAAATTTTTATTTCCTGAGTGCTCACAGGTGACCAGTAAACATCCACTTTACCTGCCTTTTCTTGTCGTTGAGTGGCATACAAATTAGTTTGTTCCATAGCAGACTGATAAAAGTCCTCATTTACAATGAGACTGAAGTAGTCAAACGGTTCTGAACTCTCTCGAAGATCATGCAAAAAAACCTTCAACGACTACAGGGGTTGTCTCAGGACTCCAAACATACATGTCTTTGTCTACAGTTTCACTGACACTACAGAAATCTGGGTCCTCTTCGTCAAAATTCCAGCCTGCCTCTGTAATCAATGTCACTTTCTGCATCACTATCTCTAAACAAATCAAACGGTTCAGTGATATCCACAATAACACTGTCATAATCGACAGACATACCTGCACAATCTTCAAGAAAATCGTGGCTGGATTCCATTTTTTTGCGAATAGATGATACAATATTGAGAATTCACGAAAAATTGATATTATTTCTGAACCGTTGAATGGATTTCAAAACAGGAAGAACAAGGGAAACAACTCTTCCTGTTTCCTAGGCCGTGATACAATCGTAGATTCATTCATTCGCATAATTATTATTCAGAAGCGCTTGGGACAAGACATGTGTAAAAACGTGGATTTTGGGGGTAATAGTCGGGAAAGGGTTAAGATATAACAATGCTACTAAAAGTTATGTCCCTTGTTTTATATTTTCTTATGTTCAGACAAGTAATTACAAAATTAAATTTTAGTAAGGTAATAGCTGATAGTACACTAAAAAAAACTATGACAGTTGGCTGCACTAGAATGAGAAGAAGACGTGTAGAAAATTTCATCTCAATCGGATGGACCGTTCGCGAACGCATAAAGAACGTACCCACATACATATA
Source organism: Cepaea hortensis (assembly GCA_963921405.1). Taxonomy (NCBI): domain Eukaryota; kingdom Metazoa; phylum Mollusca; class Gastropoda; order Stylommatophora; family Helicidae; genus Cepaea; species Cepaea hortensis. Next base: position 135,633,900 of record OY992879.1, on the reverse strand, counting down.
TACATACACACATCACCTTTTATATATATATAGATAACTCTACAGTATGCACCTGGCATGATGCAGCAAAATATTCCAGGCAATAAATCGGGCAGCATATTGTTGTGGCTTTGTTGTTTAAATTAATATTCACATCTGTTTTTGCAGCAAGTCGGGGCAGTTGACAGTTGACAACTTATTATTGTAATGTTTAAACAAGTGTCTAGACGAGTGGTTCTCAACCGGTGGGGAAGAATTTTAGGGTTTCCAGGGGGGGGGGGGGGGGGAAATTAAGATTATTTCAAGATCGCATTAATACAAGAACCAGTTACTTGATATTGTTTTCCCTCTAAATTTTACGGTTCTGTACTTCTCGCCCTAATGAAATTCGTTTTATAATGTAAGTAGACCCACAAATCACGTTTTATGTAGATGTCTAGACTTGTTCTAGTATGTGTTATTAAATTTAGCTTCCATTTTTATGTATACTGTGTAAGGGTGGGGGGGGGGGGATTTATAAGGAGGAAATTTGAAAGGGTGGGGGGATGAACATATGGTAAAGGTGGGGGGGATGGGCCAAAAAAGGTTGAGAACCACTGGTCTAGACTGTGCTCTGTAGCACATGTGTTCACCCAGGATTGCAGGTTGGTGTGTGCTACAAGATGTGCCAGAACACACTTGCAATTCAGCAACAAAATGTGTTTCACTCTTTTATTAACTGAAGTTGAATTAATTCACACAGAAATTCATATTCCATCTTATACTTGGTGTTGATTACTTTTTTTTTAAATTTTGGCGCTCGCTCGCTTTGAACTCAAGCATAGTCCATACACACTATTTATAGTAGTGCTGGACTGAAGTTTGCGTGTGGATTAGCTTTCCATGTTAATAGTGTCCCTCACCATCAGGCGAATCCACTCCGACTTCAGAAGTACTTGTAATTTACATCCCCAAGTCAACGACGATAGGTCAACATTTTAGTTCAACTGTCCGGTGTAGGATTTTATTATGTATTATTTCAAGGACGATAGGTCAGCATTTTAGTCAAACTGTCCGGTGTAGGGTTTGAACACCTGACCTCGGCATCAGCACACCGGATGTTTAAGAACATGCAGTCTTATCCATTCGGCTATGATGACCTATTTGTAGACACTTGAATGAGGTGTCATTAGATTTAATTTTCTTAACACTAGTACATTTTTGTTTCATTACAATACCTTCTTATATCAGTGCAAAATTTATCACATCTGTCTCCCTACATAAGTGGAGAAAAACATATGTCTCTATATAGCAGCTTAGAGTAACTTCAGAAATCTGTAACAGAGATACCATCCAATTTCACTACAGAATATGTTGGATTTCTGCATAGTTTTGAGAATCTTCAGGCCAAATACACCACAGTTGGAAATAAACATCTACTGTGTTAAGACCACAGCTCAAGTGTCCACAGATCCTCAGCTGTTGCACTCCATTGGCTAAGTTCCAAATGTGGGATTACTGGGAATGTCTCAAACTGACATTTTGAATACCCGCTATCATACGATGAAGTAAAAATTATCCGCAGTCAGTATAACTTATTAAAAAAAATATATACACATGGACAACATTGTTTCTTGAATATTAGTCATCCAGTCCTTTACAATTGGCACACTTTAAATGCTGTATGTTAACCTGGCCAGTCTGTTATGAAATCTAGCCTTCAGTTCTATCAGTGTAAATCATCCCCATCACGTGCCTTGCCAAATGGCATAGGCTTTCATAAATCTCTATAGATCTCGGTCCTTGGTGTTCTGGATCAGTTCTGCTGATGATGTTCCTTCATGCCACCATCTCAGGCTATCAGGTATCATTTCTTTTGGTCTGCCTATGCTTCTACAGTTGATCTGGCCTGTCGTCATTTTGTTTTCTCAATGTCTCTCTTCTCATTATGTAGTCAAAGACCATTGCCTCTTTATAATTGTATTTGAAGTCCCACTTTCATTAGTCTCTTTCAGGCACTTGTTGTTAGATACTCTGCAGTCCAAGGTATTTGCAGAGCTTGTCTCAGAAACCACATGTCCATTGCTTCCAAGCTGTTCCTAATTTGTTTGTTCACATTCCAAGTGTCACAGCCATACACCCGAACATATTCTATATAACATTTCAGCACTCACACTCTGACAGTCAGTATCAATGCTTCGATTGTTTCACATCTGTCTCTTGAGTAATTCATAGACTCAGTTCAGGAATATCACATCTATCCTCTTCTAACAGCACATAACCTGATTCAATGGTCTTTAGTGGTCGGCTTAATGTTGCCATTTCGTACATCAACAATGTATACATAACAGGAGATAGCACACTGATAGTGCAAGGTAACACATATCAATAGTGCAAATGCATTTGTTCATATGTAACATCAGACTTTTAAAAGGTGCAAGACAATTCTTTAATTAAAAAGTCTCTCAACAGAAAGTCCTTTCTTTTAATGTTGCTTTAGGACTAATGTTCCAGACTATGTCATGTTACTGTTTAGTACAGGAGAGCCTGGCATATGATATCACAACATCTAGTCCAAGAGTGGAGGTGGTCACAGCAGCATTCCATTCGCTGGAGGATAAATAACACACACATGTTATGATTGTAATGGACTCAGAACATGTTGAGAAAGGTGAAGCCAGGCATGCTTCAGGCAGAGTGGCATGCTTCAACTAAAAAATCAAAAGATAGAAAGCATCTATTGTATCTTTTCCCAAGACATGCTGGTGCGGTGGGAAATGAACTGGCAGACAGATCGGCCGAGTCTGCACATCTGGGTGGTGTATTGATGGAGGGTAAGGAAAATGTTTTCAGGGCCCCTTGGGGTCATGTATATAGTGTGGATAAACTGCATAAATCACCTAGCCTGGAGTGACAGGGAGTGATCAAAGGATCCTGACAACCAGTACCCGAGGAAAGGCCACACGGACACATAATCTGACCAGGTACTATTAGAATTGGGATTCTTTACTGGCTGTTAAAAATGGGGAAGGAGCGTGTCTGGTGAGTGCTGTGATGTCGGTTCTTGACTCAAATAAATTCAACTGACAATATGCAGCTTTTTTCTCCCAAGGCATCTGGAACGCTTGAGGATCTGCCATCAATTGATGAGGAAGTGGCCCTAATGCAGCAGAAATCACTGAGTACTGACTCAGAAGCCTCACCCAGCAGCAGCGTCAAAAAGGTACTTTTATTTAATATGCCGAAGTACAAAATATATTCGTATTCCATGTTGATAAGCATAAATGATACTGCTTTGTCATCTCACAGTCACTTGTCTCTCTATCAGCGCTATAAAAGGCCTGTCATGGTCCAAGATATTTGACTGAGAATGGAATGTTAATCATAACTTGTAATGTTATCTTTAACATTCCTTCAATGTATGTTCATAAATAAAACACAAATGTATTGTTTGGCACTTACAGAAGTGGAAAAAATAATTAGAGAACTGAGGACGCACTAGACAACATAAAAATTGAAAGCTATATTTACCGACCGGAATTCTAACCTGTCACCCCCAAATGGTGACAGCGCCTCGCTGCAGGAACAAGTGTACTATGATGCATGATCAACTAGACACCCCGATTGATCATGCGTCAAAATACACTTGTTCCTGCAGCGAGGTGCTGTCTTCATTTGGAGGTTAGTTTCAAATCCCAAATCAAAGGCTTTTGATAAAGTGAGACATGTCAACATGATAAGGATGCTTGAAGATCTACAAATTGATGGAAAAGATCTTAGACTTGTAAAAAACATATACTGGAAACAACAAGCTGCCATAAGAGTTGATAATGAAGTAAGCCAATATCAGCCTATTAAAAGGGGTGTGAGACAGGGATGTGTAATGTCTCCAGATCTGTTTTCCCTGTACAGTGAAAGTATTTTCAGAAATATTGAAGAAATGGAAGGAATCAACATTGGGGGACGATGCATCAATAACATTAGATATGCAGATGATACAGTCTTGATTGCAGACAATGAACAGGACCTGCAAAATTTAGTAGATGCGATTGTTACACACAGTGAACAACTAGGGTTAGAATTAAATTGTAAAAAGACACAGATTATGGTCGTCACTTGGAAGGACGAAATACCACAATGTAATATACAAGTAAATGGGAATATTCTTCAACAAGTGAGCAGGTACAATTATATCGGAACAGTAATAACATCTGATGGGAGATGCCTTGAAGAGATTAGAACAAGAATCGCCATGGCAAAAGTAGCCTTTAGCAAGATGAAAAACATATTGACTAATAAAAAGATGTCAATTGAAACGAGAAAAAGAGTGTTGAGAACCTGTACTTTTGTATGGATGTGAAGCGTAGACAATGAGCAGTCAGGCTGAAAAACATCTGATGGCTGTAGAGATGTGGTTTCTGAGGAAAATGCAAAGAATACCATGGACAGCCAGAAAGACCAATGAACAAGTCCTTCAAGAAACAAATGAAGATCGTAAATTGATTAGAGAAATTAGACGTAGACAGTCAAAATTTTTTGGGCATGTTATGAGAAGAAATGGATTGGAGAATTTGGTGACAACTGGTAAGATCGAGGGGAACAGACCAAGGGGAAGACCTAGAAGCAAGTACCTGGATGGCTTGGCCTTGTGGCATGGTCGAGACAGAAACACGGAGCTGATCCACGACTCTGGTGATCGAGTGAGATGGCAGAACATGACCGCCCACGCTTACCGGCATGGCACATGATGGATGGAACTATCATCATCATCATCAAGGCCTTGCCAGCTGGCGTAGGCGTTCATGTCTCTCCGCAGATCTCGGTCTTTGGTGCTCTGGATCAACTCTGCTGATGATATTCCTCCATGTCACCTTCTCAGTCCTTCCAGCATCATTTCTCTTAGTCTACCTCTGCCTCTCTTCTCAGCACATGACCAAAGAAAGCTGTTTATCTCATTCTTATTATTGTATATAATGTTCTGGTTTCATTAACCCTTTTCAGGCAATCATTGTTAGTTATTCCGGCAGTCCAAGGAATTTACAACATTTGGCTCAGGAACCACATGTCTTTTGCTTCCAAGTTCTTCCTAATTTGTTCATTTACATTCTAAGATTCACTGCCATACAGCAAAACAAATTCTATATAACATTTTAGCACTCTTTCTTACATTCAATGATAGTGACTTATTGCATAATATACCTTTAATTGTCTTTCGATTTTTATGTTGTCTAGTGCATCCTCAGGCCTCTACTTCTCTTTTTTCTACTTCTGTGAGTGACAAACAATACATTTGTGTCTATTTATGAACTGTCTTAGTGGCCTCAAAGAGTTCCCCAATTGATATTCAATGTATGGTGAACATTTATACCATTCTTTCAATTTTGTTTTGTTTTTCAAGAGTGGACTGTAAATTCCTACAGTATTTGTTTCTGTTTCTTCTTTTATAACTAAATGTTTTCACTTTTATAAATCTTTCTGTCTTTTTTATTTAGTCCAATCAATATCTGTAAAGTTTGGTAACCTCTATGTTTCTTTAGGCCAAAAGTTTGCCTTGATATGTCTTATTTGTGGCAGACTTCTGCTGTCAGGGTTGCCAGTCCGCATGTGCACATGGCAAATTTACCAATCTTAAATGTTGCATACATTAGTATTTGCTGTTTTGCTCACTTATTGGGCTTATTTGTAACCGCTACCATTGTATTTTTGTTTTTATATTTTTTTCGTGAATGTTTCTGTAGATTTTTACTGGGATCTACTTGAGCACACACATTGACTGGTCTGGATGATAGTATAGTTTAATGCTGTTTACACCTGAACATATTTTTTCTTTTTCGTTTTTAACAGATTGTTTGTTTCGATTATAGGGTTCAGGGTGGCCGTGTGTGGTGTCTACCTCTAACATGAATACAATTGTTAATGTCTTCATGTAATGTAAACAGTCTTCATGGCATCTACCGCAAACTTGAATAAACTTTATGATGTCTACCTCTAACTCAAACTTTGTGACACATTCAGGACTCTGAGGAAAGGCCAGATGGACACATAATCAGAATGCTATTCTTACCATTAGTGCTGGCACTGTTCACTGGCTGTTGAAGATGAGGATGGAGCATGTATGGGAATGTCCTGAGAGCTGTGATATCGGTTCTTGGCTCAACTCAGTTCAACTTTGTGACGTCTATTTCTTAGTTGAATAAACTTATCTCTAACTTGAATAAACTTTGTGCCATCTGTCTCAACTCAAATAAACTTTGTGATGTATATTTCTTAGTTAAATAAACTTATCTATCTCTAGCTTGAATAAACTTTGTGATGTCTACCTCAACTCAAATAAACTTTGTGATGTATATTTCTTTGTTGAATAAACTTATCTATCTCTAACTTGAATAAACTTTGTGATGTCTACCTCTAACACTAACAGTCTCTGTGACGTCGGACAAACCTTGTCAGTATCTACGTTGCCACTGGCATATCTTTAGTGGTTATGGGAACGTACAAGCCTGCCTACCAACACATCATTTGGGGCCATGGGAAGATGTCAACGGCTCCACCATCAGAGTAGATCCAGATCTATAGCTAGGTCTTAACAGTGAGAAGAAATTTCGGACAATTGTAACGACAGCAGCAACTATACATTTGCTGTGATGTTCCTGAGTAATACTTGTTTAATATTGTTGCAGGTGACAAAACAGTCCAAAGTGAAGAAAGAAAGGAGAGAATCACAAACCAGAAAGGTATCAGTGACACTTGAGACAAATTTCAAATGTTTAATTAATGTGTCACCCATTAGTGAGGCAAATTTTAATTTTTAAATTAGCGTGTCAAACATTAGTGAGGCAAATTTCAATTGTTTGATTAACCCGGGTTCGAGACACAGTGGTGCTGGTGTTTTTCGAAAAAGGTATAGGTGCCGGTCGTCCAGAAAGTAATGGCAAACTACTAAACATAAATCTTGCCCATGAATCACGAATGGCCAAAATGCTGGGTTTGACTGCTGCGTCCTGTGAAGGACATGCAACTAAATTTTTAAAAATGTCACCCATTAGTGAGGCAAACTTCAATTTTAAAATTTATGTGTCGCCCATTAGTGTTCTGTTGCAACCGATGAAGTATAACCAGCGTCCCTTTTCTTTACCCAGGCTGCCTAAGCACTACTGGTGGGATATTTGTGGGTTAGTAATTAGACCTCGATACCTTTGCTAATGGGTGAGTCTTGAAAAAGAAGAGTCTGGCATATAAGACTACGACCTCCAGCATGAGAATGGAGGTGTAGGCAGTAACAGCGGCATTCCGGTGGCTAGAGGAGACTACTGCAACACACGTTGTATTCATTATGGATTCAAAGAGTATGCTTAGCATGGTGGAGAAAGGAATGTTTTGTGTGGAATGGCTCTCGTCGCTTCAGAGGTCCCAGATCATGAGAATTGTATAGATATTTTGCCCTGGCCATGCGGGTGTATGGGGGAATGAACAGGCGGATAGGCTAGCAGGGAATGCATCTCTTGGTGGAATTTTGCCTATGGACAAGGGGAAGGTGGTTGTGCACTTGTGGGACCAGGTGGAGAAGGTGGAGGAACAGATTGAGAACCCTTATGTGGAAAGAATGAGATTGCGGGGGATCGGCAGGGGTTCTGGAAGAATCTCAAAACTGAGAGGGAAGACCAGGAGAACTTTTAATCAGATAGCGTGGAAACGATTAGTAGTATGACTCTTCGCTGGTTGTTAAATGAGGGGACGGAGCACGCATGGGAATGTCCTGAGTGCAGTGATGTTGGTTCTTAACTCAACTCAACTTAGACCTAAGAAGTTATGCAGCTTTTATCTCAGTGATGGTGTGTATTTGCAGGGTTAGTAATTAGACCTAAGAAGTTGTGCAGCTTTTATCTCAAAGGTGGTGTATTTCCTGGGTTAGTAATTAGACCTAAGAAGTTACACAGCTTTTATCTCAGAGATGGTGTGTATTTGCTGGGTTAGTAATTAGACCTAAAAAGTTATGCAGCTTTTATCTCAGAGGGGTGTATTTGCTGGGTTAGTAATTAGACCTAAGAAGTTATACAGCTTTTATCTCAGAGGTGGTGTGTATTTGCTGGGTTAGTAATTAGACCTAAGAAGTTGCGCAGCTTTTATCTCAGTGATGGTGTATTTGCAGGGTTAGTAATTAGACCTAAGAAGTTATGCAGCTTTTATCTCAGTGATGGTGTATTTGCTGGGTTAGTAATTAGACCTAAGAAGTTATGCAGCTTTTATCTCAGTGATGGTGTATTTGCTGGGTTAGTAATTAGACCTAAGAAGTTATGCAGCTTTTATCTCAGTGATGGTGTATTTGCTGGGTTAGTAATTAGACCTAAGAAGTTATGCATGTCTTTATATCGATGATGGATATTCGCTGGTTAGTAATTAAACCCGAGGAAGTTGTGTTGCCCTTGTCTCAAGGTGTTGGATAAGATGTCTGCTTGGATAAGGAAAGTTGAGTCAAGAGCCGACATCACAGCACTTGGAACTCTATCCCAGTCTTCAACAATTCAACAACTAGCAAAGAGTCCCAGTCTGCTTATGTATCAATCTGGCCTTTCGTCTAGAGTCCTGAATATTGGCTTCTGGTCACTCAGGCCGCGATGATTTATCTGATCTTGGATAAGGGGGAAACATAGTTCTCCTTTCGTGCATACCATGGATGAAAAACATCCTTGTTTGTTGAACAATGCAAAGATTTGGTTGTGTCCTGGCAAAATTATACACATTAGAGAAGCTACTCGTAATAGAATTTTTTTTTTAGCATGAAAATCTCAAAACAAGTGGTTATTTATAGGAAATGATTCCACCAAAATTGGATATGATTGGCACCTTGCTGTCTTGATAGATGATAGTTTGTAAAATGAAGTTATACCTCTCCATTGCACAATGCTTGGGCTGCATTTAGAGACCATGTGTTGCCTATACAGTGTGATATCTCTCTCCTCTCTCTCTCTCTCTCTCTCTCTCTCTCTCTCTCTCTCTCTCTCTCTCTCTCTCTCTCACTCTCTCTCTCTCTCTCTCTCTCTCTCTCTCTCTCTCTCTCTCTCTCTCTCGCGGCCTGCCTACTTTACTCCAGAGGAAAGTTAACCCTAATGCATCTGGAACAAGACAAGCTGCAGAACCTGTCAGATCAGCAAGGCAATGCTCTAACTGTCCACCAGTTGGGGCTTCTACGCTAGACCAGTTACCAACCAAGACAATAAAATTGGATAGAACAATAGAAGAAAACATATTTCAAAAAGTGAATATATTCAAATAATTGTGGACTATCATGACATTGCATGGACATCACTGTGGGGCATTTTGGGCTTATGGTGCCAGCCCCATATTTATAGAACAACTGGCAAGTAATGATGTTAGTTAGTTAGTTAGTTAGTTAGTTAGTTAGTTGCGGTTCCAACTTCACCGCAACGGGTCGTCCCCATTATGCTCCATTCCTGTGCCAGTGAATATCATACAAAATGATCCTCACTGCCCAATGTGAAAAGTGGAAAAGACTGGAGTTTCGGCAGGCCAACAGCTCGCTCAGGTACACTGTGCATAATGCCGCTGCCAGAATGCCAACTCAAAAGTCATCCATGAAAAATAAGTTAATCGTCTATGGAATCGGCAGTCACCAGAAAGACTTCATTGACCCGGGTTTTATCCCATATGGCTCTGTCTCTTTCTACAGGGCGACCTGCCGAAAGCGCCACACAAAGCACAAACTCCGTAGCTCCAGTGACAACCCCCAGGAGTCTCTGAGAAACAATGCACTCATGAACCGAAAAGGCAAACCAGTCAATTAATTCAGCAACAGCCGGCCACCATTGTTCCGAACATGCAGTTCACGCTACAAACAACCGCGGACAGATGTAAAGGATTCCACACAAAATTCACAGCTCACAGTGTAGTGCCATGCACTCACTCAGTAGCAGGGCGACGGAACCTTGCACTACCAGTTCAACATGAGGAAAATGCAAATGCAAACCGTAATCACACGCGTAAACACTCCAGAGGCCTTAATGGTTTAAATGCCTATTCACCATGTTAGTATCATACCGGCCGCCTTTATTCCCCAGAACATGTCTTGGTGCCCATTTTAGGCTTTATCGACCTGGGAGTCCAGGTCAATATTTTTTTGGGTGCTCGCTTTGAACTCAAGCGTAGTCCATACACACTATTTATAGTAGTGATGGACTGAATTTTGCATGTGGGTTAGATTTCTCTATGAACAGTGTCCCTCGCCATCAGGTGAATCCACTCTGACTTTAGAGGTACTTGTAATTAACGTCGTCCCCGAGTCAAGGACGACAGGTCAGTATTGTAGTCCAGCTGTCCGATGTAGGGGTTGAACCGCTTACCTCAGCATCAGCACACCAGATGTTTAAGAACATGCATTGTTATCCATTCGGCCATGTGGACCTGCAGGTCAATGTAATAAGATCTCCGTCTCTGTGTGGATTTGAATGCATGACCACTGGGTCATGTGGCAAGCATGCTAGCTTCTGCACTACTTTGGCTTCCTTGATATATGATTGGTTTGTTGGTTGTATATCCTTTATAGGACATTGTAGTCAGTCCCAGCATATTTTGGCTGTTTGTCAAAAAAAAGTCTTTAAAGTTGAGAGTATCGACTTCATTACCCCGGGTTTTATCCCATATGGCTCGGCCTCTTTCGGCGACCCCTAGGAGTCTCCAAGAAAAATGCAGCCGTGAACCGAAAGGCATAACCCGAAATCGAACCCACAACCTTCGGAGTGCGAGGCAGATGTCTTGACCACTTCGACGCGGAGACTCCCGCTGTTTGTCATTTTTTTGGCAAGTTTGCATTTACTAGTTTGTCATTTCTTTCTGAACGACCAGCACTCATGCCATTGTATGCAGACCAGCACAAGGCAGTCTGCTTCCAAATTGCCCGTAGCCGTGTTTCGAATGCAGTATGTAGGATTGTGATTTGTGTTTGTAACCCTTTTTGCCACACATCAGGCATATGATTATTAAATGATTTAGATGTATTATGCTGTTATTATTTCAGATAGTGGATTTATTATTAACCCTTTACAGGGCAGACGTTTGTAGCCCTGAACGGGCAAGAAGAATTTTGAGGTTCTGTAAAATTCCGGGTCATGTTAGTAAAATCGTCACATAAAAGGTGTTAGTTTACCGATTTTACTTAAATAAAAAACAAAATGAAGTAAAAAGCATGCAGAGTATTTTACTCATGTGAATGTTCCCGGTAATCCATACATGAACACAAATATTTAGAAAATACAACATATTGTTTGTGATTCATTTATACGGCAATTTACACATTTTCGGAATAAGAATCACTTTCTTTAAAGTCCGACTCACGACTGCTAACGCAAAGTAACGCTGATCACTGATATCTTGCTCTGATTCAGTCAAATTCATCCACTTAAATTGAACCTAGCAAAATCTCCACTATCACTTGAAGAATCGACAAAATGCATTTTTAAAAACTAAGCATAAAAACCCCGAAAACTTTTAAAAATCCATTCAAATTCATAGTACATGCTTGCAAATGGCGGCCACATTGTCAAGCTATCGGTGAAACCGAAAGTAGACAATCGGAAATTTCCGAAAGCCACGAGATCGCATTTTTACAATGCTAGTAGTAGCTCGGACGCATTCAGACGGTTTGCCAGGTAAAGGGTTAATCTGTTCATGTCTTCTGAGTAATTTTAATACTCACATTGTTGAGACATGGCCACCGGGTCAGCAGACAAGCATGCTACCCACTTAGTTCCATGGTCCCCATTGTATATGATTGGTACATACAAAAATAAGAGGCGTGTGTGTTATTTGATGTTTAGTGTGCTAATGATTGTCTTTGGTGTGTTTCAGGGCAAACTGAAATCTCCAGTTCGTAAGGGAGTTGTGAGTGGGGCAGCCAAACGGTCATCAAGCTCTAATGCTTCAGGAACTCCGTCACCACCAAAAAAGTAAGACTTCTTCTTTTTTTTTCTTTTTTTTTGGACTCGTTTTGAACTCAAGCTTAGTCCATACACACTATTTATAGTAGTAATGGACTGCATTTTACGTGTGGACTAGCTTTCCCTATTAACAGTGTCCCTCGCCATCAGGCGAACCCACTTCGACTTAAGAGGTACTTGTAATTAATGTCCCCAAGTCAAGGACGACAGGTCAACATTTTAGTCCAGCTGTCCGGTGTAGGGGTTGAACTGCTAACCTCGGCATCAGCACAACGGATGTTTAAGAACATGCGTTCTTATCCATTCGGCCATGCGGACCTAGTAAGACTTATGTTTTGTTAGTCAGTGCGAATGGGTCAAGAGATGAGGGCGGGACACGGGACCTGGATAGGGCACACATTTTGAGAAAATCTGATAATTGTGTAACTGGAATGTCCTTCAACTAGAACACACATGGCCAATTAAATAGCGGGAGATTTAGAAATATTTGGGGAGGAGAATTACAGACAGGCATGGATGATATATGGTGGACATGGAAGGTGCTGCAAAAGATAGGACAGCTTAGCCTGAACTAGTTAAGAGCCTATGATGCAGTGGGAGATGAAGTTGCATACTCTTTAGAGCAGTGGTTCTCAACCTTTTTTGGCCCTTGCACCCTTTCACCATATGTCAGAATGTTATTCCTCCCTTTCCAGCAAATGAAAGAAGAATTCCCCCCTTTCCAAAATTGTCAGCCTCAAAAGGTGTATTTTTTATATTCACAATATTTTATTAACACACCAAATTAATCATATTACAATAAACAAAACAGTTAATCTGTCAAAGAATTGTCACGTAATAGGATATTGTGCCTAAAGCCATTTTTGAGTCTGCCAATCTGTAGTCTTAATTCCCCCCTGGAAACTATCTGTGATTCCTGGGCAAGTTTAGGTCTAGTAGTTTCCCATGTTTTCTGAATGACTGGCACTCATGCCATTTTATAGAAACCAGTGCAAAGCGATCTGCTTCCAAATCACCCACAGCTGTGTTTCAAACACACATGGATATATTTGTATCCCTTCGCTACATAATGTGGGAGATAAAGGGAAGGGAAAAAGTCTCAGGGACTGAATCAAGAGGTGAGGATAAGATTCCGGAGCTGGATAGAACACATTTAGAAAACCTGATAATAGTATGACTAGAAAGTCCTTACTGTTTGAACCCACAGGTCAAATGAAATAGAGGGAGACAAATGAACACATGGATGAGAGAATTAGAGACCGATGATTAATTATGGGGAGATTCAAAGCAATGTGTTCCCATCATTAAAAAATAGGTTTTGCAATTTGTTTGGAATATTTCGCAGCACTTTATCAGGTGCATGCTACATAGTTATATATGATATTAAATGAATAGATTGATGATATTTTGGCTGAAATACTTAAACACACAGTCACTGATACTACTTGTGTATGGAACATTTGTTATCCCCACACTGTATGTGTGTGTTATTGTTCATATAGAGTTTAAAATAATGTATGTTTTTTATGTGTGCTTGTTGAGATTGATGTTTTTTGTGTTGAGTTTGAGACTTAGCTAAAAATAATATATATTTTTTCATAGGTTGAGATAGGTTTGTTGTCTGCTATTAGCATTTAATGTGGGAGTTTATGACAGTGAAAGGGCACATTGGTTCTCTTTCGAGTGCCAGCACTAGGCAGTTTTCAAATGGACAAATCTTCAGTAGTACAAAAGATCAGTAAAATACGTCTGTTTACTGATACATCATGGAATGTGGTAACAGTGTTCAGTCGGCAGGGTCATACAATATAAACAGGAACTTGTGCTGCATGTTGATTGCTTGGGTGTTATAAATGTGTACTCAACCAGAATACGACGGGGGCAGTAAGTATCCAGGCATATCTGAGTCTACTTTGGAAGTTGGAGTGTCCTGAGTGTAGTGATGTCACTTCTGTTAACCAATAGCCATTGATTTTTCTGCACTAGAAATCTGGTAAAACCATTTCCCAGTGTTGTCTTTCAGGCAACATTGCACTGAACATCGTGTCTTCTCTCGTAGATTCTTTGTATCAAAAGGAGATTGTCTTTCAGGCAACATTGCACTGAACATTGTGTCTTCTCTCGTAGATTCTTTGTATCAAAAGGAGATTGTCTTTCAGGCAACTTTGCACTGAACATTGTCTTCTCTCGTAGATTCTTTGTATCAAAAGAACATTGTCTTTCAGGCAACATTGCACTGAACATTGTGTCTTCTCTCGTAGATTCTTTGTATCAAAAGAACATTGTCTTTCAGGCAACATTGCACTGAACATTGTGTCTTTTCTCGCAGATTCTTTGTATCAAAAGGACATGTCTTTCAGGCAACATTACACTGAACATCGTGTCTTCTCTCGCAGGTTCTTTGTATCAAAAGGACATGTCTTTCAGGCAACATTGCACTGAACATTGTGTCTTCTCTCGCAGATTCTTTGTATCAAAAGATTGTCTTTAGGCAACATTGCAATGAACATTGTTTCTTCTCGCAGATTCTTTGTATCAAAAGGCGGTAAGGCAGCTAATCATGAGGGAACGCCTAAGACAAATGAGTCCTCAGGAGAATCCATCCACTCCCCACACACACAAGGTGCAGCTGATACATCTATTGCAGCAAAGCTGGATGAGTACGATCATTTGGACGCTGAAGAAAAGGTATGGGATTGAAATTAAGTTCACATAGTAAATGTTATAATTGTTACAGGTTATTCTATCAAAACAGAAATACCTTTTTGGTCTACCATCAGGAGAGGCGTGACTGAGAGTTGTCCAGCTTAGGCTTAAAAGGTTCCGGGTTCTTCTTCTTCTTCTTCTTCTTCTTCTTCTTCTTCTTCTTCTTCTTCTTCTTCTTCTCCTTCTTCTTCTTCTTCTGCGTTCATCCGGGGTGTTTTTTCAGACGTAATTGCGGTGTGTCTGGTTAGGCATCCTTAGACTGAAACTCTTAGGCCAACACATCCAACTTTAGCATGCATTTTTTACCAGATTAGCATTCCTGGGGGACTCTCACTTTTGTGGGTGCCGTCCACATCCCAGCTGGACAAGTTAGAACGGTCGAATACTTCATGATCAGCCCTCAATGGAAGGCAGGGACAGTCCATGGCATTATCCGCCATCCAGGGTGGCTTCCATACTTGCAGAGCCGACACATAGCGCTCTGGTGCTGGGCTCACAGAGGGAATCGCCACGTCCTGCTCATGGCTGCTTTAATTCCTCACTTCAATGTATTGGGCCTTTCATTCGCTAGGTGCCGCTCCCCGCACAAACCAGGGATGGTCGGACTGCGGACGGTATCCACTCAGCGAGCTTTCGATTCGAACATGTGCTAGTCGCTGTGCCCGGAAAATAAAATAGAGCTGTTTCGGGCATGATGGACATTCGGAAAACTAGCTAGTCAGAGCTGTTCCGGGTATGAGGGACAATTGGAAAACTATCTAGTCAGAGCTGTTCTGGATGCGAAGGACATTCATAAGACTATTTAATCAGAGCTGTTCTGAGCACGAAGGGCATTTCACCCAGGTGGTTATGAGTTGTGCCTGATTTATTTGCGCCCCTAGGCCAGCACATCCGACTTCAGTGGGCGTTTTTACGGGTTTGCCTTCCTGGGGCTTCAAGAGACGTTGGACTCTTACAGCTGTGGTGTCGCCCACACCTCAGCTAGTCAAGATAGAACGGTCAAAGACATCACGGTCAATCCTCAAGGGAAGGCAGGGGTAGACCATTGGCATTCCCCGCTATCCAAGGCGACTTCCATAATTGCAGAGCTGGTTCATAGTGCTCTGAGATTGGGCTCACCCGAGGAATCGTCACTTCCTGCTCATAGCTGCTTTAATTCCTCTCTTCCATGTATTTGGCATTTCGTTTGCCACTGCTCGCTCCGCACACAAACCAGGGACGGGCAGTCTGTGGACGACACCCACTCATCAAGCTTTCACTTCGGACTTCCATGTAATGGGTTCGCTAGCCAAGCGTTCCATTTTGTGTTTTTGGAGACGTTTTTCCACCTTTAACTGTGCTCACTCTATGAGTATAGATACAGACTTTTATCGTAATCATTTCATGCAACTGGAGCATTTTTCCACTTTTAGTACCCACTCACGAGGTAGGCTACATGTGCTGCTGTCTTGGCACCTTACCTCCATGCGACAGTGAGCGAGTAATGGCCAGGCCCTCTCATCCGGGCATCCCTCATATCCCCCAGCTGAGAGCCTTCGAGCAAGTATCTGAACTAAGCATGTAGCGTGCTCAGCATCTCACCTTTGTTCTGCAGTAGGTGCATATCAGCCTGGCTCTCACATTCAAGGGCTTATAGCTTAGAGGCGTTCAGCCATATCCCTCAGCTGGGAGCCTTAGAGTATGTGTCCGGACCAAGAATTAGTGGCTTCGTGCGCCTGATTTGACCTTTCGACTGCTATCCTAAGCATACTTGCAGAGCAGCAGGTTGTGTCTCTCTTGGTCTGGTCCTTGTCACAAGGCCTGTCCGACACATAGTTGTGCTTCCGTTGGCAGGGCTCTTGAGGTCATTGGGACACACAAGCCGCTCTACCACGTCAAGGTGGAGACACATCGTCATTGGTGTCTAATGATATATGCCCTCTTGATTTCTTGGGCCATGAGATAGGATACTTTGACTTCTTGGGTTGGATATAGGTTTCTTTTAATAAACATGAGATACCCATGTGCAATGATTCATTCATTCAGTAGCATGTCCTTTGCAGAACCTCGCTCCCATAACAACCTTCCGGGAAACTTCTTGGTCATAAGCAAGATGTCCTGCATCCGATACACCCATCTGGAGACAATGTGCCACATCCTGCACCCTTCTTCTCTTTGGCCTTCCTCTTCCTCTCTTCCTGGGCATATACCCACGTGCAATGATACCCATGTGAAATTGTGCATATTGCAAATCCCATGGGAGTTGGAAATCTCAAAGAGTAGGTTTCATGGCTCTTGCTCTGGCAAAATTGTTAAGAAAGAAAACCTACTCATGGGTAAGCTGATCCCCCATTACATTGGCTGGAATCCTACTGGAGGATTCAAACCTTACACAAACACATGCTGAAGTTGGACCTCTGAGGTGTCATTCTAGGTGTGGCGCTGCCCTTAAAAGAGGAAGCTGAAGAAGATACCATCATCACATCAGATTAGTCCGAGGTTTTAAAGGCTTTTAGGTGTTGAAGTTCTCTGGTCATGTGGCTTCGCTATGCACAAGCCTGACTGCTGTGTTCTGGCATGCCTGTGTAATGCGTATGTATTCGCTCACATAAATTACATGTAAAGGAGGCTCAATAGAACGTCTAATATTAACCATTGGTAGTCAGCATCTGTAGCTTCGGGGTTTGTGGGCAGTTTTAAAATTTCCCAACATACAACATGTGCACGTGTTCTAACTCAGCCGTGGGGAGATTTGGGAGCAGATCACTTTGCATTGATTTCGATGGCATGGGGTGTTGGCCATTCAGAAAGAACTGGCAGACTACTGAATGTAAAATTGTCTAGTAAATCTAAACAGCCAGTACATGCTGGGGTTGATACAATGACAGGCAGCTAACTTGTATCCCATATGGCATATAATTTCAGAAAAGATAGTATATGACAAAGTGCTTATATTGTAGGTGGGTTAAAAAAAATCATTATGACAGTTGTCAATGTCAATTGCCTGATTTTCATTTAAGTTTTAAAAGTAGACTGAGTTTAGTTTCTCTGCTTTGAGACATCTGGCATAATTTCCTTGTTTCTTGCGAAGTAGTTTATATTAAAATGCAAAGAATACCATGGACAGACAGAAAAACTAATGACCAAGCCCTACAAGAAACAAATAAAATTGTAAACTGATTAGAGAAATTAGACGTAGACAGTCAAAATGTTTTGGTCACATTATGAGAAGAAATAAATTGGAGAACTTGGTGACAACTGGCAAGATTGAGGGGAAAAGAACAAAAGGAAGGCAGAGAAGTAAATACTTGGATGGCTTAGCCGTGTTGTATGGTTGAGACAAGAACACTGAGCTGATCCACGACTCTGGTGATCGTGTGAGATGGCGAAACATGATCGCCCATGCTTATTTGCATGGCACATGATGATGATAATGAGAGTGACAGTCGGCAAATGGCTTGATACATGGACATTAACATTGGCTGTCATTTTCTTTCCCCGGTCTTATGTAGCCACCAGGAAAAGCAGTCATTCCTACCCCACTTCGTATTGGTTTCCTGGGTCTAGGCATCATGGGACAGGGCATGGTCATGAATTTGTTGAGGTCAGGCCACGAGGTGACTGTGTGGAACAGAACTGCCACTAAGGTAAGATCGTTTGTTGGTGTTGTGGACCATTAAATTGCAAAGGCTCAGTGAGTGTTTCGTGTATGTAGGAGAATGTGGTGTTTTTGCATTCACAATGAAATCATTACAATAGAGTGATATTTGGATGAATATTGCCTGTTATCAGGCACACACACACGGGAATCGGAATGAACACAAGATATAAGTAGGAAATTTGATGAAAGTAAAGATAACGAACAAGTGAGTGGATGACGATTTGTTTATAAAAAAAAAAAACCAGCTAGAAACATTAAAGCACAACTACAATCGTAGTAAAGTAATACAATGATTATAGAAACCAAGAACTCGGTTGTTCAAACAATTTTTTCTTTCCATCTGTGTTCATTTGATTACTATCCGGATTTCAAATAGTACTTCAGTTTTTCCAGCAAAGTATTCTTGTTGTTTTGTTTGTTGGTAAAGACTTTGAATGAAATGTTCGCTTGTTATGTTAGTGTTTTTTCCCTTTTGTTGAACTACCTGGCTATATCTCATTCATATTTCAGTACCAACTCTGCAGCATTCAGCCTCCTTTCTTCACATACACATAGGCTGTTGTACAGAATATAAGGGTGGTTTATCCTCGGGTTGTAGCGACTCTTGCAACTGAAAAATACCTAGGAATGGCAGTTAAGAGTCTTAAGGTTGTGAAAAACTCGAGAACATGAAAATTATGAAAAACATTTAAACTTGTGAGCCTTGGCTGAGAAACTTAAAGATAACCAAATTGAGATTGTAAATATGCAGTTTTCAGTTATTGGGGATATTCTTGGCTGACATAAGCTACATAAATGTAGCAAATAAGAACTCTATGTGTGTCCAAATGTTTATGGTAAAGGGTGAGCAAGCGGTTTAATGATGAGATGTCAAAACACATTAACTTAAAACTTCAAAGTGCCAATTTTAGAATCTATGGTACAATAGTCGGCTCCGCGACGAAGGAGTCACGGGCGCAGTTTGTAATACTGCATTCCACATTCGAAACACAGCTGTGTTGGTATTTTATGAAATAGTATGGGTGCCAGCAATTCAGAAAGCAATGGCAAACTACTGAACGTAAACTTTCTCAGGAATTATGAAGAGCAAAAAAATGCTGGACTTGAATGCTACGTTTGTAAAGGATATGCAACTAACATGGTACTTCTTCTGCGTTCATGTGGAGTGTTTTTACAGGCGTAATTGCGTTGTGCCACGTTTTGCACCCTTAGGCCAACACATCTGACTTCAGCGGGTGTTTGTTGACTGGGTTAACCTTCCCGGGTACTAACATGGTACAATATCCAATGTTTAAACAATGAATATGTCTTTAAAAAAAAGTTAAAATGATTCAAATTCTGTGTACGTGTTGGGCACAGCACTAAGTGCATTATCTGAAACATCAAGGAAGGTGTGTGTATGCGAGAGATGCATTTGCTTCAGCGCTGTCTGCCAAGTATTGTGGTCTATTTTAAAATCCCAACAGACTTCACAATTTTATGTTTTTCACTGCTCATGGTTATAACACATGTAAGCATTTGTATTATAAAGTCGCTGTCACTGTATTTTTTGTTTCCTGAACATGGATATAGCAGCGTTGTTCTCCTTGCTGCTAAGGAAAGTAATCTTATGCTGGATATGATTTGTGAAGTGGTTTTGGTTTTTTTGAGTATTTCAGTTGTCCAGCTGATAAAACGTGTGTGCATATAGCGAGCAACCTGTCCAACACATGCTTAAATAAGACCAAATTACCTTGAGAAACCTTAAAAAACCCCTAGAAAAATGTTGACAGATTTTACTATAACTACTTGTCCTCACGTTAGGGACATGAGTTGTGGTATAGAATACAAGGAATCTCTGAAAATGTCCAAATTTCCTGAAATGAGTGAGACAGACTGGTACAGAAAACATTGGTGATTTTCTTGTTGTCAGGGAGGTTAAACTTGTTTCTGTCAGTTTATAGAGGTGGGATTTATCACCAGAGATAGTAGATTAATGACACATGTCACAGGTTTTGCACATGATTTTCTTATCGGAGATAGTAGATTGGGGCCACCTGATAGTTTGTTGTAGATTGGTTTTTAAAAATTACGATAGTAGATTGGGGACACCAGTGTTTGCGGCTGTGCTAGCATGATTGATAGTGAATTACACTGGTAAAGTCATGAGCAGGTTGGATGTGGGTTCGATGCCTGGGCTTCTGCCTGGGTCGTCTGTGAAAGTGGGGTAAAGATTGGCCACGTAATCCTCTGTGCATTCAGGCCTACGAAATGTGATGGAGATATTACATCACAGGCCCATCGCAGGAAACTGCTTTAGGGCTGTAATAAAAACAAAATACTCATCTATTGCCTATAGTACTTTGTTGTGTAGGTCTTGAGCCTGAGGAATTAAGGCTGCCCGGATAGTGCAGTCGCTGCGAACTGTGCAGGTTAGGGTTTCTTCCTTTGATCTTCAGTTCAGCATAGACCCTGAATCAGATCACTGTAGATGTGTTCATAATTGGTTGGATCGTTTTTTTTTTTTTATGGGGTGAAGTAGTCAGTATTGTGCCAATACTTATCAGTTGCTACCTGTTGAGTTGAGTTGAATTAAGAACCGACATCACTGCACTCAGGACATTCCCATACGTGCTCCGTCCTCTCGTTCAACAACCAGCGAAGAATTATACTACTAATCGTTCCCACCTCTATCTGATTAAACGTTCTCCTACAACATGTATGGTAGGTTACAGTGTTACTATTATTTCTCTGGTCTGTGGTTCCACACTCAAGAATTGTATAAATTTCTTTGTTGTCTTCTGGAGGTTTGTGTTTTCTAGTTGTGCCTCTGTATAGGTAAGAGTTTAAGCACACATGTTTTGGAACAGAACACGTTCAGAGTTAATAATAACTTAAGAAGCGAAATGTGAAGACACAAAGTTTAATTTATCATCAGTATTAAACACACACAATATACATGACAGATGTTGTCAACTGTGACGCTAATTGTGAGGTTCCCTGGGGTCCAGATTCTGAGTACATTACATTAAGTAAAGAGTGCTGTAATAAAACGCAGCAGACTTCAACTGTGATTTATGTCAACAAATTTAAATACAATATGTCGAGGATAAATAATTAACATCATGTTTTGGCATTGGACGTAGCTGTTTTATCAACACAAATAACACGAGAAGTCAGCATGCTGACTTTTGCTGTCTAAAACATCTTGATAGTGCTAGCGCATATAACTGCATATTTACATATATATATATATATATATATATGGGCATTGGCTTGAAGTCTGAAGTTGGTAAGAAATACTAAGAAATACCTGCAACCTATGTAGGTAAGAAATACCTGTATCCTGTGCGAGGACATATAAACTTAGGCCTAATCCCAGCCAATCGGTAAGTGCTATGCTGAATCATGACCATGACCAGGTTACATCCTAATATGACTCCGAAGGCGTGAAATTCCAGCGCCGGTCTTGGACATCCTGCTGTTTCCTGAGCTTGGAGAGGGGAAGGAGAGCTCTGTAAGTGTAGAGATGATACTTTGGTACCAGGTTGAGAGAAATGTCTCTACACCCGCCTCACTCCGATAGGTGCAAGCCCTTTTCAAGGCTTAGACAGCCACAACGCCAATGGTTTGGACATAAAAACTCAATTTTCGTGATGGTTCACTAACTACAGCAATAATACATATATGTATGTAATACATAACTGCATAAGTTAACAAAACTATAATAGAAATGTTAACACTGCAACTAAATATATAGTGTTTGTTTTTGTTTTGTTTGTGCGTTTGCTTGCTTTGAACTCAAGCGTAGTCCATAGACATGCTACTACTGGGAAGGGTCTGTAGCCTGGGTCTGGGTCTGTGACTGTTTAATATGGTGAGTGTGGTCCCAACTGCATTGACTTTTCAGTGCCGTTTCATTAATAAAATACAATCCAAGTGGTTTCTTCTTCTTCTGCTGCGTTCATCCGGAGTGTTTTTTCAGATGTGATTGCGTTGTGCCTGTTTACAGCAGAGCTGCGTTCTTGCGCCGTTAGGCCGACACATCCGACTTCTGCGGCTATCCAAGTGGTTTTATTTCCATCATCTCATGATTGTCAGGAATTAGGGTTGTTGTGTTGCCATTACTACACAAATGGCCCTCAAACATCCCACCCAAAGGTCTCCTAATCTCTTGTTCATTGCCATCTGTAATTCTCATTATGTGTTGCTAGGTCTTCATATATTTATTTTGCTGCGTTGATTCCACAATGTCATGCTGGAGTCCTTTACCTTGGCTTGATAACACCAATATATAAATTTGTGTCTATGATCATTTATATGAGGTCACAGGTAGATAGAGCCTGTTACTTAGGCTGGAATCTATCTAGAGTAGTGGTTCTCAAGCAGTGGGAAATTCTCCCCCAGGGGGGAATTTTAGGGTTTGGGGGGGGGGGGGGAATTAAGATTATTTAAAGATCGCATTATTACAAGATACTTGATATTGTTTTCCCCTCCATACTTTACGATTCTGTACTTCTCGCCCTCCTGAAATTCATTTTATAACATAAGTAGACCCACAAATCACGTTTTATGTAGACGTCTAGACTTTTTCTAGTATGTGTTATTAAATTTAGCTTCCAATTTTGCGTATACTGTGTGTGTGTGGGGGGGGGGGGATTTACAGGGAGAAAATATGAAAAGGGGGGGGGGGCGGCAATGACATTCTGAACATATGGTGAAGGGGTGCATGAGCCAAAAAAAGGTTGAGAAGCACTGGTATATACATCCTACATATAACTAACTGGTGTAGAGGAAGCACACCTTTCACAAATGCATGCTGAAGTCAGACATACTGACCTCTGAGACGCATGACTGAGTGTGACGCACTTACCTCACAAGGGGAACAAAGAATACGATGTGGGTGTTTCTTTTCTTTTCATCATTGTATAATCCTACTTTGCTTGTTTCATTCATTGTATAATTCTATTTTGCTCATTTGATTAACCAGCAGTCCTGCTATGCTTGTGTCATTCATTGTATGATCCTACTTGGCGTATGTGATTCATTGTATAATCCTATTTGGCTCATGTGATTCATTGTATAATCCTACTTGGCTCGTGTCATTCATTGTATAATCCTACTTGGCTTGTGTGATTCATTATATAATCCTACTTGGCTCGTGTGATTCATTGTATAATCCTACTTGGCTCGTGTGATTCATTGTATAATCCTGCTTGGCTCGTGTGATTCATTGTATAATCCTACTTGGCTTGTGTGATTCATTATATAATCCTACTTGGCTCGTGTGATTCATTGTATAATCCTGCTTGGCTCGTGTGATTCATTGTATAATCCTACTTGGCTCGTGTGATTCATTGTATAATCCTACTTGGCTCGTGTGATTCATTGTATAATCCTGCTTGGCTCGTGTGATTCATTGTATAATCCTATATGGCTCGTGTGATTCATTGTATAATCCTACTTGGCTCGTATGATTCATTATAAACTCATATTTTACTGAAGAGATTCCTTGTATTAGGAACGTTCATTTGAAACCCGTTCCAGTGGCTTTATTACAAAAGCATAAAAGAAACATTAACAGGTGTGGTAGAATTAAACAAAGTATTCATTTTGAATGAATTATGCACCATGGGTTGGTCAGAAGAAGTCGCCGTAGGCATTCAGGCAAGCATCCCATTGCTTAGGTAGGCGGCGAATGCCATCCACAAAAAAGGATTGTGGTTGCTCACTGAACCAAGTGTTTACCGCGTTCATTACGTCTGCATCTGTGTGAAATCATTGCCCCCTGAGAGCTTTTTTTAGAGGTCCGAAAAAATGAAAATAACATGGTGACAAATCAGGACTACAGGCTGCTGGATGTTGCAGAATTTCCCACTTCTTCCTTGCTAATACTTCTTGCACAATCTTTGCGACATGCGGACGAGCATTATTGTGCAACAAAATCACACTGAGGGAAAGCATGCCAGGTCGTTTATTCTTGATGGCTTTTTGCAGCATGTCTAGTGTTTGCAAGTAGTGGGTAGAGTTGATGTTGACACCAGGTTCTTTAAAGTCAGCCAACAATAACCCTTCATGGTCACCAAAAAAATGCGCTCAGATACCCTAACCAGCGGAAACCTGTAACTTGAATTTTTTGGCTTTTGGTGATC
Organism: Cepaea hortensis; assembly: GCA_963921405.1. Lineage (NCBI taxonomy): Eukaryota > Metazoa > Mollusca > Gastropoda > Stylommatophora > Helicidae > Cepaea > Cepaea hortensis. The sequence continues at coordinate 135,609,514 of OY992879.1, read as the reverse complement.
CAGCATGCTTCTATAGCATGTTCTCTCTTTTGCTGCTTGGCTCAAAGTGGTGACACCATGATTCATCGCCTGCCACTATGTGGAAGAGAAATGCATTACCCTCCACTCTGTAACGCAGCAAGTGGTTCAAACACCATCCCATGCGTTCCTCTTTTTGGTGGTCGGTCAGTATCCGTGGTACCCACTGTGAACACACCTTCCGATATTGCAGTTTCTAATGAACGACCTTTTGAATTGTCCCAATCGACAAATCAAATTCTTTGTCTAGCGAACGTATGCTTCGACAACGGTTCATCTGTACTGCTGCATCAATTTTGGCGGTGGTGTTTTCTGTTGCAACAATATGCGCTTGACCCGGCCGTCGAAGATCTGTCGTGAACTGACGTCCTTTCCGAAACATTCGTGCCCAGTCTGTCACTGTTGTCTTCGACACACATTTGTTACCGTATGCTGCCTGCATTCTTTGATGAATGTGTACTGGTTGACATCCTTCAAATGAAAGAAACTCAATCACCGCTCTTTGAGCTTCTTTGGACGGATTTTGTATCAACCCAGCCATTTTCTGAACGGTCAGAAACAAAACATATGCGTCATGGGACGATAAGCATGTGCTCTTTTATTCATTGGTCAGTACTTATCACATGACTTATGACATTCTCATGTTCAACGTACGCAATTACATGTGGTGCGGCACGAACGGATTTCAAATGAACGCCCCTTAGTGGTTTGTTCACTAAACTACCAGCATGGTTGTAGTCTACTGGTGTTTTTTTAAACTGAACTACCAACATTATTGTAGTCTAGTAGTTTGTTCACTGAACTACCAACATTATTGGACTTCCAGTTTCCAACATGGAGGATAGGCAGTTGGGTTGTTAAGGCCTCTGGAGTGTTTTGTGCTTGAGGCTACGGTTTGCTTACACATTTTCCTCGTGTCAGACTGGTAGTGCATGGTTCCGTCACCTTGTTACTGGGTTGAGTGCGTGGAGCGGAACTGTGAATTGAATTTCGTTTAGAAAAGGATTTTTTACAAATAATAAAAGGATGATATAACTCTCTCCTGAGGAGAGGAGGAATTTGGAGGGTCTGCATTAAACACATTTTAAAATCCCTCATCAGTTGGGCACTTCAAAGAGCAGGTCAAATAGACTTCTGCAGGGGCTAAATTATTTCAAAATTAGAAAAGTGACCCACAAATACATATTTTTAGCATGTGGTTCTGGTATACTTACATGTTGCTGAGACTACATAGTTCTGCACTAACCTGAGATTCTCCTGGTTAGATTTCATGGAGGTGACTAAGCACTTATGGAGATATCCGTGTGCAGTTAAATTGATTCCTAAGCAAAATAGCTTATTTTGTACCAAGCAGCACATATATGCAGGTCTCCGCGGCAAAGGGGTTACGCTCGCGGTTCGTGATTCCGCATACCCGCGTTCGAATCACAGCTGCGTGCAATTTGGCAACAGACCGCATTGCACTGGTTTTTTGCAAAATGGTATGGGTGTCTGTCGTTCAGAAGGCAATGGCAAACTAATGAATGTAAGCTTGCCAAGACATCAGCAATAGCGAAAAATGCTGATGTTGACTGCAAACGTCTTGTAAAGGATATGCAACTAACTAGCACATATGTGTATTGGTTTCTCAAGCATGATCTACTTAGTTCCATCTCTTCTGTTCCATCACGTTCTTACATGAGTCCATTCAGTGGCGGTTGTTTCTTTAACCCCTAGTACCCAAAATTTAATTAAGTAACCTCCTTCAGATAAAACTACTATGGAGAAAGAAATATATGTTAATGGGGAAACATTGGAGGTGGTGAAAAATTTTGAATATCTTGGGTCATTGATTACCAACAAAGGTGACACAATGAAAGAAATTAAACGATGACTATCAATTGCTCTTGAAAGACTACAGCAACTGAATAAATTATGGAATGGGACAGAGAGAACTACAAAAATTAGATTTTTAAGAGCATGCATCTTTCCCATTGCAACATATGCCTGTGAGACCAGGACACTTACTAAACAAGCTGAACAGCGCATAAATTCTTTTGAATATAAATGTAATAGACAGGTTTTAAGAATATCTTGGGTAAAGAAAAGAACAAATGCATCCATACTTCAAGAGTTGAATATTGAAGAGGGTTGGCTAGTAAAGATGACGAAACAAAGAAAATTTATATATTTTGGTCACTTAAAACGTCATAAAAGTTTGGAGAGAACAATAATGGAGGGGTATATGCCTGGGAAGAGGAAGGCCAAAGAGAAGATGGGTGCAGGATGTGGTGGATGATCTCCACATGGGTGTATCGGACATGGGACATCTTGCTTGTGATTGAGAAGTTTTCCGGAAGGTTGTTATGGGAGCGAGGTTCTGCAAAGGACATGCTACTGAATGAATGAATGAACCTCCTTCAGACCCACACGTTTCTTACTTTCAGGTACTAGCTGTTTAGAATAGAACAAATTCTTCTTTGTTCCTCTTCTAAGGGAGTCGTGTCACAATTGGTCATTTTCAACACATTTATTCTCACTTTAATATCAATTTATCGTCATAACAATCATTTTCTTGGTAAATTTCTCAACCAAAAAGTTATATATATATCATTATCAACACATTTATTCTCACAGTATCCATTAATCAGTGTAACAATGTATTTTCTTGGTTAAACACACAGCTATCTCCAGTATATCTCCACGAAATTATAAATATAATTTGTGACGCATTTATTCTCACAGTAATATCATCTATTTATTCATCATGATAACAAAGCATTTCTTGGTTAAAAATTCAACTGTCTCCAGTAATTCTCAGCCAAGAAATTATAAATATAATTTCTGACACATTTATTCTCACAGTAATATCTATTTATCATGACAACGAAGCATTTTCTTGGTTAAACATACTGCTGTCTCCAGTATTTTTCAGCCAAGAAGTGGTGAAATATATTTTGTAGACATTTATTCTCACAGTAATATATATTAATCATTGTAAAATAGTATTTTCTTGGTCAAACATACAGCTGTCTCCTGAATTTGTCAGCCAAGAAATGATATCATTTCTGGTGCATTTACTCTCACACTGATAATATCCATTAACTAAAGTAACAAAGTATTTTCTTGGCTAAACATACAAGTGTCTCCAGTATTTCTCAGCCAAGACATGATATCATTTTTGACGCATTTACTCTCATATTGATAATATCCATTAATTATAGTAACAAAGTATTTTCTTGGTTAAACACAGGAAGTAAATACATAAAACTTAAACCTTTCACACCATGAAGTTGATTAGGTAAGTGATGCTATCCCCATATATTAGACCAGGTAGCATTTGATAGATGTTATGGTCAATATCATACCTGCCGCCTTCAATTGCCAGGAAATATAGTACCCAATGTAGGCTCGGCTGGTGGGAAATATCGCCCAGCTCCCGCAACAAGAAGAGGGGCATTACAAAACCTGAAGAGATAAGCAGTTGAAGAGGCAAAGGCAGTCTGAGAGAAATGATGCTGCATGGCCTAAGATAATGGCATGGAATAATATCATCAATAGAATTGATCCAGAACTCTAAAGACAGATCTGTGAAGATAAGTGAACTCCGATGGCATTTGGCAGAGCACGTGATCATAGCTTTAAAGGGGGATTTGAACACATGACAGCTGGGTGAACAGGCAAACATGCCAGCTTCTGAGGCTTCCTATACATACAGAAGTCACCAGAATTTATTAGTCAAGGAAGCAGAGAACATATTTCTTATTGTTACCGCCAGTATTAGTTAATACCTTAGTAAACGTTCTCTTGGTTAAGTACACATTTGTCTCTAGAATGTCTCAGCCCAAGGAAACATTGTTTAAATCATCTTCATCATTACCCAGTGCCTTGTCCACATTGAAAGTTGCAACACCCTCTGTCTGGCATGTTCCTGGTGCACTTAAAGCAATACTTCATCCAGTTCTCTCCAATATTCTCTACACACCTGCACCATTGTTTTCTTGCCCCCTTCTTGTGTATAATTACCTCAAGCTCGCCCATCCAACTCATTGATGTAACCACATTTCTTCAGCTTCAGTTGTACCCTCACATTGTTTACTTGTTCTGTTTTCTGTACACAAACCTTATGTGTATTGTTTACTTATTGTCCGTTTCTGTACAATAAATCTTATGTCTTGTTTACTTGTCCATTTCTGTACAATACACTAATATTACGTGTTTTGTTTACTTATTGTCCTTTTCTGCACCATACAATAATCTTATGTGCATTGTTTACTTGTTTGTTTCTGTACAATCTTATGTATATTGTTTACTTATTTTCCATTTCTGCACCGTACTGTAATCTTACATGCTTCCCCACACTGTGACACCTAAACGTTATTTGTACCAGAAAATGTGCAGTCGTCTCTTGCTTTCTTTAAAACCATACACCTGTAGAATTTTTCAGCACTAGAGGCTAAAGTCATATCTTATTCACACAATAGATTCATTCAGGCTGTCATTTTCTTCAGTGATATTAGCGTTTGTTTCTTTATTTCTCTGTGACCTATCATCCTTTTCATTGTGTTTAAATTTTAGTGGACTTCTCTTCTCTGGCCAGACTTTGGTGGGAGATGATTGTATTGGTGGCCTCCTAGTCTCTGACCAAATTTTTGTGGGAGATGCTTCCGTTGATCTCCTAGTCTCTAACCAAACTTTTGTGGGAGATTCTACCAGAGGTGGCCTCCTGGTCTCAGGCCACATCTTGGTAGGTGAAGCCTCAGGTGTCATGTACAGGCCATCAGAATTAACATCACTGCCAGACTTTTTGTGGCTCAATACTAATTTTCTCTCGGGCGAGAAATGGTCCTGTCTAAGATTAAGGGTGGGCAAAGGAACATCACCTGCAACTACTTGAGAATGGGCACTAGAGACAGGAAGAGTGGACTCAGCGTGGAGCTGAAGTGATAGTTCGTCACTAGGACAGTATATATTCATGAGATATGCACTTCCCTGATTGCTGTCATACTGACTGTCTAAATCATACTTCCAAGAATCGTCGTCTCTTGGCGCTCTTATCTCGAGGTCAATAGTTGTTTGTACCTCCCTAATGGCCCCACTGGTTTCACTGGAATCAGTACTGAGCTCCCGATGTTTCTGAGACATGTCCCTCCTGAGACCTGCATTTTCTGGGTCGTCTAGACTTGAAGATGGACTGCTAACAGCAGTGCTGTACTCCGAATCTCCTGGCGATGATGGAGAATCTGTGCGGTCATCGTCGCCAAGGAGGTCAATGTCATACATCATGCTCTCAGCTTTCATGCACTCAGTTTCCACAATGTTGCGACAGTTCTCCAGGTTCATTGTGTCCAGCAGCTTGAGGACATGTAGCTGTTGGAGTTTGTATGTCTCCCGGAGTTTATCCAGCTGGCTGATACCATAGTCCCGGATACGCACAATCTGACAGTTGGTTCTTTCTCTAATCTGCAATATTTGGTTGGTGGAGTACTCGCGCAGCTGAGTGAGCTTAGAGTTGTAGTTATCTCTCACTTTCTCAACCTGGTTAGAGCAGCCTCGCTTCACCCTTGTGACCTGAGACGTGTAGTTTTTGTGCAGGCGATCGCATTGAACGTGATACTGATTCCGCACTCGGTTCAGCTGGTGGGTGTAGTTTTCATGAATACGAGCTATTTGTGTAGATTTGTAACCGTTCAGATTTTCCAGCATTTGTCTGATAATTTCTCTTCGCCGTTTGTTGACCAGCCGTCTTGCAATCCATGAGATGATGACGTATATTAAATTCAGGGTAAAGAATGTGAGAGCACAAAGAAGGCCAACAATGTAGGAAAATATTTGGATGTCATTACCAATGCCGCATTCCGCAAAGAGGTTAATATTTACAGTGTCATTGTATTGGGCATTGCTGATTTGGCATTTGTATTGGCCGGCATCTGCTCTGAGCATGTAGTCAATGAAGAGTGAACCATCTGAGAGGATGGACACCCTGGTTTCAGATGAAGCTAGTTCGGGGTAGTAAGATGATGTGTGGTGCCAATAGTGCCCTTTATGGTAGTCAGAACCCGGCTGGATGTCCTCGGGGGTTAGCAAGTGCTGGCTGGCATCAGGGTGGAAGTGATGCTGGTAAGAGATGTCACCAGAAGGGGTGGTCCACTGGACAATACCGGGGTTCTTTGTGTCGTGTTGACACTTGAACAGAAGCTGGGAGCCAAGCTTGGCATTGATCGTGGACGATGTGTTATGGATGGTGATATCCTCGCAGCTGAAGCTGGCGTTGTGTATAACTGTTTGTATGCCATTCTCTGACAAGCAGTAGAGTGAATATGCATTCACAAACTGGGTGTGATTCTTTGAAGCTTCTGCCGCCAGCCAGGCATTGGTGCATGAACAAGACAGTGGGTTGTTTGATATAAAGACCGTGTGCAGTTTCTTGTTCTTTTGGAATGTGATCCAAGACACTTCAGCCAGGCTTGAATTGGAGATGTCCAGTGTTTCAAGTTTGGCCAGAGCTGTGAACAGATTCGGCTGTAGGAAGGTCAGTTGAAGATTATGGCTGAGGTTGAGGTATATAAGATTAGTCAGTCCTTGGAAAGCATCATGGGAGATGTTGCTGAGGTCTGGCATGTAGGCTATGGACAGCCTTATTAGAGACGTGTTTTTAAATATGGGCGCGCTTATGGCCAGTATACAGTTGCGATCGAGAATGAGGTCTTCTAGGCTGTTTAGACCTTTAAGAATATGTCCACTTACTTCCTGAATTGAATTGTTGGAGACATTAAGTGTTCGTAACGATGAAAGCATCCGAAATGTCCCAGAGGGAATTTGTGTCATGTTGTTGTTAGATAAGTCTAAGAAGCCTAAGTTCTGGAGGTTTGGGACAAGACCCTGCACAGAACCGGTCACTGACTGGAGGTGGTTGTTGTTCAGATATAAATACTGCAGTGATGAAAGGATGGGTAGTCTGCCTAAAGGAAATGTGTGTATATTGTTATAGCTGAGATCAAGAATCTTAAGACTGGTTAAGGACTGAAACGTGGCATTAGCTAAATCGTCTATATTGTTATGACTGAGATTGAGCTGGGTCACCGCTTCTAATCCTGTGAAGGCCTCCCCATCCACCCATTTGATTGCATTATGTGAAAGGTCCAGGTGTGTGACATCAGCATATGCAGTGAGATGACCAGCTTCTATCTCAGAGATGGCGTTAAAGCTGAAGATAAGGACTTTCACTTGAATCGTCCTATTCAAACAACAGACATCACCTTGTACGTCTGGCCTCACCAACGTGAGGTTGTTATGGCTGAGGTCCAGATAATATAATATTTTCGGTTCAAAATGGTACTCCACCAACGGCTGCGATGCATTTGTTGAACCCGATGCATTTGTTGAACCTGTGTAGTTGAGAGAATACTCGTTTGGTGCCGACGCATTCAGTTCTAAGACATAGTGAAGACCAACACTAGAGCAGTTAATTGAATGTATTGAGTCCTGTTCTTGTGCTGAGTAATTGGAGCAGACGCAACCGTTTGGGAACTGTATGGAGGCACTGGAGACATGCGTACTGAGAAGGCAATATAAGCCTATCAAAAACCAGATCCGCACACCACCAGCAGGTTCGCGCCATGTGTTTGGCAGAAGTGAGAACATTGAGTTCAGCTGTCGGAAACCAGCTTCCATATTTTGGCGGCAGTTTTTAGTGAAAATGATCGGCACGTATACAAATGAAGACTTAATGTTTTTGATTTTACATGTCGGTTCAGGGTTGAAATACGATGACCAGGAAATCTGGGAAGATGTAAATAGCCAGGGTTGGTTGTCTCTGGCCATTTTCCAAAATAAAATTAATTTTGTTTTGTGCTCAATGTTATTGATTCCGCCATTTAGATTATTGAGTGGATGGAGCTAGTGAATATGGTTGTTTTATGTTGATCTTGGGAAACTCAGCTTCTTGTTCTACTTTTCGTTTCTCCGTTAGCATTGAGGCTTCACCTTACTGCTGTGTCTGGTTGTAATACTGATTGTAATTCTGAACTTTGTTGAAGTACTTATCGTCAATTAACAAATTCTAAAAAGATGCATTGCTGTCTTATATGTGCAGTCTGTACATAGTATTTAGAGCCCGCACTGCGGCGATGGTACAGTCTTCTTTCTTGGAATCAAAGAGAGCAATCACGACACATGATATAATACTGGAACACATTTAGGGAATTCAAAGACTAACTTTCGCCAGCACCCATAAAGACATTACATATCTAAAGGCTTAACAGTCTGGTCTCTCTTTTTAAGGCTCTATTTGTCAGTTTGATGATCACGTGTGAAAATTCGCTTACCGGCTTTGATTAAATTCCCGTTGGTTTACCAACATGGCTTCAGGCTTAGATTACACTCCTGGTTTAGAAACTAAACGGTTGATTGTTGAACTGACTTGTCTTGTCCATGTGGCGATCCCGTGTCCTGAATAAAATTAGTTTTAGCTGAAACTGCAAGTAGAAGGACCTAGGGACTGAAGCGTGATTGTGTCTGAGAGTCCGGTCACATTAAACCTATGTTACTCATGAGGCTATCACTCCTAGCAAATTCTCGATGGTTCTGCCCAGTAATCAAGGATGGTATGTGGAAGTGACTTGTTCGTGGCGATCGGATGTCCAGAATGGCATACACCTTTAGCTGAAACTCCAAGTAGTTGGGCCTAGAGACCGAAGAGTGATCTTGTCTAAGAGTCTGTACAAATCTATTTAGCTCTTGAGGTGATCACGTAAATCGACAATTCCCGATGGTTTTGCCAGACACTAAAGAATGGCGTGTGGAAGTGACTCGTCTTATCCGTATGGCGATCATATGCCCAGAATGGCATATACCTTTACCCGAAGCTGAAGGTTGTTTTTTGAGCCTATCGCCGAAGAGTGATCATGTATAAAGAGTCTAGTCAAATTAAACCTATGTTGCTCTTGAGGCGATCACACGAACAGAAAATCCCCAATGATCTTGCCCAGGCACCGAAGATTAGTATGTGGACGAGGCTTGTATTGTCCGTGTGGCGATTACATATCCAGAATGACAAACGGCTTCAGCATAAATTCCCAGTGGTTTATCCGGGCACTGAAGGGTGGTTCATGGAAAAGACTTGTCACATTATCGATGTTTACACTGTGTGATTTGGGCCTAAGTTGACACAAAGTAGACAGGGGTGACGAATGCCAGCCCACTGAACTGATCGATCTAATCGGCCTGCTGTTGAAGATCTAAGTGACAGCAGTGCGAAGCTCGGGCGATTAGTCTGTCTCTAGAGCATGCCAGCTTGTGAAGGTCAGTCGTGAGATCTAGGGAAGATGGGAAATAGGTATTAGTTTTGGTTAAATGTTAAGTCAACTTAAGAGTTGATTGATTGTGGCTGACAACTAGCTTTGGTAACATTCACACATGTGCATGGTTTATTACAAGTTTGGGCGTTTGTGTCATTCTATACCGACAATTCATTGGCTACTTTCTACACCACACACTCTTAGCTCATGCTGTACCAAACACTTCGCCATACGCTCATTGACTATCCACCCTACGTCACACTCATAACTCGTTTATTGGTTTCAAAGATGTATAGAGGTCATGTGTTGTCATCGACAAACATAGACATAAGTAACATAGTTAAATCTAGAGATATAGGCAAAATGTAATATAGTTAAATCTACAGACATAGGCAGAAGTCATATAATTATATCTACACACATCGGCAGAGTTACAACTACAAACATAGACAGAAGTAATGCAGTTAGATTTACAAACCTCGACACAGTTACATCTACAAACAGGCAGAAGTAATATTGTTAAATTTACAAACATATGCAAAGTTAAATCTACACACATAGACAAAAGTAATATAGTTAAATTGACAGGCGTATTCAAAAGTAAGCTAGTTAAATCTGTAAACATAGCAGAAAAAAAATGAAGTTAGAACTACACATAAAAGTACTGTAGTTCAGTCAACAAACATAGGCAAAAACAGTGTAGTTAAACCAACAGATGTAGACTTAAATACCGTAGTACAATCATACGGTGCAGCCGTATCCTCTCGAAATGTAAAAGGCCCAGATTATACAATACCTATTGCCCAACATCATCCGTAGTTTGTGTATTATACGATGCGGTTTTATGAAGCGGTCAGTACCCTGCACAGTGTGAAGTAGCTCTTTGCTTACCCATCCTGCAGGCTTCAACCAAACGTATCACAACAAAATTAAGACAACATCTACGTGTAATCGTCATACATCTAACGTTTGTTGTTTATCTCTGGTGGTCGGACTTGGTCTAGATTAGCCGACACTGGTAGCACCAATCGTTTAAAGAGAGGAATACTGTGTTTGCACTGTTGACTGTCAGCGGGCGGGACAAGCGTGTGGGTTGGCGGTCGTCGCCTGGTTTCATTTGTTATGTAATTTGTTATCACGGGGTCAAATGTCTAAGGGTAGATGTGAAGGACAGTATTTACAAGGACGCTGTGTGATGGGGCTAAAGGTTAAGCCATACAATTGATATTCTGGCAAAGAGACAGCAGAAACCAGAGGTTTGCAAAGCCCAGGGTGAACAGGCTATCAGAGCTTACAAGGAAAAGAAGTCAGGGAAGCCTAGAAAAGGGCAAACTAAGCCTGCTCCAGTCAAACAGACGAAGCAGCCAAAGACAGCCAAGTAGCCTACGGCTAAAGCACCGCGTATTGGATAAAAGCGATGAATGTGACATTAATAAAGCAGTTTTTATCTCTGGGGGAAAAATAAATTAAATTACGAGCAGTTTTGGCTTCATAGCGTTTATTCAGACAATACATTAACCGTTTATTTCTGGCTTGTGTGTTTAAATTCAGACAGTTGGAAACAACCGTGGCAAAATTGTCAAGTGACTTAACCAGCGCTGTTTGTTTGTTTGTTTGTTTTTTTTTTTTGGGGGGGGGGGGGGGGATACTGCGTCGCGCAGGCCACTCGTGCAGTGTTTCCCGGGACTCACGGGGGTTATCGCAGGACCTACGGAGGTTGTGCTTTGTGCTAAGCTGTCGGCAGGAGGCTTGCCGTTCTGCAGCGAGAGGCTGAGCCGGGTGGGATAAAACCCCGTGCAATAAAGTGAGGATCCTATCGGACATAACGAAACTCTTTTCTACTATGTGAGAGAGAGAGAGAGAGAGAGAGAGAGAGAGAGAGAGAGAGAGAGAGAGAGAGAGAGAGAGACACGACGACCAAAAACACTAGTCCATCTTATATGTCAACTAAGGGTTGTGGCGGTGTATGGAAAAGAAACCAACCACATAACATACACCACACCTATCTCCTCTTCAAACAACATAACCCTATTTCCCAAACTAACTCCCCAAACCTCCGCCAGCCGGCCCTTTTCGTCTCAAAATTTCTTAGTTTCCACCATTTCTGAAGAAGTCATGAAATGTGTGTAGTGAACACGTTGGCAAACCACATTCGGTCTCAAGTTAATATTCGGAAGGTCTACAGTAACCCCAACCGACGCCAGTCCAGAACTGTACATTGATTTTCGAAACGCGCCTGCCAGGCAGGCTGATCTGTTGGACTCGTCTTAAATTAGAGGCCGCGCGGCCATTTATCCATCTATTCTGGTTCTGGTGTCGGACGAGATTGAGATATTGGTTGTTAAAGCCAGCGGTTCTTAAACTGCCGTCTTTTGGGAAGGCAGAAATATGGCGCGGGGAGTGGGAAAGCCTAGTCTTCTTGGCGCTCTGAAGATCCCTAGGTCAATGGTTCTCAACCTTTTTTTCGCCCATGCCCCCTTTACCATATGTTCAGAACGTCACCCCCCCCCCTTTCAAATGTCCTCGCTATAACCCCCCCCCCCCCCCACACCCTTACACAGTATACATAAAAATGGAAGCTAAATTTAATAACACATACTAGAACAAGTCTAGACATCTACATAAAACGTGATTTGCGGGTCTACTTACGTTATAAAATAAATTTCATTAGGGCGAGAAGTACAGAACCGTAAAATTTAGAGGGAAAAACAATGTCAAGTAACTGGTTCTTGTATTAATGCGATTTTGAAATAATCTTAATTCCCCCCTGGAAACCCTAAAATTCCCCCCTGGGGATGGGGGGAATTTCCCACCGGTTGAGAACCACTGGCCTAGGTTAACACGTCTGTGTGCGTGCGTGCGTGCGCGCACGCATCAATGCCGATGTACATATACTTCTTACACAAGCAAGCATTGTTTCAATTTTCGAAGTACATATACCAAACAAGCAAAGTAGATCAGAAAGTGACGGTCATATTTATTTGCTGACATACATTTTACTTGTTGGAAATGTCTGTACATTTTTAGCTGTCATTGAGCTTTGTGGCTACATTAGCGTGACACCTCGCCTCGTGTGGGAACCACTGGTTTAGGTGTGGGTGGGTGAAAAGTGGTCCATCGATAATGAGATGGGGGTGGGGGGGGGGGTGAGTGGAAGTCCGCGGGGTCTGATCTGTAGAGTGGTGAAAATTAGTTATGTTGTGATGTGAATGACAGATAGAGAGAGAGAGAGAGAGAGAGAGAAAGAGAGAGATGGTGTGGGTTAAGAGAAGAAACTATACAAATGTTACAATGCGCGTGAGCTGGTGTGTAATTGATAGTAAAAATAACATGTAAAGATTGATAGTACAACTACTTGTAAAGATTGAAATAGTAATACTACATGCAAATAGTGATAGTAAGAACTCTATTTAAAGATTGATAGTAGGAGAACTACAAATATGGATTGTTAGTAAAAACTACATGTAAAGATTGTTAGTAAAAAAAAAAAAAATACACGTAAAGATCGTTAGTAAAAACTACATGTAAAGATTGTTAGTAAAAACCATTTAAATATTGTTAGTAAACAATACATTTAAAGATTGTTAGTAAACAATACATATAGAGATTATTAGTAAAAATTACACATGTAACCGTTGATAATAAAAACTGTATGTAAATATTGATAATAAAAGTACACTTAGAGACTAAGAGTTTTAGTTCTTAGAAAACTAGCTGCCACTAATCAAGTCTACAAAGGTCTTGGCGGTGGTTGGGTGGGGCTGTATTCTGCATAGGGGAGATGGAAAGGAGAAAGAGCAGTCGGCTTCGTGAAATGTGGACTGGCTTCAGTGAGTAGGTCAGAAGTAAGATGAAGGATCTCGACATCGTGTCGCTGTGGAGCGTCTTAATCTCCTAAAGACTGACATTAAACTGTCAAAGAGTAGACAGTTCTGCAGCTTAGGAATTCACGCTTCGTTGTGGGCTGTGGTGCAGTTGATAGTCTCATATTCTTGACCGGAGTTCAGCCCGAATGGATAGGGGCGCTCGTTCTTAAACATCCGGTGCGCTGATGCCGAGGTAGTGGGTTCAACCTCTACACCGGTCAGTTGGACTAAATCTTGACTTCTCGTACTTGGGGGGGGGGGTAAATTACAAGTACCTCAGAAGTCGAAGTGGGTTCACCTGATGGCGAGGGACACTGGTAATAGGGAAAGCTAATCCACATATTAAAAATCAGTCCAGTGCACTAGAAGTAGTAGCACGTGTATGGACTACGCTTGAGTTCAAAGCGAGCGAACGCAAATATATATATATATATATACTAGCTGACCCGGCCCGGTTTCGCCCAGGCCCTGGAGGGGATCTATCTATCAGTCTGTCTGTCTGCTTGTTTGTCTGTCTGTCTGGCAGACCCGGCCCGGCTTCACCCAGTCCCTGGTGGGGAGCATCTCATTTAATTCATATAAGTAGTCATATAAGCTCTCCCGTTCCCGACTATCTGTCTGTCTGACCTGACCCGGCTTCGCCCAGGCCCTGGAGGGGATCTATCTATCAGTCTGTCTGTCTGCTTGTTTGTCTGTCTGGCTCACCCAGTCCCTGGTGGGGAGCATCTCATTTAATTCATATAAGTAATTATATAAGCTCCCATTCCCGACTATCTGTCTGTCTGTCTATCTATCTGACCCGGCGTGGTTTCGCCCAGCTCCTGGCGCACAGTAACTTAAAAGAATGTCCTTCCACACACCAACCATTATTTTTAATGAAAACTGTTTTTAATCACCGACATGACTGTTGATAACTTCTTTAAGCAGAAAAAGATGGGTTACAATGTTATGCATTATGCATTATTTTTATGAAAACTTTGAAAATGCCTTAAAGATTATATCACTATTTATTATAACTCATATGTTTGTAAATAGCTATAGAGAAAGAGTTTAACAATAGTGCAAGTAAGTCCAACAATATGACTATAAAGTATATAGAAATGTTATTAAAAGTTATGCCCCTTGAAATAACTTTTCTAGAGTGAAGTCCCCCTGCTATATAGAAATTATATAATGAAAAATGAAATATTAAATGTTATTAAGTAAGTAGCCGATTTTACACTAAGAAACTATTACAGTCGGTTGCACAGGAATGAAAGGAAGACGTGTAGAAAATTTCATCTCAATCGGATGTATCGTTATCGAACGCATCCAATACATAGCCAGCCACCCACACACATACACTCTGTTTTATATATATATATATATATATATATATATATATATATATATATATATATATATATATATATATATATATATTCTTAACCAGGCCATATCGGATGGTAAGTGTTGACGGCCTATGCTCAACTGTTTAATGAAAGATTGGGGGGAGGGGGGAGTATAGCTGTCGGCTTCAAGCATTGCGTCTGGCAAGAGCGACTTGGTCGGGAATCAGATAAAAGATCTCGCCATCGTGTCGCTATGGAGAGCCTGCATCTCCACATGAATAACATTGTACCACCAAGAGTAGACCACTCCAGTATACCACTCCGCGGATTAACAATATTGTCGTGGACTGTGGGGCGGTTGCGTTCAGTGCCATATTTTCCTGATCAGGCCACATGGGATGGCGAGTGAACTAATGAGGTGGTTGAGGGCCTATGCTTCATTTGAAAATTAAAGACATAAGAGAAGGGGGGAAAAATACAACTAAACAAAATAGCGGTCGACTTCAAGTCTGGACTGGTTGAGTGCTTAAGCGGGCACCAGGTAAAAAGATCTCGGCATCCTGTCACAGCTGAGAGCCCCATCTCCCTGTTGGACGGGCAATAGCAGACTACTCGGCAGCATAGGGATTAACTACAGAGTGGCCGTGGCACATGGGGCAGTTGGGTTAGTCCCATATTTTCTTGACTGGGTGGTCAGGACTCGCCACCACGTTACCGCAGCTCCGTGAACAGAAACAGGTTCACGAAGTTCTTGAACAAGATTAAACTAAACCAAAGCAAGACATTGCTGCGCTCCGTGGCGAAGGTGTCACCGACGCGATTCGTAAGTCCGCTTACCCGCGTTCGAAACACAGCTGCGACCGATTTGGCAGCAGACCTCATAGCGCTGAGTTTTAACGAGTTGGTATGGGCGCCGGTCGTTAGGAAATCAGTGGCAGACGAACGTCTGGGGGGCTGAGTGGTCTCGAGGTATGGTGTCCACCTCGAGTGCTGGAGGTTCCGGGTTCAAGCCTCGGTGAGGGCCGGGATTTTTTCACGTGGACTTCTAGTAATACAATTTCCCCTGGTCTCTGGGTAGTGAGATCGGACACCCGTGTATATTGTTGCGCACGTAAAAAATCCCTTGGCAGTTGGAAATCGAAAAAGAGGGCAAAATTTAGAGTTACAAATCTACCCAAAGTATTTAAGGATCCCCGCCGGTGCTACGGAGTTCGTGCACTGAGCTGAGTTTCTCCGGACTCAGGCTTGAGTTAGGAGAAGAACGGAGCACTTATGGGTTACACCCGTGTGCCGTGATGTTGATCCGTCGACTAAACTAAACTGAACGTAAATTTGCCAAGACATCAACAAAAGCAGTAAAATGCTGGTGTTAGCAGCGATGTCCTGTAAACAGGATATGCAGAAATAAAACAAAAAACGCAAGTCATTAGCCGCTCCAGTTATGCAGACACGCGTCGCTAGGTTATGCAGACATGTGCTTGGAATATTTGACCTGGATTAAATGCTGAGTACCGGTAGCCGTGGCTAAGGGCTTTCGAACGCGGTTTGTAAGCCCTTATACCCGGTTTCGAAACACAGCGGTGCTGGTTTTTTCGAAAAAAGGAATAGGTGCCGGTCGTTTAGAAAGCAATGGAAACTACTGAACGTAAAATTTGCCCAGGAATCACGAACAGCGAAAATGCTGGGGTTGACTGCTACATCATGTGAAGGACATGCAACTAATTAAAAATGCTGAGTTTGCACAATGTAGCGGCCGCGTTAGTGTAACGGTTAGGAAGTTACGCTAACAAAGGCTTGATCGCGGTCATACGATGGTTCGATTCCTGTTCCCGACGTTCGTTACGAGAGGGAATAACTGGCTTACCTAATCCTCGGTGCATTCTGGTCCTAACACTTTTTTTGTTTTGTTGCATATCCTTTTTGCGGGACATCGTTGTCAACACCTGCATTGTACTACTGTTGTTGATGTCTTGGCAAGTTTACGTTCAGTAGTTTGCCATTTATTTCTGAACGACCGGCTCCCAAACCATTAACAAAAAACCAGCACAACGCCCCAAATCGTGCGCACTGTTTCGTACGCGGGTAAGCGGGATTGCGAACCGCGTCCATAACACCTTCACCACGGAGTCCGACCCTAACACTTTACATACCCACAATATGTTTCTGCTACGGGCCTTTAGTTTAAAATGTACATTGTAGAAGTTGGTTCGACTATCTCGGAACAGTCATAATATATGATGGCAGGTGCCTGTCTTGAAGAGATTAGAACAAGAATCGCTATGGTGAAGGTAGCCTTTTGCAATATGGAAAACATACTGACCAGTATAAAGATGTCAGTTACAACGAGAAATGGGGTGTTTAAGTGTTGCATAGAACCTATACTTGTGTATGGATGTGAAACTTGGACAATGAGCAGATAAGCTGAAAAACATCAAATGGCAGTGGAAATGTAGTCTCACTGCCAAGCTTTAGTGTGTGTGAAAGTCCACCACTCTTTGTCCCTGCTGCAGTATCTATCATTGATCTGCCATTGCCTCTCAGGGAACACACACAAAAACATGGACGAAATGATGACGTCAGATAAACCCGACAATTTAAACATTGTGAACAGAGCCGAACATAATCGCAAGCGACCGAACTCGTAATTTTAGCGTACAGATTGAATGTGTCTCTCTCTCTCTCTCTCTCTCTCTCTCTCTCTCTCTCTCTCTCTCTCTCTCTCTCTCTCTCTACCTACTCTCTCTCTCTCTCTCTCTCTCTCTCTCTCTCTCTCTCTCTTACACACACACACACACATATACATGTGAGCTCGCGCACGCAAATCCCGCTCCACTGAGCTCTTCTGAAACCATCCGCCCACTTGTCCCCACACAGCAAATAAAATGGCTGAAGAAAACTAACATAATAACTAACTAGCGTTATTACAGTTCTCCTTTCGGATACTTGAACGCGACAGTTATTGATTGTTCTCTTTTAACTATTGATGTTTACTGCTGGCGCTGTATATTTTTCCTTTAAACTTTAAAATAGTATTGCTGTTTATTAATTGCGCACGTGAAGCCACTTTAAACTGGCATGATGTTGTGTAGGCTTGTTTGGTTATGGGAGCCGCCATAGAGTGGTCGCTGGCCAGCCCGCCCGGTGGTCGGGGGTTTAAATTCACATCCAGGCGGATTTGTACATTTGGCCTTAGCTCCCAGTTGGAACAGTCTAAAATAGATATCAGGGAACGTTTGGGGAAGTGGGGTATCGGTTATATCATATCACCCCTCAAGCCCCAGTTGGGTTGTACAAATAATGGGGTTCTCAACATGTGCCCGATACGTCCCAAGACACCTCTACATATCTATCTATCCATCCATCTGTATGTCTATCTTAGATGAGTTAGACACGGCCTTCTCTCTGCGCCAGCCACCCAATACGTTTCCTTCATCCTCCTACACATTCTCGCGTTCATAGCCCAGGAAAGAAACCCCCAGACATGTATCGAATTTCTCCCAGCATTCATTAGCATAGCAACTTGGATAAATACTAGATCGCTGTTGGATTTATGGTCTCTATTAAAAGACAAAGCTGACAGCTTGCCAACAATAACAATTTCCCTTAATATCACACCAGATGGTGCACTACAGACAAGCAGATAGTGACGTCAAGACACGGGGAGACAGATAGCAGACAGACATATAGAGAGACCTTTAGGATATGCGAATAAAAACAAAACACAATATGACTATGAAGCTTGAATAAAAAAAAAAAACAGATACAGACAGTCGAAAGTTTCGACCGAAGTCTTCATCAGCGGAAAAACAGAAACGACACGATTATAAATATATCAACGAACAACTCAAGTATGGACTTCCCTGGAGGTGCTTGTCCGGTCTTCAGGATTGCCCATAGTTCTGTTTCCTACACTAACTGTGCCCGCATCAAGCACAAGCAGCATAGCCCGCGTTTGCTTTACTCTCTACACATGCTGTATTGTTCTTTACTCTCTCTGTCTTTCTCTCTGTCTCTGTCTGTCTCTCTCTCTCTCTCTCTCTCTCTCTCTCTCTCTCCCTCTCTCTCTCTCTCTCTCCCCACCGTCCATGTAGTACGCGAAATCACCCTATACACATTGCTATTTCAACCCCTTACGCCCGCCCCATCATGATTATGATAACGTCTTTAGAGCCGGCCGTTGTGGCGAATGTGTTACGAATGGATTTCACGATCCCTAATACCGCGTTCGAAACACAGCTGTGGGCGATTTGGAAGCAGGCCGTCTTGCTTTGGTTATCATACAATGGTATGAGTTCCGGTCGTTCAGAAAGCGATGCCAAACTACTGAACGTAAACTTGCCAAGAAATCACAAACAGCCAAATAATGCTGCAACTGATTGCGGCATCCTGTTGCAGCTAAATTTAACTTTAGAACTTCTTCTTCCCCATTCCTTGTGTGTTCATAAACCCTTGGGCGAGAAATGCTGATCCAACTGTACATCGTGATTTTAACATACATGTCTTCATCTTTTCTCTCTCTTTCTCTCTCTCTCTCTCTCTCTCTCTCTCTCTCTCTCTCTCTCTCTCTCTCTCTCTCTCTCTCTCTCTCTCTCTCTCTCTCTCACCACGCAATCTCCACCCTAATACCACAAAAACAGATCCCCCCAAAAAAATTGTCAGTAATCTGTGCCCAATTCTTAACCCTTTGAAAATAAAGTTTGGTCGTTCGTTCATTCGTTCTCTCTGTCTCTGTCTGTCTCTCACACACATACACCACGCAATCCCCGCCCCAATACCACAAAAACAAATCCAAAAAAAAAAAAAGAAATTCAGTAATCTGTCTGCATCATACTCCAACCAGAGATCAAGCTTCAGTGACGTGTACCAAATGACAGCTCCCAAAGGGTTGATGAACACAATATAACTTCGCTTGAGCTATGCTGAATTCATCTGCTGAAGCTGCAAGGTTATATATAGTCTATTGGGCGGGCAGGACTCATTATAATTATGACTTGCGTCAAAGTCATCAGCCGGGGTTATTAAGGGAACCGAAATACAGCTACATTGATTAAAACTGTCTTCAGAACACCAGGTCCTATTGGTGCGGTGTTCGTGTACTTTTAATTAACTGTTTAGCCCGCGTGTCTGGCACATTAATGACTATGATATATCAGTATTCTCCTTGGCATTTTAGTCGTCAGATGTACGGAAAGGGGAGAAGGGTGTGAGGAGGAGGAGGGAAAGAGTCGCTGGCATGCACGCACGTATATGTGTGTGCATGATGCATGCAACTAACCTATGTATGAGTGGAGTGCTTGCTGGCAACTGATGTCGTTATTTCACGGTAGGATGGTTGGCTTTAACAACAGGTTCTAATTAAACATATGGTGCGGGAGCCTGGACAATGAACAAGCAGTTAGAAAGTCGAATAGAGGGCCCCGGAGATGTGGATATACAGAAGAATATGTCGTATTTCATGGAAACAAAAACAATCAAACAGAGGTTCTAGGGAAAAACTGGGAATGAAAAGAGAGTTGATGAAAGTAATAAGAAAGAAACGAGTGAAATATTTCGGCCACGTTAAAAGACATACAAAAAAGGTTAGTTGCATATCCTTTACAGGACGTCACAGTCAATCCCAGCATGTTTTGGCTGTTTGTGATCTATTGGCAAGTTTATGTTCAATAGTTTGCCATTGAATTCTGAACGACCGGACAACCATACCATTTTATTTAAAAAAAAAAAAAAAAAAAAAAACGCAGTACGGTCTGCTGCCAAATGGCGCGCAGATATGTTTAGAACGCGGTATGCGAGATTATAATCTACGTCCGTAATACCTTCGCCAAGGAGCAGGCTGAAGACATAACACTCTTATAAAAACCATAGTCGAGGGTAAGATTAAAGGCAAGCGAGTAAGAAGTAGACAACGATACAAGTAGAAAGATAACATAAAGAGATAGACGAACAGCAGTCTGACATAATGTACAAGCGAGAGACAGACAGTATTGGAAATCCATTGCAGCCAACATTCATTGTGAAGACAGCACCTGATTGATTGACCGTCTAAACAAGCCGGCGATTGTTTCTCTCTTTAGAATGTCTGTCTTTGTTCGTGGCTTCGGGCGAGGTTGATGGTTCTTGCTGTTGTCTCCATCTTCACAGCATTATCATAGGCGGTGGCGGCGGGTGGAGGGGCTTAAGGTTATGGTACTCTCCTGCAGGTCTAGTTGGGGTGTCTTGTTGGTCATGCGTCGAAGTACAATTGTTTATGCAGCGAGGTACCTCGTCATTTGGAGGTGACAGATTTGAATCTCGGTCGGTAACTATAGCTTTTTATGTTTTCTAGTGCGTCCTCTAGTCTCTGCTCTCTTCTTCTCACTTCTAAGATCGCCAAACATTACTTTGTGTGTTTATTTATGCAGCTCTAGTTGTATGCACGGGGAACGGTATGGGTGTTTACAAGACACGAACATGATACGGACATTCTGCGAGATCTGAACATGACACAATACGGCTTTATACACAAGATCATGACTTGGGATCTGGAATACTTTGGCAGTCGCAGTGGCTTGGAGAGAATAGAGATGGTTCCTATTTGGGAAGTCTGCGCCAGAGTATTATGAAAGATTGCATCAGAGAGCACTGAACGAACTGAAGCACTACTTAAATTACCAATAGTCTACTAATTGGTGCACTGAGCTTTACATTTATTGTCGCTTATAGAACACAACGAAGATGCACAACCTGTGATCTCTCTCTCTCTCTCTCTCTCTCTCTCTCTCTCTCTCTCTCTCTCTCTCTCTCTCTCTCTCTCTCTCTCTCTCTCTCTCTCTCTCTACTGCGTAATACTGTGCATGGTTACAGTGAGAAGGGTCTGTATGTGCGTGGCACATGTTACGGAAAATAATCTACTTTCCTCTCCAGATCCTGTTTGGCACATTTGATCTCTATTTCCTTATATGAATATCCTGTCAGCCATTATGACCTCCACGTCAGAAGATATGAAGCGTTGATATAGACGCGTCCTCCGCTCATAACATTACATAACGCGCATAGCCTTCATTATGCTGTAAAACCGTTTTCCCTATATAATCTCCTGCATGTCAGCTACCTGAACAAGCCAAATGGCTCTATTGAATCGCTGTCTTATAAATTATTCATCCTCTTTTCGCAATCCGGTAGCTATAAAACAAAACGGTTGTTATTAATTTGTATGCCAGCTTGCAATTCTGAAACACTTTGGCTTTCAGCACCGGTTTACAGCACTTGCTTGGCTTGAGAATCCTGGCAAGAAAACGTATCGATCGTTAATTGACAGCCAATTGTTTTTTAGCACGGCAAGGCAAGGAAGGCTCTGACAGTTATCTTTCTCAGGTCTTTGCAGCGGGTTGGGTAGAAGTGGAAGAGATAAATAACTCACGTAATAACATCAGTCTTAGCATGGTTGCATGTTGAGAAAAGAGAGCACTTGTTGGATTTCTGAATGCAACAGAAGTTATGTTTTTTTTTTTTTTAATGCAGATTCCGTTTTAAGTTTCGGAACGGAGCAGAAGAAATTGTTTCATTTCCTAAATGGAACAGAATTGGTGTTCGATTCCAAAAGCATACCCGTGCTTTGTATCAATTCCTGAACAGAGGAAGGGAGGGCTACACCCTGTTCCTGGAGGGGAGTCGCGGTTTCTCTCCTGGCAGAACAAGAAGGGTTTTGTTCAACGAAATATCCGTATTTGAAGTTTCCTACCGTCCCGATGTTAATGTATTAGAATCCCCATCGAGGCTGTGATTTTTATTTTGTTAATTGATTTGGGCTCTCAGGTCGACCCAGTCAGAAATTGGTACCAAGAAATCTTCTGGGAAGTGAAAGCGATCGCCGTGGTATGGACATTACCATCGAGCGCCGTTTGGTCTGTTAAAATATGGGTTTATCACCGTATCCAATAGCCTCATGTCATCGAAAAAGGTCCTCAGCTTGCTTTAATTTGGAATTTATTTTGGGAATCTGAATGGAACATGGGTGGTGCTTGTTCTTGAACGAATTAGGTGTCGTGTTGAGCTCCCCTGGGTTGACCAAGAGAAGCGTTCTGTCTCTCGCAGTAGACGTTTGGTATTTGTGGCTTATGTATACTGGAGTTTCCCAATCCCGATAACCTTATTCGAAGTCAGTCGCATAAGATATAGGAGGAGCTCTCTTTGTGTAGATTTTCAGAATTGTATGAGCGTCGGCCGTTAAAAAAAGAAATGGTAAACTACTGAATGTAAAATTGTCTAGAAAATCACAAACAGTTAATAAATGCTAGGGTTGCTTGTGGTGTCCTGTAAAGGACATGTAATAAATAAGGGGAGACAGAAGAGAAAATGAGAAAGAGGGAGAGAGAGAGAGAGAGAGAGAGAGAGAGAGAGAGAGAGAGAGAGAGAGAGAGAGAGAGAGAGAGAGAGAAAGCAGGATAGGCGGAAAGAGATGTTAATGGGTAAGCTTAGAAAATAGAAGAAACGTATGCATACAGATAACTAAAATAAAGTTATACAAACCCCCCAGGATGTAAGTAGAGAATCTGGCCTGTATACGACATAACAGACATGTCCCCTTCAACATGCCAATGTATCGTTTAGAACAGTGGTTCTCACCCGGTGGGGAATCCCCCCCCCCGCCCACACACACATGGGGGGGGGGGAATTTTAGGGTTTCCAGGGGGGGGGGGGGATTAAGATTATTTCAAGATCGCCTCCAGCAAATCACGTTTTATGTAGACGCCTAGACTTGGTGTAGTGTGTGTTATTAAATTTAGCTTCAAATTTTACCTATACTGTGTAGGGGCGAGGGGAATTTATAGGGAGGAAATACGAAAGGTGGGGGGGGGGGGGGGTTATAACCTTCTGAACATATGGTGAAGGGGTGCATGGGCCCCCCCCCCCCCAAAAAAAAAAAGGTTCAGAACCACTGGTTTAGAAAGACGCTTGCGAACCTGGTGGGTTCCTGTTGCTTTTGACTGAGTCCTTTATTTAAGTCTGCCCTCTGTTTTCACGCTCATCTCTATCTGCGCCATAATAAGCAGGAAGTAAACAGTAAAGGCAAAGGACTCTTTTTTTTTCACGCCGTGGGGCGTGTTTGGCATTTGCTGCAAACCCATATCTTTAGACTAGTCGACACTCAGTGGCTACTGTTATCATTATCACGCTGACCGCCTTTACTAACCAGAAACTTGCTTAATACCAGTATTTAGGTTGGATCTACCTGGGGACCTGTCCAGTGACCCCACCTCTCTTTCTCCTCCTCCTCCCCCTCCCCCCCCCCCAGGATTCGAACATATAACCACTGGACAGGCAGGCGAGCATGCTGACCACGACGCTCCAACGGCTCCAATAATAAGCAGTGTGTTCCGGTTAGTTTGCTTCTCTTTCTCCCCTGCTCTCTCTTTCTCCCCTCCCTACCCTCCTTTATTTGTTTATGTGTCTAGCCACCTGTACTTTAGTCCAGCCCTACCCAACCCATCATTAAAACCAAAAAAAAAAAAAAATCATTCTTGGCGTCCACGTGGAAGCTTTGTAGAAATCGAAGACCTTTGAAGTACATGATAGAAGCAATCAAAAACCCACGTCACAGTCATGCTCCCCCGCCCTGATCGAACATCCAGTTGTGTACTTTCTAAACCGGTATCATTTTCTGACTGCGATTCTGATGCTAAAGTACGGATTTGCCTGTTTTGCAATAAGGAAAAGATAAGGAAGAGATAAGGAAGTGGAGAGATTTGTGGTTCTACAGATGGAGTGTACGATCATGTGTTGTATGTGGGTCCTACAGATGGAATGTACGATCATTTTGTCATGACCTGGGCTCCCAGGTCGATCCAGTTTAAAATGGATACCAGGACGTGTTGGGGGGGGGGGGGGGGGGGGTTACGCCCATTCTTGTGTTGGCAAGATATCCCATCGACTGTCGACTTGTCTATTAAAATAGTCGACTGGTCTATTCAACACTATATATCCATTACTCATCATGACGTGGAAAGGGACCTTTACTATACTTGGATATATGTGTATATGTGCAATAGATGGGATTTACAATATTTTTCTCTCTCGCTTCTCTCCACTGCTCTATGGTCGTCGGTTTATGTTCCCTTATCTGGAGTATTTTAAACAATAGACATCATCTTCTTCTTCAGCGTTCCGAGCCATTGAGGTTCTTTGCTGCAGATACAATCCGTCTTCATTCGTCTCTCTGGTTGACCCTCTCTTGCCAGTCGTTGATTCCAAGTGCTTGTAGGTCTGTATATATATTATCTCTCCACCGTCTTCTTGGTCTACCTCGGGGTCTACGGTCATTTATTTCCTGAGTGTAAGCGAGTTTTGTTTCCCTATTATCTTCCATTCTTTCTATATGCCCCAGCCATTGTAGTCTATTAGCCTTCATGATACCAGTGATTAGCGGGGACTTAAACAGATCATAAATGTCTTTGTTACTTCTTCTTTTCCACTCTCCACTTTGTGTATCACTAATGGGTCCAAAGATGCGTCTTAAAACTTTGTTCTCAAAGGTTTGTAGCAAGGCTTCGTCTCCTTTCGTTGTACTCCAGGTTTCAGAGCCATACAGCACACCTGGTTTGATCAGTGTTTTGTATATTGTGATCTTGGTGTTACGAGATAGCGCATTTGATTTCAGTAGATGTTGTAGTGCATAGTATATCTTATTTCCAGAATTGATTCTAGTTTGTATTTCTTCCCTTATGATGTTGGAGCAGTTGAAGATTGTACCCAGGTATTTGTATGTTTCCGTTCTTTTAATGGTCATATGATCTATTTGTATGTGACCATATCTATTTGTATGTGGCCAGAGTTTTTAGCCATTCCTTCTCTTGAAATTACCATATATTCTGTCTTATCTTGGTTGATAACCAGCCCCATCTGTTGGGCTTTTTTCCTTTAAGTGAGTCAATATTTCCAATGTCTTTTGTTCATTTTCCCCTATAATATCTATATCATCTGCATAACCAACCAAGCAGCTTGGATGTTCCTCCAATATCACATTCCTCCTTTACCCTCCTTACAACTTTCTCTAGAGCCAGATTGAAGAGTAGCGGCGATAGTGCATCACCCTGTTTCAAGCCAGATGTTATTTGGAAATGGTCTGATTTCCTGCCTTTATATGTTACTATATTATAAGTATCTTCCATGCATAGTCTGATCATGTTGATTAACTTCCTTGGTATTCCAAATTCCCACATAGCATTCCATAGACTATTCCTATAGACACTACACAGTATTTGTTTTTTTTTTACTTTGTATTTCAGTATTTGCCTATTTCGCATGAAGCCTTCTATTTCCCCCAATAGGTTTAATAATTTGGTCAGTCGATCGCTTTTGTGTACACTCCACCTGTTTGTACACATCCCCCCTCTCTTCCCGAGAACACCATACCGAAATATTACTAAAGATGATCTCGTCATTGTTCCTCAGACTTTGCACAGACAATTTTCGTGGTTGCACGCACATTCTATAAAAGGGTCGCATTTAGGATGTGTCGGTGTTTCATGTTATTGTTTCCAATGGATTTCATGTCTGTAGTATAGGAACAGAATAATACTGGAGGCCTTTGAGGCTGTTGAAATAAACTCTGAAAAACAGTCATAGTTATTAATGTGCACTCATAGAGGACATGGGGATGAAGTAGAAATAAGAGGATCACAAGACGAAACGAGAGAGAGAGAGAGAGAGAGAGAGAGAGAGAGAGAGAGAGAGAGAGAGAGAGAGAGAGAGAGAGAGAGAGAGAGAGAGAGAGAGAAGAGATGGGAGCTATACACACTGTGGGATTTCAACCTGTCTCTGATTAAGATAATGTCAGGCTGGAGGAACAAGTGTACTTCGCTGATCGATCAACTAGAGGTGCTTAGAGGCGTGAGTCGAAGTATACTTGTTGAAAACCACCGCATTAGGCTCATAAAGTTTCAAACCCATCAAATTAGACCCAAAAGATTCAAGACAGTTGCCATACACTCACAAGATCGCCGCTATTAACCCAGTTAGGTTTAACCCCACTGCATTACACGCAACATGTTTGACAATCGCGGTTATGATTGAAAACCGCTGCCACAAACTCACAAGGTTTGACATCGCTGTTGTAGAGCAAGAAAATGGGTTGAAAACCGTTGCCATACGCTCAAACAGGTTTGAAAACTGCTTCATCAGTCTTAACAGACTTATAGGCTGAACATCGCTGGCCTGAGATGATGAAGACACATTAGCCCGCAGCAGGCGAAGAAACCAACCACTCTGTACGTCATGTTGATCATCGCCACGTTAAACCTTCGACCAAATCCCCGGCTAAAAGCAATAGCTTCACGCTTCATCGGAGGGATTTGTGTCGTGCCCACAATAAGCCCAAGATTGTGTGTTGGTGCGTGCGTGCGTACACACACATACGTGTAAATTAATTTAAAATGGATCCTAAGCTATTAGTTCATTAGCCTTTGATGGGTCACCTCGAATATCTACATGGCTTTTCTAGCTGGTTGAAGCGGGAGGCGATAAGTGGAACAATTCACTCGTTCACTACTCTCCTTGCTCCAAATACCAGCTTGGTTATTCTAGACTTGAAACGAACTGCAAAATTGCGTTTTATATCGTCTTTATGGCACGTTGAAATAAAATATAATTGTTTTTGTTTTTTTTTAAATTAAGGGTTATCGAAAACAGTTAAATTTGCGTTCATTTGAGGACCCGAATGCAATGTTTGTTTTCATTGGGGAGTCGAAAACAGGTATACTTTTTCACTTGGGGGAATCGAATTATTATCATCATCATCATTACTCCATAGCTTGTTCTTTGTGGAATTTTATACCTATAACAGTTTTTCGAAATTCCTCTCTATCATAAGCTCAGAAAGCAATGGCAAACTTTTTTTTTTCGCATATCCTTTTACAGGACATCGCTGTCAACAGCAGCATCTTTCAGCTGTCTGTTGATTTCTTGGCAAGATTACGCTCAGTAGTTTGCCATTGATTTCTGAGCGGCCTGCTCAGTTATCCCGCAAGTCACCAGCGGGGGGTCGAACCGCCTCCAGCTCTCGCCCGCTACGAGACTCTGATTGATAAACGGGATTACGGAGAAAGTGGTGTAACCCCTCGGCCAGAGAGACCGGCAATGGCAAACTGCTGAACGTAAACTTGCCAAGACATCAAAAACATCACAAACTGCTGGTGTTGACTGCAAACGGCTTGTAAAGGATATGCAACTATTATAACTTTTTAACATTACTATAGTACCTTGCGGTGTCATCACCATCATGTGCCATGCCGATAAGCCTAGGATGTCATGGTTCGCTATATCGCGCGATCATCAGAGTCGTGGATCAGCTCATTCCACGTGGCCAGACCATTCAGGTATTTACTTCTCTGTCTTCCCCTTGTTGTCTTCTTCCCCTCAATCTTGCCAGTTGTCACCAAGTTCTCCAATTTATTTCTTCTCATGTGTCCAAAAAGTGTGACTTGTTTACGTCTAAATTCTCTAATCAGTTTATGGTTTTCATTTGTTTCTTGTAGAACTTTGTCACTGTTTTTTTTGTCTGCCCATGTATTCTTTGCGCTTTCCACAGAAACGACATTTCCATGGCCATGATATGTTTTTCAGCTTGTCTGCTCATTCTCCAAGCTTCATATACATACACAAGTACAGGTTCTATGTAGCACCTCAACTCTCTTTTTCTCTTTGCAAATGGAATCTTTTTATTGGTCAGTATGGTTTCCATCTTGTAAAAGGCTACTTTCGCCATGGCGATTATTCTAATCTCTTCAAGGCATCTTCCGTCAGACGTTATGAGATAATTGTACCGACTTACTTGTTTAAGAATATTTCCGTTTACTTGTATATCATAATTGCGGTATTTCCTTCTTCCCAGTGACGACCATAATCTGTGTCTTCTTACAATTTAATGCTATCCCTTGTTGTCTTTTAGTGCAATCTATATGTAAAGGTCATTACTGCCTATAGTAGCGGTGTAGGGCAGCCTATATGTGAACTGTCGTCACTGCTGATAGTACCTTGCGATGAAGGACAGTCTGTGGGTAAACTGACATTACTGCCTATAGTACCTTGCTGTGTAGGACAGTCTAAATGTACTGTGCGGAATAATGATCAGTTTACATCCTCATGCCTTTCTGCAGCGCACTGATTTGCACACCTCGCTGATTTCTGAGCTTGGCGGCAGGATAGTGCTGCAGCACACTGACTTGCACACCTCGCCGGGCGGTATCTGAGCTTGGCGACAGGATAGTGCTGCAGCGCACTGATTTGCACACCTCGCTGGGTTTCTGAGCTTGGCGACAGGATAGTGCTGCAGCACATTTGGAAATAGTACATAGGGACAGTCTCTACAGCAACCTGACTTCGATAGCGGCAAGCCACTTGCAGGGCTCGGCGACCGGAATGTCAACGGCTTGGTTGGGCTCAAGAGTTGTCCAAGGGGATCCATAGCCAAGAACAACATTCCCGCCTCTTGTCGAGATGTTTGCTTGTTGCCTGCCTGCATGCTATGTCCTTGTTTCTGAGCCGTCAGTAAACAGGCATCGGAGAGTGTTAAGAGAAGGTTTTACGCTGGGCAGTCAAAACAGCAAGCTGGGCATTATTGATTTCTGTTTTCTGACACTTTAAGTCGAGCCCGTCTCTAGGGAAGTGTGTAATCAGCCTCGTTGGCTGTTTCTAATTGGTTCTATCCGCGTGTGTGTTTGTGTGGAGAGGGAGAAGGAAAGAGAGAGGCAGAATTTTCCTGGCTAGCGATCTACACAGTTATAGGTAAATGACTTTCGTAAAATGAGGGAATGCGTTCGTTCCTTCCTCTCTCTCCTCCCCCGCCCCTTTCTCTCATTATTGCATTGAAATGCTACTGCATATCGGCGAAAGGTTGTAAGCTCGTTGTTAACATTGTTATGCTGATTATATGGTCTGCTTCATCGTTAGCCTCAACACATTAGTCTTCTTTTTCTTCTGCCCTTTAGTTCCCATTGAAGCACAGGTCGGCAACCAGACCATGCCAACCTGTCCTCCTATCTGTTGCTATCATCTGCAGCTCCCAGCATGTCCTCCCAGTATTATTCCTCTCTGTAATTCTCTCGCTATTTTTTTTTCTTTTTTCTTGTGGATTCCAAAAGCTATATTGTTTTCAGGTTTTCTCGGGCTGGTCTTCTTGATCGCGTTCTATGTGCTCATGATTTTGTTGTCATCGCCTTCTTCGGCTACTTGTTGACTCCTCTCAATTTTCTGTTGTCTTGTCTATCTTGTATATTGTGCCACAGCCTGCCTCCTGGCTGCCTTCTTTGTTCTGACTGGAGATTACTAACTGGTTGGTTGTGAAACCTTTGGAAGATATACTTTTGTGTATTCTAGTCTTTTGCATTGGCGTTCATTGCGTCTGAGCCCTGAAGGGTTCCTGCCGTGTCGGATTGGGACTGATGTAGAAGCTGCCCTCCCTATCAGATACAAATTACCATGTCCACGGACACTGAGGTCTCTTTCCCGTCGCCAAGCTCAGAAATAAGCGGGGTGTGCCAGAAGGGTTCACACACGAAAAGCCATAGCGATCCTTGGAACGCTGGAGAGAGTGGACACCCAGTCTGTGGATGTGCCGCATCCTGAAGGTGCTCCACTGTCTTGGTATCATCATCATTAAATGAAATGCGCTGCACTGTTTCGTCTAGACTGGCTAATCGACAAGCATTTGTTCGGGTTTACTTTCCCTAACCCTTGACTGTCCCCCGTCTTCCTACAAAGTGGCAGGTTTTTGTCTTTCTTTTTTGGTCCCTATCCCACATAGGAGACCCGACCGGTTGCTGCACTAGTGCCGGCATAGCTCTTGGTGTCATTTGGACACACGAGTCCCTCTACCGCTGTAAGGCGAGGACACAAACGTGCTGACGAAAACATAGTACTATAACATCTCCAGTTGTTGCCAAGACCACGTTTTTAAGCTAATAAGACAGGAGTCGTGACCCGGGTGGGCTCGCCCCCAGAGAGTGTAAGGAAGGTAAAAGGCCGAAGCATTCCCGGAAGGGGGACATCTTCTGACAATCAGAAGCCTTCGGTCGTGCTTGTTCCGCTGCGTTTTTATGACAGTCCACTATCAATCTCCACGATGAAGGTTGGCTGCAATGGATCTCCAACACTGTCCCTCGTCCTGACTGTACATTCTCTAAGATTGCTGTTCACCCATCTCTTGATGTTATCTTCTCAATTGTATCGCAAGTCTGCTTCGTGCTCAGAAGGTTGTAGCATCGAGTTCGGACTTCGGTAGGTTCACGCGTGCAGTTTCCCTCGGAGACCCCCGGGCCTCTTATCTCTGCTCTGAAGTTACTTGAAACTTTTCCCAGTTGCGCCTGGCTGCTTTCGTTGCTCGACTGTGGTTTTTATTTCGTCTCTGATCTACAAAAACACTTTTGGATTTACCGAGGAATAGAATCCACACCCCACATTGCGTCAGGTGGGTATTCTGACCCCTTGGCCACGCATACCTATCGATTGCGAATAATCATCTTCAGTCTATAGGCAGTTGTTTCCGGCAGACGGCAGCAAGGGTGATGTGTGACGATAATAAGATCTACGTTGTCGTGGGTGTGCGTGAGTTCCAGCAGTTTGAGCAGGCCTGGACACTTGTTCTCTCTCTCTCTCTCTCTCTCTCTCTCTCTCTCTCTCTCTCTCTCTCTCTCTCTCTCTCTCTCTCTCTCTCTCTCTCCTCCAACCCCATTCTCTCCCCCAGTCACACTCATGGATACTCTCCGCCATTAATACGCGTAATTGCGGACATGTCTCATGGCGGACGTGTAAACTTGATGTATCAGATGTGTTTACTGGCGACAAGAAAAACATTTGGCATCAGGACAATAAACAATTGAGGCGTGGTTTCTGTACGTCTATATCTGTTTGTCTGAATGCACATGTCTGTTACCTACCCACTACCTGAGAGAGAGAGAGAGAGAGAGAGAGAGAGAGAGAGAGAGAGAGAGAGAGAGAGAGAGAGGGAGAGAGAGAGAGAGAGAGAGAGAGAGTTTGACAATTCAACGCCAACGACACTGATTAAATCTTAGTGTAAAATATATGTACAGTAAAACCTCGGGTTTCGTCGATATCCGCCCGAAAACAATCGATGAAATCCGAAACCGACACAATTGTTTCCATATTAATCAGTGTAAATCCAATTAATTCGTTCTAGACATTCCAAAATACATACCAAAAATACATTTTATAGAGAACAAATATAATGTCTAATACTAATTTTCGGCCCCAGACTCTTCCGACTTTCGCCGAGCCTAGTAACACTGCATATGCCATTGCGCCTCTTGTATTCTTCAAATCATCTTCTGCTGGCCTTAAAATCACTAAGTATACTAGCACTCGTCTCAAACATTTTCTAAATGAGATCGGCATACAACTGTCTGGCCTTTTCACATATGATTGCCTCCGAAACAGAATCCCCATCTAACTGGTTTTGATTTATCAAAATTAATGATATCTGTTCGACATCTTCAATTATTTGCGATCTCTCTGTTTCGTTATCACAGTCATGCCTTCGCTACATTTCCCCCCCCCCCCCCCCCCCCCCCCGCATATCCTTTACATTGCAGTCAACACCAGCATTTTTCAGCTGCTGTTGATGTCTTGGCAAGATTACGCTCAGTAGTTTGCCATTTTCGCTACATTAGCCTCCGTTATTTCTTCATTTTTCTCGCCACAATGGAATTTATCGTGGATGACGACTTCCCGTACCCGCGGCCGATTTAAGAAATCTTAATGTCGCTCTCGTATTTTATTAATAGCAAGTGATGCCCACACAATGAAAAATAACTCCAAACTGAGCAGAAAGAAGAACGCGTGGGTCCCTTTGTTTTCGCAAAATTAGCAGCGAAGTCATATAGGCACGCCGACGAAATCCGAGGCAATCGATCAAAACCGAGACATTTTTGCGGAAAAAAATCAACGAAAACAGAAACCGATGATAACCGAAGGAAACGAAATCCGAGTTTTACTATATATTTGTCGCGCCTAGAGCACGGCACGTGGAATAAACGCGTGCGTGTGTGTATATGAACGTGTCCGAAGCGCAAGCCATCATAATAATTCCAATAGAATTGAACACACCGTTTTATTTATTCCTGAAGAAGATGGTAGGGATTTTATAGCAACGTTAATCAGACACACTCTTATTTTTGTTTAAAAAATGTACCGTTTTCGTAATGAACAAAATAGATAAATTACCTTGTCCAAACTGCATCCAGGTGGAGAACGCAGCGGTTAATAGGTGCAGTATCCTTCTTTGTACGACGTGTTGCACGGAAACATCGCCCCGACACACAGGAGACTGTAATTTCGCTTGTGACCTGGTTAGTCCTGACACACTTAGCCTGTCCGCGCGTCTCGGTCGCAGCGTGCTTGAAAGGTGTTTGTTTGTTATCGCGAGTTCCTGTGTGTACGGCTTCCGTTTGACCTTGTCTGAAGACTGCTGTGACTGATTTCTTTGGGTTGTTATTATAAGGGCATAAAGGTCAGGGACACCGCCATTCTGATTCGTGTATCTTGCGATGATAGTTGATTGCGTGTTCTTTACTGGACGTCGCAATCAACGTCAGCATTTTTGTGTGTGGCGTTTTTGTGATTTACTAGGCAAGTTTACATTCAGTAGTTTGTCATTGTTTTCTGAACGACCGACGCTCATACCATGTGTAAACAAACAACACAATGTGGGATTTGCTACCTCTTCGCCACACAATAGAGGGTGTAGTTAAATATTATCACTCCCATACATCTTCCGCCGTGGTTGAGAGGTCGCGGTATCCGGGTCAGGTTCAAAAGGTACAAGTTTCTTTTGTTCTACAGTATAGGACTGGGAATTTTCTTAGAACCAATGGTAGTTTAGTTAATTAAGTCGACGGATCAACATCACGGCACACGGATGTAACCCATTAGTGCTATGTTCTACTAACTCAGGCATGAGTCTGGATAATCTCAGCTCAATGCACGAACTCCGTAGCACTGGGGAGGGTCCTGAAATACTTTAGGTAGATTTTTAACTCGAAATTTTGGCCGGGCAGCGCCATTATGGCTACTCTTTTTGGATTTCCAACTGTCAAGGGGTTTTTTACGTGCGCAACAATACTGACGGGCGTCTGATCTCACTACTCAGAGATCAGGGGACATTTCGTTACTAGAAGTCCACGTGAAAAAATCCCAGTCCTTACCGGGGCTTGAACCCGGGACCTCCAGCACTTGAAGTGGACACCACACCTCGAGACCACTCAGACTTGTTGAGAAAAGCTCTGTCCAACCAATGGTAGCCAATGATTTGACATACACCCCAATTTCTTGGGTAGTGAAATACAATGCTTAACATTTTCGGATATGGGCAAAAAACATGAGATCCGTGTGCAGCTGTGGGCGTTAAAAATCCCACTGCAGGTGGACTTCACAACGAATAGGCCATAGTCATGATAAAGGCAACCCACAGGTAGAGCAACAATTGCATACGGAAATCGGACACATTGAGCTCTGAGGTGCTTTAACTAGGTCTGACGCACCCACACCACCACCACCCGGAAGAGCAACCAGGAGAGGAGGATTGTTACTTGCAAGTGTCGGTCGGTCCCTGCAGATCACATCGATCCACAACCCCGGTCGCTCGTGAGGCATGTTAGAAGCACCAATGCTAGGTCCTTCCACGGCTATCTTTTCCTCAGCAATAAGTTTATATACAGTATGGTCATGTCTTTCTTTGGCGCTCTCACTCCAGGATTATCTGTGCCTTTCTCTGCTCCGTTAACCTTTGTCTTCTCCGTTTACCTTTGTTTTCTATGCTTATTTGTGTTTTCTATGCTTATTTGTCTCTTCTTCGTTTACCTTTGCCTTCTTCGTTTACATTTCTCTTCTCTGTTTACTTTTCTCTTCTCCATTAACCTTTCTTTTCTTTGTTTACCCGCGTCTTCTCTGTTTGCCTTCAGTTGTCCCATAAACGATTGTTTATTTAAAGGGGAGCACATTTAATTGGGCGATAAGCTCAAAATAGACCAATTATAGCCTTTGGCGCTTTGCTATTGATGTAAATGGGCGTGACAGCCTAAACAGGCGAATGATGGCGTTTGTGTGTGCCGGCGTGCTTGTGTGTTAGACATCGACAATGAGGATAATCTAAATGTTTTGGAAGAGATTAGGACTCAAAAACAGGTTATAACACACGAGGCGGTGGGGACGCTTTGCCTTCATGATAAGCAGAGAAACACTGGCTTATTGTAAAGACTAGAAAGGTATATGGGAAGATGATGGACGAAGACATCGACAGAAGTTATCGACACCATTTCATCATGTCATGGACAAATGTCCGTGGATGGACAGATACATTCTGCTGGAGGTTGCAAAATGTGGAAAAGCGTGATCGCACACGTCTATCATCAAGGCACTTGGTGATGATATTTGAGTGTGCATATCTACGTGTCTACATAAGCACTTGTGTGCTATATATCTGTGAACAAACTGACCGTAGCCAGTTAGCTGCTTGTAGTAAGTAGGGGTGCCGCTCTCCCTGGCCCAGGGTTTTAACGTCTTTCTCCGTAATCACGTGTACTCTCGTGAGTAACGTGTCGTGCGCGATGATCGGTAGCGGTTCTCACCGCGTCGGTAACTTAGGGGTATGTGAGCCGGTCGCTCAGAAAGCAATGGCAAACTACTGAGCGTAATCTTGCCAAGAAAATCAACAATCAGCTGAAAGATGCTGATGTTAACTGCGATGTCCTGTAAAGGATATGCGAACTCAAAAAAGTAAGTAGGGGTAGGAGCCGGCGATGTGGCTTTGAGGTAGTGAATGCGTTTCACAATTTCCCCAATTACGTCGAGTGGAGGGCTCGTAATCAGCTACGGGCGATTTCAAGCAGATTGTTTTGCGTTGATTTCGATGACATGAGACATCGGTCGTCCAGAAGGTTATGGCAAACAACTAAACGTAAAAAAATTGCCTCTCTTTGGCACCTTGCCACCTTGACAGACGATAGTTTGTGCTTTAAAAAGGCATAATAACTTTTACCTATGGCGGTAGCGAATGTGACTGATAAGGCCAATTTGCGCTGTAAATGTCCGTTCACAGTGAGTGCATGTGAACACGTGGTCATTTCCACCATCATGCACCATCTTATGTCTCACACGCTCGGTGTGTGACCTATCTGCAATAATTTTCTCCTGTGTCTTTATTCCATTTCTGATGTTTGCCCTCCATGCAACACGTTCAGCGGTGACTTGCTCCCAATGTGCATTATCAATGCCTGTATCAGTCATGTCCCGCTTACACACATCTTTGTATCATAGTAGAGGCCGACCCTGAGATCTCTTACCCATCTGTAATTCACCAAAAAAGATGTCCTTTGGTATTCTACCATCATCCAGCCTCCTAAGAAGATGTCCTATCCATCTAAGTCTACGAAGACTGAGCGTGGAATAAACCGTCACACAACCTGATCTTTCCAATACTTCAGTATTTGTGATATTGTCTTGCCACTTAATACCAAGAATTCTTCGCAGACACCGCATATGAAAGCTGTTTAAACGTTTCTCTTGGTGTGAGTAAGTTATCCAGGTGTCACTGCCATAAAGAAGAGTACTAAGGACACAGGCTTGATAGACAAGGACTTTGAAAAAAATTGCCTAGTAACTCACAAACAGCCCAAGAACTGTGGGGTTGATTGCGACTTGTGGTAAAGAACATATATCCAACTTTAGTAGGTGTAGGGCCCGTGGTTATTAATGACAAAATGCTTAAGGATGGGAAACTAGTGAAGAATGAAGAGTCTTTCTGGCATCTGTGATGCGAACGGTCTCTGCAAAGGACGATTAGTCAAAGGTCGATAAAATCCAGGCTCGCTGCGTGCACATGTACCCGGATGGCAGCTGTTTCGAGACCTGCCAGTCGGCTGCATTTGCCAGACCATGGTTACACTGTTACACCTTTCTGACAGTGCACAAAACTGGCTGGTTGAAGGTCAAACCCACGTCCGACCTTCTTAACTCTATATTTTCCGTCACGGTGGGTGAGCAACGGGCGGGCTGTTCCGTTATTAAAACAATCTGAATACTGTGTTTTAATCGACATCACTTTCTCAAAGAAAGCGCATTTAAAACTGCATCAACTATCCTGCTATCGCACTGAGACACTCCAGGAAGATCCTCCTGCGAATTATGAAAATGTATAAAAGTAATTTAGAATATGAATTACAGGAAGTATAAGAGGGTTTTTCTTGCCCTTGGAAGTTACAAAAAGAGTTCTTGCATGTTACATAGAACCAATTTGAACATACGGCTCCGAATCCTGGACAATTAGTAAACAGGCGAAAAAATCCTTGGAAGTCTTAGAGGTGTGGTTTATAGAAAAATGCTGAAAATTAATTGGACAACCAAAGTGAGCAGTCTGGATATTTTGAGGAAAGCTAAGTTACAAAGACATCTCATAACAAACATGAGAAGAGATAGTCATAATTTTTGGCCACATTATGAGAAGATAACAACTGAAGCATGTGGCAGCCGAAAAGATTTGTGGAAAGAGAGATAGAGGAAGACAGCGTGAGAAATCCCTCGGCATTGAATCAGTTAATAGTGTAGAGTCTTTGCTTTGCAACCCACAGGGCAAAAGAAATAAAGAGAGACTTTAACAAATACCACAGGAAAGAGAGGCAGAGGATTAATGTCGGGGGGGGGGGACATGGAGGGAGGGGGCTGCTGATGACAGCAAATATAGGAGGGTTTGGCGTTAGCTGGTTTAGTGCCAGTCGTGGCGAAGTGGTCAAGCCGTTTGCCTCGCGCTCCGAAGGTGGTGGGTTCGATTCCAAGCTACATCTTTCGGTTCATGAATGCACTTGTCACGGAGACTCATGGGGGTCGTCGCTGGAGCTACAGAGTTCGTGCTTTGTGCGCCGCTTTCGGCAGGCACCCTGCGGAAAGAGATCGAGCCAAATGGGATCAAATCTGGTGTAGTGAAATCTATCCTCTCTATTTTTGACTTTTTAAGTGCCAGTGTTCTAGTGGGAGATAACAGGCATGTGGGCGACGGTCAGACGGCGTCAACTGTCAGTTACTGCCAATATAGTACCTTGCGGTGTATGGGGGTGCTGGGGGGGGGGGGTGTCTTTGAGCCTGAGGAATAAAGGCCGCCTGGCTAGTGCAGTCGCAGCGAACTGTACAGGTTAGGATTTTCTTTTTACCCCTGACAGAAAAAAATCCACACCTTACCGAGGATTCGAACCCGGGTCTCCCGAAGCAGAATCCGGCGTTCTAGCCACTCGGCCAGCCGCTCCTCAGACGGCTGCCCACTCTAAATTCCACAGTGAGACAACCTACACACAAAGTAAATGATGTGTAGAGTGTGCTATTCCGATATACACACTAGTATCGTCGCTGGAGCAGCGGGACTCGCAAACTGTGTTGATGGACTCATATTTTGGCTCAACGAGGAGGGAATCTGAGAACTAATGAATACTTCTACACGTTATAAAGATAGTCCTTGAACCAGTCATGTCATCGAGTTGTTTTTGTCATTGGAAGGCAGCGGGTTGGAACTCCGGTATGGGTATAGCTTCCAGTTTAGTCTGTTAAGTTAAGTTAGTTGCATATCCTTTACAGGACGTCGCAGTCAGTCCCAACATTATTTTGCTACTTGTCATTTCTTGGCAAGTTTACGTTCAGTAGTTTGCCATCGCTTTGTGAGCTACCGGCATTCATACAATTGTATGAAAATCAGCTTAAAGCGGTCTGTTTTCAAATCGCCCATAGCTGTGTGTGGAACACGGTGTGCGGGATTATGAATTGCGCCCATAAGCTCTACGCCACAGAGCCGACAGAGTCTATTCCATTTGCGATAACCATTGAGTTCCAGTTGTTGTGGCAGCTGGACAGATTTGAATTGCTGTGTAATTATGCGAGTAGAATGATACTCTAACCAGTAATTATCGGCTGTGAATGCTGTACGTTACTTTTGTGAGGTAGGCACGTCATAACCGCAAGTGAGGTCAGGGGTAAATACGTATGTGCGGGGGGGGGGGGGGGGGGTCAGCGTAGTGGCGAAGCACTGCCGAAAGAGAGATTGTGTAAAGGTAATTGCGTGGCAGTTGCCGTCGTAGCGGTGTAAATTATTGAGTCTCAGATAAGTAGACCGCTGAACATTGTCTGCTGGATGTCTTCTGTGCAACGAGTTATACTGGTCCTCTGAATAAACAGTAAACTCCAAACGGTGTGGAACTAAAAGGAAGTCCCCAAAATATGTTAGAAAGAAGCGAAAACAAGACTGCTGTCAATATGAGAACTCACCTGAGGGTGTAATAATCAAAGATACGATCGCAAGAAGAAGAAGAAGAAGAAGAAGAAGAAGAAGACATGGCAAATGTCATATTCGAATTGTCTTGTTTTTCTTCACATAGAAGTTTGAATGTGGTCCAGTTTCCAATTGATTTCGAGGTCCATTGAAAGTTCCAGTTCTTTTCTTCTCATAATGTGGCCACGACTGCTTACTTTTGCTGTTTCTGATAAGTTTTGTGTGTGACTTTGTATGTTTAAAACACTTAGATTGCTCATTTGTGTGTGTCTTTGTATGATTAAAACACTTAGATTACTCATGTTTGGTCTTCCAAACATTCTTATACGCCGCCGTAATTTTCATTAGGTGTGTTGCTAAAGTGTTAACTTTTCATGTTTGAAGAATAATGTAATCTATAGCTGTTGCTTTCATTCAAATCAAAGTGATTGGGTTCGAGTTAAGCGTGTGTTTATGGGTAAATGTGGTCTTCGATCGGATAGTGAGCGTCGGTTCTGCGATAATGGACCTGTGCCTCATTTATCAATCGAAGACATCAGCTGCATGCATACTCTTCTCTCTCTCTCTCTCTCTCTCTCTCTCTCTCTCTCTCTCTCTCTCTCTCTCTCTCTCTCTCTCTCTTTCTCTCTCTCTCTCTCTCTTTCTCTCTCTCTCTCTCTCTCTCTCTCTCTCTCTCTCTCTCTCTCTGTCCCTCTCTTATTACACAAACATAGGCTCTCTCTGTCTCCCATACACACCATCTCTGTCTCTCTCATACACACAATCGCTCTCTCTCTCTCTCTCTCTCTCTCTCTCTCTCGCTTTCTTTCTGTTTCTCAGTCTCTCTCATACAAACGATCTTTCTCTCTCTCTGTCACACACACACACACACACACACAGAGTCTCTCTCTCTCTCTCTCTCTCTCTCTGTTGATCTCATACACACCATCTCTCTTTCTCTATCTCTCTCATACACACCATCTCCCTTTCTCTCTCTTTCTATGTCTCTCACACGGTCGCTCCCCTCCCCCACCACTGTTTTTCACACACACACACACACACACACACACACACACACACACACCCAGAATGTGTGTGTCTCTCTGTCTATCTTTCATACACTCGATCTCTGTTTCTTATAACATAATCTCTCTCTCTCTCTTTCTCTCTCTCCATTCCTCTCTCTCTCTCCACCTCTCCACTCAACTCACAACCTCAGACAGCAGCTTAGTCGTTGCCACTGACCTAATTCACCATGATGAGACGGCCGTGCACATACAGACATCACTGTCTGAGTTATGCTGACATTTTCGGAAATATGCACACTCATATGGCGCCACACATTACTATTAGGTGTAATGCTCACAGAAATATGCACACGCATACAGGCACCGACAATTTACTGTCACTTAGGCTGTTTGCAGAAATATGCACACACCACACACACATACACACACTTGCCGTCCGCAAATGTCTTAACAGTTGTGATGCTCACAGAAACACGTACTCACATACAGGTACCAAACACTTGACTCGTGATGGTCACTCACTCAATCACGGCCACAAGCGCCATGAATGTACTTGGTCTGAATCTGAATAGTGGTGGTTTTAATCTGAATGATGGTGGGTGTAACCGCAGTGATGGTGTATTTATTCTCAATTATGGTGGTTGTATTATCAATGGTGGTGGTTTTAATTTCAATTATGGAGGTTTTAATCTCAATTATGGTGGTTTTATTTTCAATGATACTGTTTAAAAGCAGTATATCGTACCATATGTGTTGTTTAAAGCCGTAAATTGCAGCAGCTTAATGTTAGGAGCAGCTTAGTCTGACAATCGTTAGCTGTGTGTAAACGGCGTACCATCACTTTTGGCACAAAAATTGCTTCCTCGGTTTGCCATGATATATGAGTTCAGTGGTCATGTGACAGAAGCACAGCTGTGATTGGGTAACCTTGAGGGCTTGCAGCACGTGGAGACAGGCAAACAGAAAGAGAAAAGGT
Organism: Cepaea hortensis; assembly: GCA_963921405.1. Classification (NCBI taxonomy): domain Eukaryota; kingdom Metazoa; phylum Mollusca; class Gastropoda; order Stylommatophora; family Helicidae; genus Cepaea; species Cepaea hortensis. The sequence goes on along the minus strand of OY992879.1, from coordinate 135,568,743 downwards.
CAACATGGAAATGGATAAGCTGTTATTCTAGAACAATCGTTATGGTTCGGCTTTTAGTTCCCGCTTACCGCATAGCCGTTAGGTCACCCAGCACATGCATTTTCCCCGTTAATTTCTGATCATCATGCGCACTACTTGTGGAGCGTTTTAAGTACGCTGCACAGAAATCTAACGGACCAATTTCACGCCATAAGAAGTAATGAATATATGGTGTTGCCCCATATTTTGTAGGCTACTCGGCACTCGATGGGTGGTTCAGTCAGTAGCGCGACTACGGCCTTTACTTCCCATGATGTTTTCTGGCACCCATTTTAGGTTGAGTCGACTTAGGGGATTAGGTCAGTGAAAGAAAACCCTTGCCAGGAAATGGATTCGAACACATAAATGGCCAGCGGGCAAGCTTAGTGCTCTACAATGGGTTAAGCAGAACAAGTTGATTCTGCCATGTAGACATGCACAACAGACATTTTCCGTCGACAACTTTTTTCAGGTTGTGACATTTTGGATGTCTTTCCCTCTAGCAACATTCGAATAAAGAAGGAAAGACGCTTCATTTGTTCACAATGGTACAACAGTCCACTCCTGTGTTTTTTAACTATAACATAATTCCCACCGCGACGTTTGAAGATTGCCAACAGCTAAAAATACACTTCGGCCACGCTGTCACGTAGACATTTGGCGCCACATGGGAATTGATGAAATAGCACGCCAGACCAACACCAGCACATGGCTGGGGCGGGCAACTACAAATTTACCCCCCCCCCCCTTCCATAATTCCTGGGAAATCGGCATCTACCCCCAGAATTACATCATGGTTCGCGCCAGAAAAGCTCAGCTCATAAACGGATTCCATTGGTGCGTGGAGACGGATTCACATTAATATAATTTATGTTGATGGGATGAGCTCCGGGAGCTTCGTCAGGGAAGGACGTGTGGGTCCGTTCAGGAGATGTAGTTTTGTAATTCTTGAAGACATTGGTAAGTTGGAGATTATAGCGAATAAACTTAGACTAGTATATATAATAGAAAGGCATTTCACTGTTGAGTCATACTGGGAAAATATTTTGCAAAATTCTTGAGAAGAGATTACGACCTACTCTATAACCCCAGCTAAGCGAAACACAACTTGGATTTGGGAAAAACAAAGGATGCACAGACGCCATTTTTGTTCTTAGACAACTTATAGAAAAATCAATCAAATTCAATGAAACACTCTACTTAGCATTTGTCGACCAAGAAAAGGCATTTGATAGAGTAGATAGAAACAAGCTGTGGGAAATCCTTAAACAATATGGAGTGAGTACACATCTAACAAACCTGTGAAGAAGCTTATACAACAACAGTGAATGCATAGTGAGAGCAACTGGAGGACACTCAGAACCCTTCACCATAAGATCCGGAGTACGACACGGATGTGTCCTGTCCCCTCTCTTGTTCATAACATATATAGACAACATATGCAAAGAAACCAGCCAAACAGAGACCGCAAGAATACCGCATGACGAGAACACAGAAGAACCATCTGCAAATCTAACCATTAGAGAACTCCTGTTTGCGGACGACCAAGCACTAATAGCAAAATCAGAAGCTGAATTACAAGACCACATGAATAGTCTACACGAAATGTGTAGGGAACATAACATGAAAATTAGCACAAGCAAAGCAGAGGTAATGACTATAATTAAAGAAGAAAAAACAACAATTCACCTAAACGAACATCCCTTGAAACAAGTAAAGAGTTTCAAGTACTTAGGAAGTATAATATCAAATGGTAGATCAGAAGACGAGATTGAAAATAGATGCAATAAGGCAAACCAACTCATTGGACAAATGGCACCAATACTAAAGAACAAACATGTATCAATAACTACTAAGAATGCACTTTACAACACAATCTTCCTACCAGCTCTATGCTACCAATGCCAAACCTGGACAGTGATAGAAAAAGAGAAAAGAAAAATGGCAACAACAGAAATTAGATTCCTGAGAAGAATACTCAACGTATCTAGAAGAGATAAGATCAGAAATGAAGAAATCAGGATTAAAGTGGGGGTTATAGCAGCACTAGATTTTATTAGAAAGCAGCAAGTCAAATGGTTTGGCCATGCAAGTACAAGTAGGTTACCATTCAACAGCATATCACAACAAGCAATGATGTACAGACCAGATGGAAACAGGAAGAGGCCGACCACGTAAACGTTGGACGGAGGGAATAGCAGAGTCCATGGGAATATACTCTCACGATGTTTATACTTCACCACGACACTGCAAGGTACAAGAGGAACATGATGAGATGAGACAAATTGGGCACGCAGGCCCATCTTACATTCGGCCCTTGGTGCCAAAAACAAAATGCCAGCCATTATCGCCATCCTCTGATGATAATATCCCTCTGTTCAAAAAATTAATATAACCCATTCAGTATTCTGTCTGCTTTATGAAAATATGTATTGGCTGGCATCCATTATTTTATTGCAACGAAACGTCAGCATAATGTGAGTATAACGAGGTTAATTCCGTGTGGCTTCAGCTTTCAGCGTCTTTATTTTCTCCTGTTTGAGAAATCTACTTCTTTCTTGCCATCTTCTCTTGCTCAGCGATGCCAACAATACTTTGCTTGAATATTAACTCTTTAAGGGCCTGCCTACCCTTATCTGGAGACACTGGAGACAGATTTTCCAAATAATTTGTCGCACAGGGGCTAGAATTGGAGGCCTGTAACTTTTACGAAAGATGTTCTGTTACGCTCTGGTTATCGGATTTTTTGTAATATTTATTTATTGCTTTTCCTAATTTAAGGGGGCTGAGTGGTCTCGAATTATGGTGTCCGCCTCGAGTTCTGGAGGTCCCTAGGTTCAAGCCGCGGTGAGGGCCGGGGTATTTTCTCGTGGACTTTATTAACAAAATTTCCAGGGACGCCTGTGTGTATTGTTGCGCACGTAAAAAAAATCCCTAGGCAGTTGGAAATCGAAAAATAATAGCCTAACTGTGCTGCCCGGGCAAAATTTCGAGTTAAAATCTACCCAAAGTATTTTCACGATCCTCGCCGGTGCTACGGACTTCGTGCATTGAGCTGAGATTCTCCGGATTCAAGCTTGAATTAGGAGTAGAACGGATCACTTATGGGTTATACCCGTGTGCCGTGTTGTTGATCCGTCGACTAAACTAAACTTTTCCTAATTTGCTCATTCGCATTCTATGATTCACTGCCATACAGTAAAGAAGGTTCTATAAAACATTATATACACATTCTAAAAACACCCGGAGAAGAGAATCAACACCCGGAGAAGAGAATCAACACCCGGAGAAGAGAATTACAGACAGATGAATGACATTGATAAGGCGTGGAGGGAGCTACAGGAGATAAATAGTAGAGAATAGGACGGTTTGGCGCGGGTTGCGTGAGGGTCTGTGTGTCCCAGTAGAGATTAAAGGGCAGTAGTAGAAGATAGACGACCACATGACCTGGGCAGATATCAGTGCGTGAATGGATACATTCTGTTAGAGGTGTTGAGAGCGGCGGAGAAACGTGGCCCTCACCGCTTCACAACTCGTGGTGGTGGTGATGGTGACAGCGTTAATACAATATTGGGTAATACATGTAAAAATATATATCTATTGTGATTTCGGCTTTCTGTCAGTTTCTCGGTTCTATCTATCTATCTATCTATCTATCTATCTATCTGTCTGTCTGTCTGTCTGTCTGTCTGTCTGTCTGTCTGTCTGTCTGTCTGTCTGTCTGTCTGTCTGTCTGTCGGACGGTCGGTCGGTCTGTCCTCTCTTCTTGTCCCGTCTGCATCTGTACCTCATCCCAGAATCTTTTTCTAAAAAAAAAAAAAAAAAAAACTTACGAATGCAAGCACCAAAGGCAGATCGTGATAGCGGCAACATTCAAGTAGTTGCCAGGTTAAACAAGTGATCACCAAATATTCTATTTTTGGCTCGGATTCGGCAAGTCCCAGAATCATGCAGTGTGGCGTGCGGTCTAGTGCCACCAGACGCCGCCTCCCAACAGCCAGGAGAATGACAGGTCGATCTGGTCGATACCAGAACCACCCATCTCCGTGTTTGACACCACTCGCCAGCCAGCATAGCCATTTCTTTCTTGTCATTGTCCTCGCGACCTCGGCTGTCGACTCAGGGACCTGTCGACTTAGGAACAAGAAATGACGAGGTATCGATGGACTTTTGATCTTAAGAATCCTTTTCTTACTTTGGAGGGAGAGGGGGAGGGGGTGGGGGTTTTTAACCCGGGTCACTGTTTTGGTAGTGAACTTACCACTATACCACTGCGTTTCATGTCAAGTATAGAACTGTATAGTCGTATTTTATTCTTCACTATAAGGTAGAAATGGAGATGGAGGAAGATGGCTGACATTAATGAAAAACAAAATTCGAGCGCAAGAAAGAAAGAAAAAAAAATACATGGAAGAAACAGGATAGGAAAACTTAAGGTGACCTACACCAATTGAATAGATGGGGGGGGGGGGGGGGAAGAAGAAAAAAAGATGACTGATACTTACGGAAGAAATTAAAGATTAAGAAAGAAAGATGCCTGACATATCACAGTCTACTTACGGAAGAAATTGAAGATTAAGAAAGAAAGATGCCTGACATATCACAGTCTAGACGTAAAGCGAAAATACAGTATTCCGAAGGAAGACGTTCAACTCAACCCCTGTCTTTTGCATTGAGACTTTCCTCTTCTGCGTGTGTCTTTTATCTCCCGGTGGAGCTAAGCCCATCAGCTAACTCGAGCCAAATCTTTTGTAGAATGGTTCATGGTTGATTCGGCTTTGCAGCTAAACATTTCTACATGACTAGATAAACATGTCAGAAACTACAGCGTTTCTTTTCCAATCATGATATGTTGTTTTGACTTCTCCTGACCAATCGGCCGAACCTTATAGGAATATTATTTTCCTTTCTTTTTGCCTGATGTTATTTTAAGGCAACGAGATCTTCTTGATTGATTTGTAATCAATCGCCGAGACAACCCGCAGCAAGATAACCCAGCTAAAACGGGGCTGCTATGCTACATTAATGACGCTATATCACGCGGTCTGCCGCCAACTGTTAAAATTGCATCAGAAATTCTGGGATTTGGCAGCAAGGACGTCATGTTTTGACAGCCAGGTGACGTACATTGGAAGTCTTGTCTCGGTTATTTGATTATTAAATGTGTTCGTTGTCTAGGGCTGGTGGAAACGTTGTTAAGGGCCGGTGGATACGTTGTCAAGGGCTGGTGGGGACGTTGTCAAGGGCTGGTGGATGCGTTGTCAAGGGCTTGTGGGTACGTTGTTAAGGGCTGGTAGGAACGTTGTTTAGGGCCGGTGGAAACGTTGTTAAGGGCTGGTGGGAACGTTGTTTAGGGCTGGTGGAAACGTTAAGGGCCGGTGGATACGTTGTCAAGGGCTGGTGGAAACGTTGTTATGGGCTGGTGGAAACGTTGTCAAGGGCTGGTGGAAACGTTAAGGGCCGGTGGATATGTTGTCAAGGGCTGGTGGAAACGTTGTCACGGGCTGGTGGAAACGTTGTCAAGGGCTGGTGGGAACGTTGTTCAGGGCTGGTGGGAACGTTGTTCAGGGTTGGTGGGAACGTTAAGGGCTGGTGGGAACGTTGTTCAGGATTGGTGGGAACCTTGTCAAGGGCTGGTAGGAACCTTGTTGGGGGCTGGTGGGAACGTTTGTTTCTATATCTGTCGGTTATCGAAATATGCAGTCGCAATGGGCGTTGTTCTCACTACTAATAGATGAAATGATGTGTTCACATTGAATAATAATTCAGAGGCAATCGGCGTAAATAGACAGTTATAAATTACAATGTGCATTTTCATTGCATGATGTTGTTATCAGCACCAACCCCGAGTTGATTTAATAGGCAGTTTTACGTTCAGTAGTTTGCCATTGCCGTTCTCCTGGCGTAGGATATACGGACGCGATTCGTAAGCCAATTTACTCGCGTTCGAAACACAGCAGCAGACCGCGTTGCGTAGAGTTTTAAACAAGTTGGTATGGGAGCCGGTCGTTCAGACAGCAATGGCAAACTACTGAAAGTAAACTTGCCAAGATATCAACAGCAGCAGCAACATGCTGGTGTTGACACCGATGTCCTGAGACGTCCACGTTCAAGTCCAAACGAAGGGTGTATGGGATTAATACCGTATTCCACAGTATCGCAGTAGCCCGTTTGTTTGCCTGCCAGCCCAGTGATTACGTGTTCAAATCTCCCATGGATAGAGATACATATCGACAGAGCGTGAAAATGCTGGATTAGTTAAGAGTGGCAAGGAAAACCATTACGGCCACAGAGAATAGACGTGAAGCAACATTATCGTCGTTTGCTGCCCGGCACGACACGATATGATGATTATTCATCTCATGTATTCTTCACAGCGAGTTGCATGTCCCTTACAGGACGTCGCAGTCAGCCCCAAGCCAATTCCAATTCCAATTTTCGAGGGGAAAAAAATTCCAAATTCGGTCTCGTCAAACCTGCTTCCTCAGCGTCGGTTATTGTTGAGATCCGTGGTTGTGTGGATTGTTAGTCCTAATTCATACTGGTTTTATTGGTTCCAATACATATATAGCCCCAAGCATTTATTGACTGCTATTTAAGGCAGTTTTCCTCTCAGAATCTGCCATTGAGTGAGCTAACATTGTCATGTTAAGTAAATGCATGTGTCTTATTTTAGTTCGTCATTGCTTTCCGAATGGCAGAGACTCATATAATTAAAATCAACACACAGCGTTCTGCTCCTAAAACGCCTACTGACTTTGAATCCGCGACCCGGTATGTTGGTTAATTTGAAGATGGGTTCACCACTACCACGCCACGGACTCTGATATTCTACGTATGCTGTTGATATCTTCTGTATTACTACTATCGATTTAGCAGCCTCGGGAGATCACGAACATCCATCGGGTACAGCCGTCTTGTTCCGCATTCAAGACTAGAGATGTCACGCAATTGACGTCAGTTTTTTTTTTTTTCTTTTTTTCTTTTTTTTTTCCCCAGCCAAATTAATCAGGAATGGTGACAGTGGAGTCGCGAGGACGTCCCTGGACGGTCGAGGCGCGTGGGAGCACGTCTGACGTAATCACCTACCAATGTACTGTGGGGTGTAGCACGTGCGGTCCGTGAATTAATTATGGGTTAGAAACTCAAGGGCGGTTGGGAATTGTAAATATCGGTTAGCGGGTTCTTGAGGAATCGGTAGTGTAAATGTTGTGTGGGGGAAGACAACGGTCTGGTGTGGGTGAGTGTGTACGTGCGTGCGTGCGTGCCTGTCTGCCTGCCTGCCTGCCTGCCTGCCTGCCTGCCTGCATGTGCGTGTATATGTGTATGTATGTATGTATATCCGTACGTACATATGTATGTGAGTAGGTAGGCACAATGTACATCCGCGCTATCGTGTGTAGTGTATATATTTGTACGTATTCATTCATTCAGTCCCTTTCAAAACTCCCGAAGGCGAATGGCAAGCTGATGGCGGAGATAGGAAAGATTTTCCGAGAGATGGAAAAAGAAAGAAGGAAACAATTCCGACGGACGAATCCTGCTAAGGGCTAACTAAGCAAGGAGCCACGTGTAGCGGTAATTGACCGTGAAAAGCACAGTGGAAGCCGTACTTGTTGACGTCACAGGCATGAAATCTACCACACTTCTTCTTCTTCTTCGTTCATCCGGAGTTTTTTTTCGGATGTGATTGCGTTGTGCCTGTTTACAGCAGAGCTGCTTTCTTGCGCCGTTAGGCCGACACATCCGACTTCTGCGGGCATTTGTTGACCGGGTTAACCTTCCCGGGGGTTTCTTAGGACGTTTGACTCTCACTGTTGTGGTGTTATCCCCCATCCTAGCTGGCCCATATAGAACAGCCAAAGACATCCTGGTCAGCCCTCAAGGGAAGGCAGGGGCAGACCATGGGCATTCCCCGCCAGCCAAGGAGGCTTCCATACTTGCAGAGCCAACACACAGCGCTCTGGTACTGGGCTCACCCAAGGAGTCGTCACGTCCTGCACATGGCTGCTTAGCCTCACTTCCGTATATTGGGCCTTCCGTTCACCATAGGCTGTTCTACCGGAAACCAGAAGAATGCAGTGTGCAGATGACATCCACACAGTGAGCTTTCGATTCGGACTTTCCGCACAATGGATTTGCTATCCGAGCAATATTCCATTTCGTGCCACTAGGACACTTTTCCACCTTTTTTGAAAGCCCACACAGTGAGCTTTTGATTCGGACTTTCCACATAATGGATTTGCTATCCAAGCAATATTCCATTTCGTGCCACTAGGACACTTTTTCCACCTTTTTTGAAAGCCCACACAGTGAGCTTTTGGTTCGAACTTTCCACGTAATGGATCTCCTATCCAGCAATATTCCATTTCATGCCTCTGGGAGGCTTTTGTAACCGACATACCTGTGGTATGAAGTGTGGCAGTCTGAATACTTCTTCATACACCTTTAAATGTCAACCTGTATGTAGTTAAAGTAAGCTACGGTCAACTTGAGCTTGTTGATATCTCCGTAGAGCTTGTCCTCAAATGAAGCAGGTGTGGGCCAAAATATATGTCTCTGTTCTGCATATATTGGGCAATCCTGAAGCAAATGTTTTGCTGTCATTTTTCCAGTTCGACAATTACATTCATCGGTATCTCCTATCTTTAGTTTATTGAACAAGTGGTATTTCAGCCTGTTATGTCCTGTGCGGAGTCTGAAGATTGCTACTTGTTCTCTTCTGTCGAGTTTGTAATATGCATCATCCTTCTGGTGGCCTGGATGCTCTGATTCCCATTTGGTTCTATAGGTGCTTTTTATCAACCTCTTTGCCTCGCTATAGGTTATGTCTATGTCAGGCTGTGGTAGTCGTCCGCCCTCTTTTGCCAGTCTGTCAGCCTCTTCATTTCCAGGTATACTGCAATGTGATGGGATCCACTGTATTACAACTTTTTTGGATTTCTGGCATAGACCATGGAGTGCTGCTCTTAGGTCAGCTATTTCTGTGCTGTTATTGCTCTTCAGTATTGAGACAGCTGACTTTGCATCTGTGAAGATAGCTATTTGCTTCTCTTTATTTTCCTCCATCAAGAGCATTTCTGCTGCAGTTTTCAGAGCCTCTACCTCCGCTTTGAAGTTACTTGAAAACTTTCCAGTTGCCACTGAATGTGTTTTTTTCACTCCATTTTTTAAATTTAGGAGAATTCCTCCTCCTCCATTCTCTATTGAATTTTTGGCTGATCCATCTGTATATGCATGGGTCCAATTGCTGCTTGGGTAATGTTCTTTTATGTAGTTTAGGGTTATTTCTCTTCTTTCGGTTTCATGCTGAGTGTTCTTTTTCTCAATACCAGGAATGTTTTCTATCATCTCAGGCAGTTGCTGCTGTCTCCAAGCTGGGAACTTGTCTGCATTGTAAATAGGTTTGACTGTTGATATGTTAAGTATGGGATCTGCCCTAATTTTTCGTTTTGCAGTTTCTACAAAGTTGCTACGCTTCAGTCGTCCCTTTCCAAAACCACTAAACCTTTTATACATAGGGTGGTCTGTCAATCTTCTAAATTTTTCTGCTTGTTGCTGGGCTCTGCTATCTCTTCTATCCTGCATTGGTTGTAAACAAGTGATCTTTTCAAGTTCATTAATAGGTGTTGTCTTCAGGCTTCCAGTTATGATTCGCATTCCTTGATTTTGGACTCTACTTATTTTGTTAAAGTTTGACTTAGCTGCTGTTGCCCAAGCTGCAATGCCATATTCCAGTACTGGCCTCACCCGTCCAGTATATAACTTCTTGAGAACTTTCTCATCTGCTCCCCACGTTGTACCAGCAAGCTTTTTCATGATTGCCATTCTTTGCCTTGCTCTTGTTCGATTTTTCTCAACCTGTGTTTTCCATGTCAGGCGACGATCAAAGGTGACTCCGAGATAGTTTGGATTTTCTTCATGGCGCAATATTTTTCCATTCAATACCAGCTTAGGTTGTTGATTTTTATTTGAGAGGGAGAACACTGTGCATGTTGTTTTCTCCTCACTTATCTTCACTAGCCATGATTTTGACCAGTCCTCTAGTGCTAATAAGGCTTGCTGTATTCTGCTGTTAGCTGTACTAATATATTCTTCAGATGTCCATATGGCTAGGTCATCTGCAAAGGATGATGTGTGTACTCTGGCTGGAAAATTTTCTGTGATGTCGTTTATATATGCTAGGAATAATGTTGGTGAAAGAACTCCTCCTTGGGGGACACCTTGCTCCAACAGCATCATTTTGCTGGTTTGTCCTTGTACTTCTGTCCTGGCAGTTCTGTTCTCAAGGTAGTGGCTGATCCATTTATACATTTTTCCACAAACATGCATGTTTTGCAGTTTTACTTTCAGTCCTTCCTTCCATACTTTATCAAATGCTTTTTCTAAATCTATCCAGACTGCTAGTGTGTGCTTTTTCTCTTGGAAGGCATCCTCTATTTCCTGAGCTATATAGGTTATTTGATCTTCAGTGGATCTGTACTTTCTGAATCCTGCTTGGTGTGGTGTTAAGAGTTTGTTTTCTTCGAGATGCCATGTTAGCCTGCCATTGATAATGCGTTCCATTAATTTTCCTACACAGCTAAGTAGACTGATAGGTCGATAGCCATTTGGTTCTTCCAGGTCTTTTCCTTTCTTTGGGATTGGTATTAGTATAGCTTCTTTCCATGCCTGTGGGACTATTCCCCTCTTCCAGCTGTAATTTAGGACTGCTAGTAGTTTCTTTTTTGCCTTAGTGCCTAGTCCTATTAGCATTTCATTTGTGATTCCATCCTTTCCTGGTGATTTCTTCTTTTTTAGGGTATTCATTGCCTGTTCCATTTCTTCCATTGTTAGATTTGCCATCATATATTCTGCTGCTGTCTCTGTATTTGTATGATGTATCTGTTTATCTTTGATTGCTTTCTTCTGTTCGGTTGTAATATCAATGTGGTTTGCATTTGCATAGTGTTCCATTAGTGCATTTGCAGCCTTTTTTCCTGTAAGCAAGGCATTTCCTTGTTTAATTGTTATTTGTTTGTTGCTAGGTCCTTCATTGTTCATGGCTTTCACTAGTTTCCATAGTTTGTTTCCATCCCTGTCAAAATTCAGGTTTTCTGTTTTTTCCCTCCAACAATCTCTTGTTGTTTGATTTACTGTTCTTTTATATTTTGCTGAGATGGCTTTGAGAGAGATGTTCGCTTCAATTGTTTGTTCTCTCTCTGCTGTCTTCCTGGCATCTTCAACTTTGTCCTCCAAACTTTGTAGTTCTTCAGTCCAGTATGGTTTGTAATTTTTCCTCGCTCCTCTTGGAATGGACTCCGTGGCTGCCTGTATTATCGCTCTGTTTAGACTCTCCACCATTTGCTTTATGTTGCCATATCGTGTATTTATGTTTTCACAATATTTGTCTGTTAGTATGGCAAATCTGTCCCAATCTGCTCGTTTGTAATTCCAGCGGGGCAAGGGCTTTTGCTCCTGTGGAACATACTCCATATTCATTACAAGCTTGATTGGTCTGTGGTCACTACCTGCTAATTGGTCCAGCACATGGCGATCAATTTTGTGGAGGATGTCTCCTGTGCAGAAAGCTAAGTCTGGAGTAGAAGTGGTAAGCCATCTTCTGGAGTAGAAGCTCGGTGTGTCATCCGCTTTGTTGAGTAGATGGAGATTTGAGTCTATTTCCCAGTCCTCCAATTCTTCTCCTCTTTTGTCAGTATCTGGGTATCCCCATCTTTCTGAACGGCTATTAAAGTCTCCGACAATAATGCAGTTTGTGTCAGTTATTTTCATGTTTGAGAGTGTAAGGTCCTTATCTGCTGGGCTATACAGATTGTAGATTCTTATTTTCACGTCCTTTATCATTATATCAACACCTATAATTTCCGTTTGGTTGTCAGAGATCACAGATACTTCGCTGCAAGGTATTGTATTTCGTGTAAGTATTAGAACTCCTCCTTTGTGTCCTTCACGGTCGAAACGTGTGGCCTGATATCCTCTGACTGAGAATTTGTGATTGGCGTTGAGGTGTGTCTCTTGAATGCATGCCACATCTATTTTATCTTTATGAAGACGCTGTGTTAGGGAGTCTTTCTTCTTGTAGACTCCTTCGGCATTCCACTGTAGTATGTTGAGTGTCCGGGGTATTTGGTCAATAGCTCTTAACCTACTCCTCTGTGCCTTGACTCCACAGCACAGGGGAAGGTGACCACCAGTAGTCATGGGTGGACCCCCTCGAGGCAGGGGGCCCGGCACTATCGCCGCCTGATGGGACTTCACGGGATTAGCACCATAACGATTAAAAATCTACCACACGAGAAAGCATAATTAAAACAACGCAAAAGGAAAGAATTTAGGGCCGCAAAAACCGTACCTCAATTATAACCAACGACGGATAAGGCAAGTTGAACGAGGTCGAATGGTTAATTTTTTTTTCTCTCGAACGAACGAACGAATCAGTCGCGCATTCATTCATTCATTCATTCATTCATTCGTGTATTGTGATATTCAGGCATGCATGTGCGTACATGTGTATATTTGTTCCAAACTCGCTAACAGGCGGTTAAAAATACGGTAAATACCGCTTTAATCTTATCTAGTGTGCAACGACTCTACTGGCTGACGTCACACAACCCATAAAACTGTTATCTCCTGCGTCCACCAACACACTTGCAGTCAAGCTACAATCTTCATGAGATAAAACGGCGGTTGTTTAAATGCAGCAGCTTCGACTTCATTGCAACGTGTTTTCTCCCATATGGCTCGGTCTCTTTTCGCAGAGCCGTCTTCTGAAAGTAACGGAGGGAGCACAAACTCCCTCCTGCTGAGGCGTGTAACAGGATGTCTCACAATCACAGTCTTTAGCAACTTATCTAGGCAGCCGCTGTAGCTGTGTTGGATGGCTAGAATGCAACGTAGACAGTGAACAAGCAATTTAGAGAGTTGAACTGAGGTACTGACAATTTGATTATACTGAAGACTAGGACATATTTCAGTGAAACAAGCAAACAGAAGAGGCAGGGAATGAAAATGAAGTTGAAAAGTAAATAAGAGAAAGTTAGATATTTCAGCCACATTAAAAGGTATGCAACTCACGAATAGGATAGCCGTGTCGAAGTGGTTAGACCATGGGCATCGCGCTCAGATGGTTGTGTTTCGCACTCCGCCATTCCGTTCATGTGTGGAGTTCTTTCGCTGGAGAACTACAGAGTTCATGTTATGTGCGACGATTTCGGCAACCGGTAGCCGTCGTCGAAAGGCGGACTCTTCTGCCCACCAGAAAGCCTCCTGTCGTGCTGGCTTCGCGTTAGAGTTTTTATCACTAAGTGGCAATAATTGAGCTATGTAAACATTATGATATGGGCCTTGGCGATATAAAATGCTGGGGAGTAATCTCACCACGAATGCTTGGGAATATAGGCCTCGAATACTATGTTGTAGAAAAAAGAAGTCTCTTAAAAGTCGATTGGATGGATTTTATTGCACCGGGTTTATCCCATATGGCTCCGTACCTTTTCATAGGGCGGCCTGCCGAAAGCGTCGCAGAAGGCACAAACTCCGTAGCTCCAGCGACGACCCCAGGAGTCTCCAAGAAAAATGCGCTCGTGATTCGAAAGACGTAACCCGGAATCGATCCCGCAACCTTCTGAGCGCGGGGCAAAGGGCTTGACTATTTCGCCACGGAGACTATACTAAGTCTTTTGGCTGTTAAAGTGTTTCTCCCTGACAGTTAAGGGTCGTCAAGTGTTGGCCGCATTGACCTCTCCTCTTGCACAATGTCCAGTGCGGGAAACCTACCTACAACAGTTTGTGTGTAATGTATATAGAACATGGCGTTACGTGACGGATCGAACTCTCGACCACTGAGGCGGCAGGCCACTACGCTAACTCGGCTCCCACGGGAAAGACATGTATTCTTAAATACGTTATCTCTCTCTCTCTCTCTCTCTCTCTCTCTCTCTCTCTCTCTCTCTCTCTCTCTTTCTCTCTCTGTCTTTCTGTCTGTCTCTCTCTCTCTCTCTCTCTGTCTTTCTGTCTCTCTCTCCCTCTCTCTTTCTCAGTAGCTCTCTTCTCTTCCCCCTCCCTCTCTCTCCCGTCTCTCGCTCCCCTCTCTCCCCCCCCTCTCTCTCTCTCTCTCTCTCTCTCTCTCTCTCTCTGCAGGCGTTGTGCCAGTCTCATAATGCTGTTTACCGCTTCAGCACACAACAATCGTAGATTGGGTATCTCTGAGTGCTCTGAGTTGAGAAAGAAGGACCACACTGATGACACCCACCTGAGAGAGCCGTGGCCTAAAATACACGCACTTTAAACAGGGGACTTCACAATCCACTTCTCCTTAGTGGATTGAACTCAAGCCAGACATAACGAACCCACTTTAGAAGGTTCTTCTTTCTTCTTCTTCTTCTTCTTTCGTTCGCTTGAAATGTCTCTATAACTACATTGTCTTTTGTATGAATTGAACTGTCTTTTTTCAGTTCACTCAATGGTCCATAGCGTTTACCTTCCACTTTTGTTTCTCTAGACCATAAGGTTTGCTGCCTAGATATGTCGTATAGTGGGCAGGCTTGAAGTATGTTCTGCTGTCTGCGGCGCCAATCCACATGTGCACATGGCTGATCCGCCAATCTTGAATTTTGTATACATGTGGTTGCATAATCTATTGTGGCCTGTTATGAGGCGCGGGAAAATGCTTTGTTCTGGTCTGTCCTTAAGGTTGTAATCATCTTCAGCTTTCTTAATGATTTGATCTTATTTTTTATAAAAAAGTATATCTCCTTCCTGAGCTAGTCTATCGGCTTTGTCGTTTCCGGGTACTCAACAGTGAGATGATATCCAATGTTTAGTGACCTTACGCTGACGCTGAGCTGACTGCGTAATTCAGAAAGTAGTGTTCGTAGTACTGGCAATTTCCCAGACAGGAGCGCCTCAAGTACTGATTTTGCATCTGTCAGTCAGCACCACAGGCTGTCTACCATGGTTGGTATTTAGTAATTCCACGGTTGTTTCGAGTGCCCGTCTAGGAGGACCGTAAAAGGAAATTGGTTTTAAAATATGAAATACGAAGGTCGACGTGGCTGAGAGGTATAACGCGCTAACAACTTTTCCCTGGCCGCGGCATAGTGGGTTCGTTCCACAAGCCGAATTGTTGGACTGAAATATTGACTTCTCGTCCTTGACTTGGGGAAGCAAATTACAAGTATCTTAGAGGTCGGAGTGGGTTCGCCTCATGAGAGGCATACTGGTAATAGGGAAAGCTAGCCTTCGCTCAAAATGAGCCCAGTGCACTCACTAGTAGTATGTGGACCATGTTCGAGTTTAAAGCGAACAAACAAAACAAAATAGTCTCTAAGAGACTGGCCCGGGTAAGCATGACAACGGGGGGGGGGGGGGGGGGGGGGGAGGAGTGAGAGAGAGAGAGAGAGATCTGTAACGTTACTAAACAAAGTTCACTCTGAACGTGTTGCCGATCTCCTGACGGATTCTAAAAATAGGCGCACGCTCACCGTTTTGCATCATTGTTGTTTTGCTGTGAGTCCTACTTTTCCCTGACATAGTTGTGCGCTAGGAGTTGCCTGGATGTTCGACCCTGGGATCAGTGGTCAGAACTGATTTTATATGCTTGAGCCTTGAGCCTCAGAACTGATTTTATATGCTTGAGCCTTACAACTGATTTTATATGACTGAGCCTTTTCTCTGGGTATTTGGATTTAGTATACCACCGTCAGGTTTCTTTGTAGTAAAACCCCACATAGCCTATACTAAGAATCCTGTCCGCCCTGCCCGAGTTAGAGGTGGTTATTGTATCTTTAATAAACTTCGTTTCCTAGCCTTCTCGGATAAGGGCGAACATATTCTGTATGGCACGTTCAGAAAATCTTCGATAATTAAAAGTTGAAACAGATTACCCTCACTGTCCAGGAAGTGTCTCCACAGTATAGACAACCTAACAATAAAACTTGTTTGTAGAATGTGCAGTTTTGAGGGAGAGAAAGATTTGATTTGAGTTAATTTAACTTTATGTTTAAAGGGTCACAAATTGGGTTCGCAGGCCCGTCTTACATTCGGCCCTTCCAATCACTCATCTTTCGTTCATAAATAGTGCATGATACATTCACATAGGGAAAAAAACATTGTCAAATGAATGTTGTAAACATAAACAATGCATATTACCATGTTATGAGACACATCCCGCACCCACCCCCATACACACAAACACCCTACCCATCCCCCGAACCCACACACCCTTAACAACCCACCACACACCCTTCAACCACCCAGCCAAACACACATCCCCCACCAACCCACACAACCTGTCACCACACGCACACACATCCTGCACCCACACACTCACACACATTCCCCACAAACACAATCTCACCCTGCTCATCCACACACACACCCCCCCCCACACACACACACACCCCAATCCACACCCACCCCAATCCACACCCACATCCCCCAACCACACACATCTCCCCACCCACACACATCCTCCACCCACCCGCACACCCCCAACCAGCCAACCCCACCCACACACACATCCCCACCAACCCACACACACACGTCCCTCACCCACTCACACATTCCCCACCATACAGAGAGAGGGGGGGGGTGGATTTTCACATTTTCACCATGCTGTGGAGTTTTTGCACTGTGTTGTGAAGTGAGACCTATAAGAAGAGATCTGGGCACTTATGGGTTTAAGTGTGTTGACCCGTTATAAATGAAGCCATATCGTAGTAGGGCTATAAATGACAGCTGTGTAAATTGCCCATTGGCATAGTAGTGACTGATAGCGTTGTACAGTGTGTGCTGTAGGCAGCGGCATCGAGCACCGTGTAGATTAGCTGTTAGACCAGTGGTTCTCACCCTTTTTATGGTCCATGCACCCCTTCACCATATGTTCAGAATGTTATTACCCCCTTTTCGTATTTCCTCCCTATAAATCCCCCCCCGGGGGGGGGGGGGGGCTGCTACACAGTATACGTAAAAATAGAAGCTAAATTTAATCACGCATACTAGAACAAGTATAGACGTCTACATAAAACGTGATTTGCGGTTCTATTTACGTTATAAAATGAATTTCAAAAGGGTGAGAAGTACAGAGCCGTAAAGTATGGACAGAAAAACAATATCAAGTAATCGGTTTTTGTATTAAGGCGATCTTGAAATAATCTTAATTCCTCCCCTGGAAATCCTAAAATCCGGGGGGGGGGGGGGGGGAAATTCCCCACCGGTTGAGAACCACTGTGTTAGACGGATGTTTTTGTATGGCAAAAGATAGCCACTGTGTTAAGTTGATGTTTTGTTGTTGAGAGAACATAAGAAATGTGTTAATTTGATTTTGTGTGAGAGAAGATAACAAACCTCTTAAGATGGTGTTTTGTGGGAGAAGATAACATATGTGTTAAGTTAATGTTATGTGATAGAAGATAATCACTGTGTTAAGTTTATGTTGTGTGAGAGAAGATAATCACTGTGTTAAGTTCATGTTGTGTGAGAAAAGATAATCACTGTGTTAAGTTTATAGTGTGTGAGAGAAGATAACATATGTGTTAAGTTATTGTTGTCTGAGAGAAGATAAGAAATGTGTTAAGAAGGTGTTGTGTGAGAGAAGGTAACAAATGTGTTAAGATGGTGTTGTGTGAGAGAAGATAATGTGTTGTGTTGATGTATGAGAAGATAATCACTGTGTTATGTTAATGTTGTGTGATAGAAGATAATCACTGTGTTAAGTTAATGTTGTGTGATAAAAGATAATCACTGTGTTAAGTTAATGTTGTGTGATAGAAGATACTCTGTGTTAAGTTAATGTTGTGTGATAGAAGATAATCACTGTGTTAAGTTGATGTTTTGTGATAGAAGATACTCTCTGTGTTAAGTTAATGTTGTGTGATAGAAGATAATCACTGTGTTAAGTTGATGTTGTGTGATAGAAGATACTCTCTGTGTTAAGTTGATGTTGTGTGATAGAAGATAATCACTGTGTTAAGTTGATGTTGTGTGATAGAAGATACTCTCTGTGTTAAGTTGATGTTGTGTGATAGAAGATAATCACTGTGTTAAGTTGATGTTGTGTGATAGAAGATAATCACTGTGCTATGTTTTTGTTGTGGGAGAAGGTAATCATTGTTTAAGTTTATGTGTGACGGAAGATCACCAATGTACTAAGTTGATGTTTGTTGTCTGAGGGAAGATAATCACCGTGCTAAGTTAATGATGATGTATAACCAAAGACAATCGCTGTGTTGATGTTGGTGTGTGGCAGAAAAGTACTGTTTTGAATCTCATTGTGTGATAAGATCATCACAACAGTTAAGTCGATGTTGTCTGGCAGGAGATAACTATATTAGAACTCGTTGCTGCCGAACAAGAAGAGACATTGTCTGCATGGTTGAGATGCTGGGGAAAACACAACGAACACAGGCTCGCAGGTTCAGTGCATCTCCTCTAGTCTATCCTGCGAGACACTACATGTGTGTGGGCCTGTAAATCACAATATTGTTTGTGTGATCAAGGTTATGATTGTGAGATCGTGCGTTTGTGTTAGTATGGCCGTGTTTGTGTCTGTTTTGTGTGATCACGACTGCGCGCGCGCGTGTGTGTGCGTGCGCGCGCATACACCAAGTTGCTGGCGCCTGCGCTGTCTACCTGTACTATACATTGTAGCCTAGTATATGAGCGGTACGAAGAGTGTGAAATTGAAAACACACAACACAAACCTCGATAAATAGCCTACGTTTGAATGCAGACACGACGGCAGACAGCTACAAAACTCACCCAAGAAAACAAGGTACCCGTGTGTGCATATTATTTCCAGACCTGCATGAGCTACTCCACAGAGGGCCTGCCCCGCAGCACACACTGTTTCTGTTCCAGATGTAGAGGAGAGTGTGCAGGTTGCAGTTTTCACTCCCCAGCTAGCGGGTGCACGGGGGTCGAGCCAGGAGGAACTCGCTCTCTACACGTGCGGCGTGTGAGCCGAGGGTGAGGGAACGAGAGCTCGCCTGCGAATGAAAAAAAAACAACAACTGGGTTCTGGCCTTTAAAGATGTCATTCTGCTGTCTTCGTTAAAACTCGAAAGAATACCCTCTGGATTTTATTTTAACCCACATTGCTCCCCATCCCCCTCCTTCTGTAAAATCAGGTGTTTATTTGTTTTCGGGAAAGCTAACTCGATCAACAAATACCGCTACAAGTATCGCAGCTCTGCAGTAAACAAGAACAATGCAATTATATCCACATTATATATGCCATCTAAATGTGTGGAATAAGTCCTCAACATGCCTGTCTCTCGGGGTTGTGGGAGATAGGAAAAATAGCAGCATTAATCTTCATCACGGAGGGCAGCATGGCCGAATGGATAAGAAAGAGTCTTTTGTCTTCTTCGTTATGCAGGACGAGGCCCCTGGTATGACTGCATCGCGTTGTTGGTATTACTCAACAAAATACTGTCAATTGTATCTAATCAACAATCTTTATGTTGGCCACCGGTCTGGATTAGGTTCATTTTACTTCTGATGTTCATCACATGTGACAGTTTATCTTAAAGACTGTTTCCACGTATTCACATCGTCTGTTATCATACCCTCATACAGATATCGTACCCTCATACATATATCATACCCTCATACAGATATCGTACCCTCATACAGATATCGTACACTCATACAGATATCGTACACTCATACAGATATCGTATCCTCATACAGATATCATACCCTCATACAGATATCATACCCTCATACAGATATCGTACCCTCATACAGATATCATACCCTCATACAGATATCGTACCCTCATACAGATATCGTACCCTCATACAGATATCATACCCTCATATAGATATCGTACCCTCATACAGATAGATATCGTACCCGCATACAGATATCGTACTCTCATACACATTTCATTTCCTCATACAGAGGCAGCATGGCGGAGAGGGTATAGTGTAAGGCTCAGAACTGGTTCTGGTACTGGGTTCGATTTCAGTTTAGGGCTGGGGGTGTTTTCATGAACCACCTTGAACTCTTGGTTTTTTTTTTTTTTTTTTTTAAATTGCGCTCGCTCGCTTTGAACTCAAGCGCAGTCAGTACACACTACTTCTAGTAGTGCTGGACTAATTTTGCGTGTGAATTAGCTTTCCCTATTAGCAGTGTCCCTCGCCATCAGGCGAACCCACTTCGACTTCAGAGGTACGTGTAATTTACGTCCCCAAGTCCACGATGAGAGGTCAACATTTTAGTCCAACTGCCCGGTGTAGGGGTTGAACCCCTTACCTCTACATCAGCACACCGGATGTTTAAGAACACGCGTTCTTATCCATTGGACCATGCTGGCCTTCCCCTCGGATAGTAAGATCCGATACCTTGCATGTTTGGATACGTGTAAAAAAAAGGTTTCCTTGGGTACGTTAAAAATCCTTTGACTCTCGTGAAACACGGAGTAGACCGCAAAGCTGCTCTCATGGCAAAATGATGAAAACATACCCGCGGGTAGGTGGGGGACTGAGTGGAATCTGTCCAGAGGGAATAAACATTACACAAATGCATGATTAAATCGGACATACTGACCTCTACAGTGCATAACTTGGCGTGACGCGCTCTCTTCTAATGAGCAAAGAGGAGGGAGAATAGTATCCTCATACAACAGAGCAATAAATTATGCATCATTAATAACACAGCAGTTATCCGCTAGCTAATATTGAGGTTACTTTATTATGACCGAATGGGCTAGAATATTACTGTACATGTATTATTCAGGGTTTTGTTGTTTGATTTATAAATGTGCGCATGCACCCACGGAAATTACAGTTTGCCTGCTGAATATTGAACAGCCATCATAAAATGAACTAGGTTACACTGTTGCCGTTTTTGTGCGTGTACTCCGGTGCATCCGGTTTCGGCATATGTCGGGCCCGTTTTTTCTAACCTTTGATTGTCTTAGATCTACCTGCAATGCGATGGGTCTCTCTCTCTCTCTCTCTCTCTCTCTCTCTCTCTCTCTCTCTCTCTCTCTCTCTCTCTCTCTCTCTCTCTCTCTCTCTCTCTCTCTCTTCACATACACACCCACCTACACCCATCCACACATACCCCCACCCACACACACACACACACACACACACTGTCTCTCCCCCTTTTCTAGCAGTCTTCTCCTTCTTCGTCAACCAACGGAGCATAATCCCTTAGCCAACACACTCTAAGCCCTTTGTTGGCTTTTTCATGATTGGTTGGATTTAGCAAACTAAGTTTTCTATGGGATTAAGTAGCCAGTGTCACCATAACACACCCCACTTGGTAGCCTCTTACGACATGCATGATGAGTTATGGTGTTACTATAGTTTCCCTTATGGGTCCCAGTAACGCTCGTGCACTATAGCACAATACCTACTCTTTACGCTGTCCGGGCTAGGAGAACAAATGGACGCAAAATATGTTTGTGAGCTTGACGCGGCCCCCCCCCCCCCCCGAAAAAAAGACACACACAGATGGTCCTGGATGCTTTGGAAAACGCTACGTTGTAACTCTCAAGTCCAACGAATTGGCATACAGGTCATCCGGTTTACATGTATGATCCGGAAAACCAGAGGGGGCGCACTGAGCAACGTCTCCCTGTACTGCGAGTATGTGAATAGTCACATAAGTGCCACAGACATCTGCTTGGTCCTGCCAGTAACCTTATGTTTGTCTATGAGATGAAGCCATAC
This sequence comes from Cepaea hortensis, assembly GCA_963921405.1. Classification (NCBI taxonomy): domain Eukaryota; kingdom Metazoa; phylum Mollusca; class Gastropoda; order Stylommatophora; family Helicidae; genus Cepaea; species Cepaea hortensis. The sequence continues at coordinate 135,547,039 of OY992879.1, read as the reverse complement.
AAAGTTCTCACAGCCCCACGGTGAAACCACGAATGAAACCAGCTGAGATTACTCAGGTGACACGATCTTTCTTGGGTAACTATGAGAATTCTGGGTATAATTCATGCTTAACAACCCGTGTGGTTTTTTGTAAGTTGAAAAACCAGTCGTTACTGCCTTTTGCGTGATGCACGTTCCCGTTCCCGCTGGTGATGCTGGAGTTTTTACTGATCGCACACGGACACATCTTTGAAATGTCTGCCCTGTCACAAATCTCCATGGTATCTGACATGCTTCCCATGTGTGTAATGGGTAACGAGGAGTTCGATTTCGGAAAAGTAGCGGGAGAAACTGCTATCACATACAAGGAAGGTAGAAGTCTCGCAGTTTATCCCAACCCTGTACAGGGAGGTGGTTATGAACAATGCGGGAGTCTGTGCATTCCCTGTAGTTGAATTAATATACCAGTGGGGAAGACAACATCACAATTCTTAGCAGTTGCGTGTTCTACGAAACCCCGCGAAGGCTAGCCAGGAAAACAACTGTCGGGAAGACGTGGATGTATCACTCGAAGAGCGCGGATATCGCAGCTCTCCTATAAACTGACACACTGTCACGCCATACAGAAATTAATACATGTTGGGCGAACGCAAAAGAAGGAACATCCCTCGACATTTGGAAATAGGGGGGGGGGGGGGGAAATCAAATAGTGTTAGTGATTCTTGCACATATACATTTATATCGACACCGATGCCGTGGCCTGCTTTCGCTGCGTTGAAATTGTTCCTGACGTGGTGTCAAGGACAAGACGGAGCACTTCTTGGGAAAATGGTCAAGCAAGACTGCCCTTTGCCACCATAGGAATCAAGCAAGGGGCTCACTTTAGTTATAACACCGGACAAGTCGGAGATGGGGAGAAGAAAGAAGACCGTAAAGGGAAATGCTGCACCTCGTGGAATGGAGAAACAGCGGTTTCGGAAGTCATGTGCGAAACATGAGGATTTGAGCGTTCCTTGCGACCAAAGTCATCTGGCATGGCCTATAACCCAAAAAAATATCTTGTGTCAATGTCTAGGATTTACCCTGCAGAAACACCGCAGGGTCTCAGAACCAGGAAATAACTGACCAAGATCTCGGAGGCACCAACTCGCAGCGCGTCCTATCCCCAGCCTGGCTAACACTTCAAGGATCGCCATTTCGCTTTGGAGATGGGAAATTCAAGTACCGGTCTTGCATGTCCCCTGGTTTCTGAGCTTGGAGATAAAAGGAGAGCCCATCAACGCAGTCCCCTGCACAGGTGGTACTACGATACGACTGCAACCTTACCCGATAGATACAACGCTGTTCAGGGCTCAGATGACATCAGACAAAACGCACTGGGCTCAAGACTTAATTAATCTGTCCAGCAACACCCGAGTTCGTCATTTCCTTCAGCACTAGTCCACCGTTATTTCCGCTAAATGTTATGTCATGTCAATCGAGGTACTGCACATTAGGCATTCCCGTGCGTGCTCATTCCTCCGATGCCGCAGAAATCCCGTGAGGAGTTGGTTATATCTCCTCTCTTGACCTCGTAGGTGACGGCGTGCTTGACCAGGCATCACTCTCAGTTCGTGTAGTAGGGCTGAGTGGTCTCGAGGTATGGAGGTCCCGGGTTCAAGCCCCGGTGAGGACCGGGATTTATTTAAAAAATCCACCTGGACTTCCAGTAATACAATTTCCCCTGGTCTCTGGGTAGTGAGATCGGACGCCCGTGTGTATTGTTGCGCACGTAAAAAATCCCTTGGCAGTTGGAAATCGAAAAAGAGTAGCCTAACGACGCTGCCCGGGCAAAATTTCGAGTTAACAATCTACCCAAAGTATTTCAGGATCCTCGCCGATGCAACGGAGTTCGTGCATTGAGCTGAGTTTCTCCAGACTCAGGTTTGAGTTAGGAGGAAAACGGAGCACTTATGGGTTAAACCGTGTGCCGTGATGTTGATCCAACGACTAAACTAAGGGCTAGCATTAGTCTCTTCAATGTCCGCCAGCTGAGTCCTTATTGCATTTATTATATCAGCCATGTTCGTGCTTCTTCCTGGTTGTATTGGTGCATTTGCACTATATGTAACAACCCCCCCCCCCCCCCCTCACAGAGGTAGGGAGGGGGAAAGCAAGGTAGGAGAAGGGACACCTTTCTCAATAATCGCAGCGCTTACGAGTGCGTTCACGTTGTCCCCCCATGTCTCCAGCCGTGGTACGTGTTAATGTCACGTTCGTGTGGCTATCACCAGCGGTGGAATCACGAATTCGATACAGCCGGCGCGGTAATGATAGCCATGTCGGAAATTTAGAACCGATCTTTGCGATCCATTGTGTGATGTTCCAGCTGCCTGCCGGATTATTCAGCAGATCCTAGCCTTATTGATTTGATACTCCGCTGTTTATTGATTGTTATAACGATGCTGGGAGCATTGGCAGCGCATGGTTAGTGTGCTGTCTTACTAACATACTGGTCCGAGGTTCGGTGCCTAGTTGTGGGGGTTGAATTTGTGTTGTCTCTCTAATAATATTTTTAATATCAACAATCATAAGATGGGTAACTGGTTATTTTCAGAATTAATCGGGGCAGGGGCTTAGAGCAAGGGAGCTAGTAATTGTCACCTCATAATGTCGTGATCAGGTATACATACGCGAAGGCTGAAATACAACAGCATTTGACATGGGATTGTCTTTCACTTATATACTAATGCTGATCCGAACTGATCCCGTCATTAACAGTCCAGCACATATGTAGAACCGAATTCATTAGTTTTATTGATAATACGTTTTTAATATGTTCTATAACACAATTCACAAAAGGAATCGGATGCATCATCTAAATCCGACCAAGACTGCCGTCATGTCTGGAATCAACGACAACATCTTTACCTTGATCTCTCAGCTTCTTTCAGAAGTGTCAATATGTCACCCTCATGAACTGAGCCTTTCACATCGCGGATACTTATTTGTAGACATCATTTGGTGAATTGTGTTGCATTGTTTCATCTAGCTTGTGGCCCAGTACACCCACCTTTGACAAGCATTTTTTTTTTCCCGGGTTTGCTTTCTCTAGCTTTTAACTGTCCCCAGTCAAGCAGATTTGTGTCTCTCTTCGTCTGGTCCCTAACCCTTGACCTGTCCGACATGTGAAACCATGTATTGACTATGCTACAGTCGGCAGAGCTCTTGGTGCCATTGGAGCACGCAAGCCCTTCTATCTCTTCACGGCGGAGACACATCAGATGGGGATCTGTTGGAGTTGCCCAAGAACTCAGCTCTCACTTAAAAGTCGCATATCCTTTACAGGACGTGGCAATCAACCTCAGCGTTTTTGGCTGTTTGTGATTTCTCGGCAGGTTTACGTTCAGTAGTTTGCCATTGTTTTCTCAACGGCCAGCACTCATACCTTTGTATGTGAACGAACGCAAGGCGGTCTACTGCCGAATCACCCGCAGCTCGCAGCTGTGTTTTGATCGTGGTAAGGATTTAGCATTCGTAACCCTTTCGACACAGAGCCGGTTAAAATAATTAACGCCCCCTTTAACTCTCCTTGGGCGCATTATGCCAGACCCACAATTGTCTAGACCTGCCAACTTTGGCGCGTGATCCCACCCGGCCGCCTTTACTTCCCAAAACATTTTCTGCTACCCACTTTCAGGCTGGGTTGACTTGAGAGCCCAGATCAGCTTTACAAATCCGCCTGATGCGGATTCGACTTACGACCATCGGGTCGGCAGGCTAGCGTTTAGCCTCTACGCCACTGCTCCTCGCGATGTGACATAACGAAATTACGTATCCCGCAACTTTGGAAAACTAGAACTCGTTGGCGTCAGTCGGTTAGTGGACAGAAAGTTCAGCCATTTTCATGATCTCCCTTGTATGTAGCTAACCGATTCTGTGACCTTTAAATGTGTTCTGTCTTCTGTTGCCGTGTCCGTGTAGTATTCATTGATCAGTATTTACGGTTGGCTAATTTGATCAGTGCTTCTCTATTTAGCTGCCTCATTTCGTTTGTTATTGGGACTTGGCATTCTCTCCGTGACATCATGTCACGTATATTTTGGCAGATACATGAACAAGATTGCTTCTTCTTTTTTTTTTTTTTTTATTTGCTCTTTAGTGTGCGCGTACAGCGCATATTCATGTCATTTAGGAGCGAGGATTCCATTTCCTGACAACTTAGTGAATATGGAACAGCTGGTGTGATGGGTATACGCTGGCCTAATGCTTATACAAATTGATGTCTGGGTGTCAACTGGTGTGATGGGTATGGACTGGCGTTATGGGTATCAACTAGTGTTATGGGTATTTGGGTATATAAACTGGTGTTATGGGTATATAAACTGGCGTTATGGGTATATAAACAGGTGTTATGGGTATATATAAATAGCTGTTATGGGTATATATAAATAGCTGTTATGGGTATATAAACTGGTGTGATGAGTATATGGGTATATAAACAGGTGTTACGGGTATATCAACTGGTGTTATGAGTATACGGGTATATCAACTGGTGTTATGGTTATATCAACTGGTGTGATGAGTATATGGGTATATAAACAGGTGTTCTGGGTATATGAACTGGTGTTATGGGTATATCAACGTGTTATGGGTATATCAACTGGTGTTATGGGTATATCAACTGGTGTTATAGGTATCCTCTGGTCACTGTCCGAGTAGGGAGAAAGGTCTCCACACCATCCCCACCCCGACAGATGCCAGCCCTCTTCAGGGCTTAAACCACCTGAACCTCAGAGCATCAGTTTTGAAACTCTAAAAGTCTTCTAAGTGATTTCCTAGCCAGCAACCCAACCAACAGGCTTAGAAATTCCAGTGTATTCCCACAGTGAATCTGAATAAAGAAGACGACAAAAATAATAGGTTGGTTGCACAGTTGGTTGCTGGCATATGTCACTGCATCTTGTCAGGTCTCAGCATACAACAGAGTTATATATCATAAGAAGTGAATAAATAAATCCTATTTTGGCTGAAATAAGTCACACACAGTCACTGATATTGTTCAGATGTGGAGCATTTGTTACTGAAAAATGCTGATGTTGACTGCAACGTCCTGTAAGGGATATGCAAAAAAAATAAAATAAATATTGCAGGTTCACTTAAAAGTTATTCTATTTGCACAGCAAGGGTTTGAAACACCTAATAACTGAAGCTTAAGCACATTTGGATAATCGTTGATTGTTCGTCAGATACAATAAACAAAGCACCTTTGCTTGTTAACCATGTGGTTGCAATTTATCAGGTGTTGACGAGACTTGGATTTTATTCCTGTTGAGGTAGGTGGTTCAACCTCTACATCTGCGTAAAGTTGGACTTAAATGTTGACTATTCGTTCAGAAAGCAGTGACAAACTAGTGAATGTACAATTACTTAGAACATCAACTGAGGTCCTGCAATGGACATGCAACAACTGCTCGGGGTTTCCAGAAGATTGATAAACTCTCTGTAAGACTTCCCATACTGCCAAGACCACCATGTATATCTTGACACTTTTTCCTCCGCAGTGTCGGGAGTTTGTGAAGGCTGGAGCTCTCAAGGGAAACAACCCTGCCGATGTGGTCCAGTCTTGTGACATCACGTTCACATGTGTGGCCGATTCTACAGCTGTCCGAGATGTATGTATGACCCTGTCTTGTCTGTGTCTTATGGTATAAGTTGCCTGGTTTTATTCTACATGTGTGGCTGATTCTACAGCTGTCCGAGATGTATGTCTCACCCTGTCTTGTCTCTGTGTTATAGTATATGTGTGCCTGATTTTATTTCAAATATTTCCAGTTAAAATCTAATCAGAGTGTGATACGCAGATAATATGATTTATTCAGTGTTTGTATTAAGGGGGAGCAAAAATGATGATTATTGCAGCAAAGAAATAGTAGCAGACGAACTAGGAACCAAGAGAACAGTTTAAAAAAAAATAATAATAATTAGAGTGAAGAGGAAGTAATACCAAGAGTAATTATTGGAATGAAGCAAAGTAATAATAGATGGGGTGAGTTGTCTTTTTTTTTAATTCACAGTACTGATTTTTGCATATGGATTAGCTTTTCATATTTATTACTAGTGTCCCTTGCCATCATTAAGCGAATTCATTCTGACTTTTGAGGTACTTGTAATTTATATCCCCAAGTCATGGACAAGAAGTCTAACATTTTAGTCCAGCTGACTGGTGAAGGGCTTGAAGGTGACCAGGAGCACTTGTTGTAAGGAAAGCTAACCCACACGCAAAAATCAGTCCAATCAATCCAGTGCACTAGAAGTTGTAGCACGTATATAGACCATACTTTAAAACAAGCGAATGCAAAATAAAAATAGAATGTTAAAATATATGGCTGTGAATCCTGGACAGTTAGTAAACAAACAAATCCATTGAGACCTCAGAGATATGATTTTAGAGAATAATGCCAAAATGAGTTATCTTAATGTTTTGAAAGTGGTTAAAACATACAAAATGTATTGGTAACATCACAATGGGGCAGTCATTTTGTGGCCATATTATGAGGGGAAAAAAACTGGAACATGTGACAGCTGGGAAGATTTATTGAAAGAGAGATAGAGGAACACAAGAATAGATTATTCTTGGCTGCCTGTTATCATGGCATGGGAAAAGATGTCAGTACATTAATTGATACACACTGTTGGAGACATGTGGACATACATGCTCACCCATGTCAGTCAGCCTAGCACTTAAATAATGATGATGATGATGAGGTGATAGATAGATATTATATTGTGTGGAGAGGAGTGCAGGGAAAGTAGGAGAGAAGAGAGAGTGTGTGAAGGAGAATGGGGTAGGGGGAAGGTAAGAAGAGGTGAAGATCATTCAGGGAGAGAACAAGAGGATGAGAATTAGCGAAAGTGTCTTGAATCAGTCTACAAGTGCTTCAGTTTTCTGCAGGTGTAATTCCTAATTGTATGAAGAATCCTTAAGTTGAACCGATGCAGGTAAAGGTGTATGTGCACCTTGCGGCTACATACAGGTGTGTACCAGCTTGTGGGGAATAAAGAGGAAGATGCTTTCAATGCAAGATAGGAAGGCAAAGGGTCAAACTGCCTGTAGCAAAGGAATGTTTGCTTTAATGATGTAATCATGTGGTATCTCACTTTTAGTTTCTGCAATGAAAATTACAGACCAGAACAAAAATGAAGTGGGGGAAAAACAAAATGAAGATAACAGAGCAGAACATGACAACATGAACATGCAGAGTGAAGATTACAGAGCACAACATGATAACATCAACATGCTAACATGACCAGACAATGATCTGAAGAGTCAGAATAAGGCACTGGGTCGGCGCAATGGACCTTGGAAACTTGTCACTACCATGGCAAACTACAGAACAAATTCATAAAAACTGCACAGTATTTGCCAAACAAAGAATGGAAATCTGGCCCATAAGAGTAACACACAATAAGCCAACATGGCTGAAAAACACAAGGAGATGAGGATTTGAGACAGGGATGAATAATATGGGGGGAGCTGTGGGGAATAACAGAAGATAGGACTGCTTGGTGTGAGTTCGTTTGGACCTTGGGCTCCACTGGGAGATCAAGGGCACAAGCAGATGGGGGGTGTTGACCTTAAGGAAGTGTTTAAGCCGCTATGTTATAGTGGATTGTGGGTAAGCTAGCCTAAATGTGTGTCTGACTGTATGGTTTATAATGTATAGGCTGAGCATGCATACTGAAATAATTGTTTTTGTATATGTTGACAGATTATGTTTGGCAACATGGGAGTCCTTGACGGAATCTCCAAAGGAAAGTGCTATGTTGAAATGTCCACAGTGGATGAGGAAACTGTCCAGGATGTAGCAGATGTGAGTGTAAACCAGTATTGTTCAGAAAACAAACACATCTTTGAGGTTTATTTTTCTGTCAATAAATTACTTTGAATAACGAAGACACAAACAAAAGATTGCATGCCTGTCGTATTTTGCTGCATCTCGTCAGGTACATAGTGTAGAAATCACACCACATAAACTAAAGCAATAAGATAAATCCTTCAAGCTGAAATATACAATATACATATTGACACACTAATTTCAATTGTCAACCACAGTAATTTTAAACTGAGTATCATGTCTTTTTGTTTGCACAAAGTTGTTTTTTTTTTTTTGTAAATGACTGGCAGTTGCCTCTGCCAGCTTTAACATGCGACCATTTTGTATGTTAAACAGCACATGAAAAGCATTGTCCCTATCAATCACGCGACCAGTTTCCAAAATGTGCCATCCGATTGATGACGTAGGTTGATGAGTGGTATACAGAAGTATTTTGTGCTGATTAACTTAGCATACATTAAACAATGACAATGGACAAATACTTTTTAATTTCTTTCACTTGATCTATATCAGGCTCATTAGAGTTGAAAAGGTTAAAGGTGAAGGGATCGACTTCACTGCACTGTGTGTTACTCCACCTGTCTCAATCTCAGCAGAACAGCGAGTCATGTGTCTAGAACATTGCACAAAACACTAGCTCTGTAGATCTAGCAATGACCCTCAGGTCTCCGGGGGAAAAAGGCATGAGGTTTATTGGGTGTACAGTGTTAGCCCAGTAGTTTTAGACCCATTGGCATTTGATAGTGAACTGGTCAGTGTCACGCTGGCCACCTATACATCCCAGGAATTTTCTAGATGCCCATTTTAGGCTGGGTTTACCTGGGAGTTCAGATCAATGAAATAAGCATCCCTGCCTTGAAGAGGATCCGAGCACACGGCCACTGGATCAGCAGGTGAACTAGTTACTGCTGTAGAGCATTTTACCTTTGATTGGTATAAAATGAGTGAAATCAGTTATATTAGTTCATTCATTTGTTAGAGAATTGTGTTCAATAAATACATTACATCTGTTTACTGTATTTATTCAATAATAGAGAATAGAGGGTGTAGGTGGTAGACTTACACAAGAATAGAATAGCACATCAGTCCTGCAGACTTTTGTCAGTGAAACTCTTGGAGTTTTGGGTTGAAATGTTCAGATGTAATAACAAATATAAAACTATAGCATATAATCCGGTTATCTGTATTACTTATGAAGGCAGAAGAGGAATACTTCATTGAGAATATGATTAATTAAGCTTGGAAGGGAAATGCCCTTTATGCTTTATGTCTTGATGCTTTTTTGTTCTTTTATACTACCTTGTTTCTGACTTCTTTTATGTTGTCTTGTTTCTTGCTTCCATTATAGTGTCTTGTTTCTTGCTTCCATTATAGTGCTTTTTTTTAATATTGCCTTGCTCCTTGTTTGTTCTTTTATATATATCTTTTTTTTTTTTTTAATATTGCTGTGTTGCTTGTTTGCTATGTTTTGTTTTTCTTGCTTGTTTCTCATTTTATAATGTATTTTTGCTTGTTTTTTATGTTATATTATCTTACAGGTTGTTTTTTATTTTATATTATCCTGTTGCTTGTTTGTTCTTGTATATTATCTTGTAGGTTGTTTTTTATTTTATATTATCTTGTTGCTTGTTTGTTCTGTATTGTTTTCTTGCTGTTTTTGTTGTTATATTGTATTGCTGCTGGCTTGATCTTTTATATGGTATTGTTGCTTGTTTGTTAGCTTAATATTGCCTTGTTTTTTTTTTTGTTTTTTTTTATTACCTTGTTGCTTGTTTGTTCTTTTACAGGCAATCATGGCCAGAGGTGGAGCTTTCTTGGAGGCTCCAGTCTGTGGGAGCCGAGTTCCGGCTCTAGAAGGACAGTTGTTGATTTTGTGTTCAGGAGACAGGAAGCTTTTTGACGATTGCTTTTCATGCTTTGAGGCAATGGGCAAGAAGTCATTTTATCTGGGCAGTAAGTGGGTCTGTCTGTCTTCTGATTGGTTGATTGTTTGAATTCAAGCACAACCTTCATCACACCGTGAAATAATCCCTTTAGTGCTCAGATCTCCTCCTGCAGATCACATTAAGAAGTGTTAGAGCAGCATGTCAGTTCCTGCAGCAGTGAGAATCTCACTGTGTGTGTACAGGTTGGTACAGGTGTGCATTGTTTGCCTTCAAATCAACCAGGTTTGATATAATTCACGGTATGGACGATACACTTCTTTACAAAATAAGCACATAATCATTTATTTCCCCTTAGATCTTGGAGTGGTTAAATGAATGTCTAGGAAAAGGGCAACAACAACAAAAACACAAACTGGCAGGGCCCATGTGATCATTATGTATAATAAATCCTTGTCAGATGGAAATAAACACACATCCCCCCCCCCCCCCCCCCCCCAAAAAAAGCTGGGTAGGCTGTGACTCAGGCTCAATTTGAAATGAGGAAACCTACCCAGAAAAACACTTAGAATGCTTGTAGTGTTGTGTTTAGGTTTGAGGCTGATGTTTAGGTTTGAAGCTGATATTCAGGTTTCCAGCAGATGTTGCAAGTTTGAAGCAGTTGTTTGAGTTTAAAGCCGATGTTTGAATTTGAGACATATTTTAATGTCATGCTGACATTTTAATCTGAGGCAGGCACCAAATGTTTAAGCCGCTCTTACCCCTGGTTACAAGTGATGTCTGCTATCTCAGGTAGATGAATGCTTTCTGTTAGCCTTTCTGAAGCATTCACCTCATTTGATTTAGTTGTACAGCAGATAATGACAAAGGTGTGTGAAGTGTTGTCTCTGCATACATTAGGTCACTGCATATAAGATGGAAGGTGACCATTTCCTGTCCTTCCCAGCAATCATTTTCTCCTTTGTCTTTATTTCATTCCTGATCTTTGTCCTCCATGCAACATGATCAGCAGCAACTTACTCCAAAGGTGCAATATCAATGTCTTTATCAGTCATGTCCCATTTACATACATATTTGTAACATAGTAGAGGCTGACCTTCAAGATCTTTTGCCCATCTGTAATTCACCAAAAAAGATATCCTTTAGTATTCTACTATTGTTCATTCTCCTAATGTGTCTTATTCATCTAAGTTTACGATTGCTGAGCATTGAACAAACCATCACAAAACCTGACCTTTCCAATATTTCAGTATTTGTGATTTTGTCTTGCTACTTAATACCAAGTATTCTTCGCAGACACCAAATATGAAAGCTGTTTAAACGTTTCTCATGGTGTGAGTAAGCTGACCAGGTTTGACTGCCATAAAGAAGAGTACTAAGGACACAGACTTGATAGACCAGGACTTTTGTTTTGGCAGTAAGCTTCCTGCTTTCCCAAACTCTGTTTCTTACAGAGTTTAGAGGGATGCAGTGGGAGGTTTGAACCCTCTTTCCATGACACTTTCAACATTCTTATCAAAATAATCACATTTTCTTCTCTTTCCATGATACTCTGAACATTTTTCTCAAGATCACAATTTCTTCTCTTTCCATGATACTCTCAGTATTCTTCTCAAAATGACATCTCCACTGTCTCCAACTTCCCCACTATTTCATCACTCATTATCCATTCAGCATTCACATGTACAGCGGTAAGCACACCAACACTCTTTAACTTGTACTTCTTACAGATGAAGTGGGAATTGCAACACGTTTAAAACTCATCCACAACATGATCCTGGGCAACATTGTTGCCAGCTTGGCAGAAGCTATGGCCCTGGCAGAGAAGGTTGGCATAGATCTGGAAGATTTTGCAGAGGTGCTGTCCCTTGGCTCCATGGCATGTCACGCAGTGAAACATAAAAGTCAAGGTATGTATGCATGCTTGCTTTTAATATGTTGTTCATCTCAAAGGCTGGACAGAAAAACCACTGCAGTAGATCTCCTGGAACATTACGCATTCTTTGCCCACATTGTCAAAGAACATTTTGAGCAAAATATGCCTTATCAGCCATCTTAGAACTTATGGCTCCATACTTTCGATCCAACTGGATGAACTGAATGGTCATCATCATTCTTCATGGGCAAACACCAATATGTTGTTCATCTCAGTATGCGACCCTGGAACATTTGAATCTGCAAGATCACCAAGTCAGAAGGGGTGATGCTCCAAGAGTTCCTTGCAGGGGTGCCAAAGAATAGTGAACCAACACATAACTGGTGTCGTCAGCTGCTGCATGTTAGGGAGATACTGGGGAAGGAACTCTAGCACTTATGGACTGAATAGTTTGATGTACAGTAAGGATAATCTGTCGGCTAACTATAAACTTATTGTCCAGATGTTTTGGTTAGAGAATATTTTCTCTGAAAACTACCAGCCCCTTTTTTCCCGGAATTGGATGATTGTATCATATACTAATAATAGACAGCTTGTTGTAGGGATGCCATCGTATGGGTTTCTTGCTCTCATCCAACATGCACAGCATGAGGAGTGGTGATGTGTAAATTATGTCTCCTAGCATGAGTAGAAGGCTAGAATGTCTACCACCGTCATGGGGATTTGCTGTGACCCTTTCAGTCTTGAAGCAGAAAAGATGTGTGGCAATTAGCAGAATTCATAATCTGTAAGACGGCGCGTGACCAATATGTGACCTTTTAAAAATAAAATATGTTCATCGAAGTGAAGATTATGAACCTCAGAGGTTTGAGTAGAAGTAATCTTAATCCAACACCATTTGGCATCTGGTAGGACATTTGCCTCGCTACCTGATATGGAACATTTTCAGGTAACTTTAGAAGCAGCTTTTTGAGATAGAGATAGACTGCAGCAGCCAAACCTCATTGATTGTATCTTATGACAGACTTTGTAGATCTGGTGTCACCACTTCTTTGTTTACCTGGCGAGCTCTGGTAAGACACAATGAACTTGAAGGCTTATAATGTCAACGATGGCAATTTTTTTACAATGGAATTATGGAAGGCTATAAACAAAGATGTCCGCACCAGTTAGTGAAATGTAAGTGATATTTCAGCTTGGTTTTCCTATGAATGTTAGAATGAATGAGATAGAAAAATGCTCTCGATGCCACAGAAAATGTGGCTGATCCAATCTGTTTATTTCACAAGAATATAGTGAATGTGTTGAATTTTAATGAGGATTATTCATTATACTGTTGTCAAGCTATACACAAGACACTTCATTAACTAGTGTCTAAATTTACGTCCCAAAGTCAGGGACGAGAAGTCAACATTTTAGTCAACTAACCGCTGTAGGGATTGAACTTGCTACCTCGGCATCAGCACACCAGAAGTTTAAGAGCAAGCATTCTTACCATTCGGGCATGCTGACCTTCTCCCAATTTGTGTTGGCATATTATGAGGAAAAATACACTTAAAAACTAGTGACAACTGGCAAGACTTATGGGGAAATAGCCTGGGGAAGACAGAGATTAAAACCTGGATGCCTGGGCATAATCGGGACAAGAACATAGACCTGGTCCAAGATGGGTGATCATGTGAAGTGGCGAACCAAGGCCACCCACTTGTGTCAACCTGGCATATGACGATGTACCTGGGTTAAGAACCCATCTCCTTTGATGTGCCAGTCCAGGATACTTACCCATGAGCCATCTTCTGCTGTAAATATGGTTTTTATCTGTTATGTCTTTCATATAAGGTTTGGATTCCTTGTTTTTCATATGAGGTTTGGATTCCTTGTCTTTCATATATAGAAATCTGTCCTCTTCATTGTAATAGAAAGCTATCCTGTTCATTGTAATAGAAAGTTGTTCTGTTCATTGTAATAAAAAGCTGTCCTGTTCATTGTAATAAAAAGCTGTTCTGTTCATTGTAATAGAAAGCTGTTCTGTTCATTGTAATAAAAAGATGTCCTGTTAATTGTAATAAAAAGCTGTCCTGTTCATTGTAATAAAAAGCTGTTCTGTTCATTGTAATAGAAAGCTGTTCTGTTCATTGTAATAGAAAGCTGTTCATTGTAATAGAAAGCTGCCCTGTTCAATGTAATAGACAGCTGTCCTGTTCATTGTAATAGAAAGCTGTTCTGTTCATTGTAATAAAAAGCTGCCCTGTTCATCGTAATAAAAAGCTGTCCTGTTTCTCCGCAGCCATTCTAAATGCCCGATTTGAGCCCCACTTCCCCTTGCAACACCAGCAGAAAGACCTGCGGCTAGTATTGGGGCTTGGAGACAGCGTGGAGCAACCCTTGTACCTGGCAGCTGCAGCAAATGAGCTCTTCAAGAAGGCCAGAAGAATGGGGTATGGAGAAGGAGATGTGGCTGCAGTTTTCAAGGCTGCAAGTGAGTAGGAGTATTGGATTTTGTTTCCCTTTGTTTCCTACGTGTTTGGTTTTATAGGGGGAAGGAGGAGGAGTGGCATGGCTAAGTGATCATGGTGTCCGCCTCAGGCTCAGGCTCCATCTTTGCCTAGGGCTGGGAATTTTTCCAAGAACTAATTTTTCCATCTCTCTCTCTCTCTCTCTCTCTCTCTCTCTCTCTCTCTCTCTCTCTCTCTCTCTCTCTCTCTCTCTCTCTCTCTCTCTCTCTCTCTCTCTCTCTCTCTCTCTCTCTCTCTCTCTCTCTCTCTCTCTCTCTCTCTCTCTCACACACAAACACTCACACCCCCCCCCCCCCCCCCACCCCCTCCCCGATCTCTTGGGTGGTGAGATCGGATACCTTCTCTTCTCAGATAATCGTGGGAGTCTCTGTGGCGAAGTGGTCAAGCTGTTTGACTCGGGCTCTTAAGGTTGTGGGTTTGATTCCGGACCGCGTCCTTCGGTTCACGGGTTAAATTTTTCAGAGACTCCTGTGGGTCGTCGCTAGAGCTACGGAGTTCGTGCTTTGTGCGACGCTTTCCGCGCTGCAGAAAGAGACCGAGCCATATGGGATAAAACCTGGTGCAATGAAGTCGACCCTGTCAATTTTTAAGCGATTTTTTTTTTTCGTCTCTGATAATGGTGAAAAAAAATAAACAAAAGGACCCATGTGCAAGTTCTGTATGTTAAAAATGCCATGGCACTTGGAAATCATAGAGAATGGGCTGTAAGGCCACAATCCTGGCAAAATGTGTTACACATGTAGAAGTGGATAAGTGAATCTGTCAGTTTGAAAATTAAGTTGGGTTTAATATATTATTCTATTCCATAACCCCAGTCTGTGAGTTGTCAAGTTGTATGGTGGGCGCATTTGTCTTCCACCCAATCCGCAGCAGTACATGTGAATGTGACAGTGCTGTAGACAGCCTGTTCTTCCTGCCCGTCCAGGGTTTCTCTTGTCTGCCTATTCACCCCTTATATGCAACTGTCCCTTGCATAATTTCCTACAAGGAAGTTAGACAGACCACATTGCCCAACCAGGCAAGCATGTATATATATATATATATATATATATATATATATATATATATATATAAGTCAAGTCAGGCAGTCTTTTAATCAACTTGAGGTATTGTTGGTATATGGTGCTTGTCCCTTATATATTTATAGATCAGTGGGCACTTGATGGGTGCTCTGGTTGTTATCATGCCAGCTGCCTTTATCTCCTAGGACATTTCCATTGTTGGATTGGTTGATCTGAGAGCCTAGGGCAATGTTTTAATATCCACCTTGATGGGGATTTAAATGCGCTTTAGGCCAGCATGCTTTTATGTGTATTTAACTGGCATGTTTCAGTCAGCAGGTTCTAGGAAACAACACTAGAGAAACCTGGCCAAACCAATGGGCAAAAAAAAAAAAAAAAGAAGGAAAAAACCAGTTTTATATATAGATTTGTACCAACAAAATCGGACAATTAGAGCATTGCTTTGCTGATCCGGCAGCTTCTGCAGCTTGTCTTGTTCCAGATGTAGAGGTGTTACCTTTCCTCTGGAGTGAACTAGGCAGGCCGAGAGAGGGATCATGCTGCATGGGCAACACATGATCTCTATATTTTAGCCCAGGCTTTGTGCTATGGAGAGGCAATAACTCCATCATTTACAAACTATCGTCTGTCAAGACGGCAAGGTGCCAATGAACCAACAAAATGCAAAGAATACCATGGACAGACAGAAAAACCAATGACCAAGTCCTACAAGAAACAAATGAAAATCATACACTGATTAGAAAAATTAGACATAGTCAAACAAATTTTGGTCACGTTATGAGAAGGAATAAATTGGAGAACTTGGTGACAACTGGCAAGATCGAGGGGAAGAGAGCAAGGGGAAGGCAGAGAAGTAAATACCTGGATGGCTTGGCCATGTGGCATAGTCGAAACAGGAACACTGAGCTGATCCACGACTCTGGTGATCGAGTGAGATGGTGAAACATGAACACCCACTCTTATCGGCATGGCACATGATGAATGAATGACCAACCAAAATTTCAATAACTTTGATGTATTAGAAATAGCCAGCAGAATTGTTCCATTTACATTGGAGTATAACAAAACGTCACAGATCCTTTTGCACACCTTAAGCTATATTGGGCATATGGTGCTCAAGCCATATTTGTATAGATCAGTTGACATTCTAGGGGTGCTGTGTGCAGTGTCACACTGGCCACTGTCATTTCCCTAGAAATTTCCTGGTATGGACTCCCTGGGAACCCAGGTCAAGTTTGAAAACCCTGTATCCATATTCAAACCTATGTCCACCTGGCCAGCAGGCAAACACCTGGCCACTATGCAACAGTGGCTGCCGGTAATTTAAATCATCAATTCCCCATCATGCATCCCTGTGCTGGTATGAAACAACCATTCACATTCTCTTACCGCCAGGGAAAACCTCCACTCAGATGCTAACATCTCACTCTGTGGGCATCAGAAACAGCTACAGAAGACCTGCACCATAAATGACTTGAGTTAAGAACCAACCGACACCACAGCACTGGAGAAATTCCCATACATTTTTCCGTCCTCATCTGCAACAGCTAGAAAGAAATCACAATACTAATGGTACCAGTTGTAGTATATTATATGTCCATCTGCACCTTAGATGGATGGTGTTGGGCTGCCAAGAGTAAAATAATTCAGTGTCAGTTGGAAAAAAAGAACTTTGAGAGATAACTATTTCAGACTCATTACGAACATCTATTTCAGATGAGTTTGGTGCCGGTGAACAGAAGGATTTGCCTGGAAAGACCGACAGCAGCAGCTTTAAGTAGATCCTCACACACACATAGCTTCCTGTACACCATCAGATCCTGGTTTTAACTTTTCAGTACAGCTTTCTGGAAAGTACATGATTGTCTTGGTTTTTAATGTAGCACAGATTGATGTTTTGTTTTAATTTAGTAATTCCAGAAGTCACAAGAAGTGTGCTTGTTTTTGTTGGTTATTGTTCAAGAAATGATTTTATGAAAATAAATAATCTAGCCATGTTAAAATGGAGGAAAGTGTACCGGGGAAGTGAAGAAGAGGTAGCCCACAATATAGGTTTAAGATGTGATAGACTTGCATGTGATAGCAACACAGGCAGGCTTATGATAGAAGGATTATGATAGAAATTTTGAAAAACTAATAGGAGACAAGTTCTACACAGGAAAGCCACTTGATGATAGTGAATGTATCTAAAACAAGCCACTTGATGATAGTGAATATATCTTAAACAAGCCACTTGATGATAGTGAATCTATCTTAAACAAGCCACTTGATGACAGTGAATCTATCTGAAGGGACAACATGAAACAATGTCCCAGAAAAGAAAGAAATGTTTCTGTGAATTAATTCACACATGTTGGCTACTATACTCTGATTGTGTACCTGTCTGTGGAGGCGGGGTAGAATATCACTGTTAATGTGAAAGTCCAGGGTTTGGTTCTTCTGTCAGGTGTCTGAATGATCTCAGTCCGGCACATCAAGTTATAATGTGTAATTTTACATGGGGGATTCAAATGTACAAGAAGGTGAGGGTACGGCTGAGAGGTTACAGTGTACGCCTTACATTCAGACGGTACCAGTTTGGATCTCTGCATGGGACTTATAGTGACCCCTGTGTTACTGGAGCCTGATGGTAGGAGTGAATATAGTGATATGTAACCAGTCATGTGTGTTGTAAGAGGCAACTTAAGAGGGTAAACTGCCTCATCCTGTGTGTCCTGGACCTAACTTTTAGGCCACCACTTTAGGCTCACTTCTGCATGTTGTCATTCTACTGGCAAGTCAGATCCATGGCAGTAATTTACTCATGGCGCTATTTCTGGCTCCATATATAATAGATACAGATCCCTGCACCATGATCTAATATCTTCTGAATACTTTGCTATCAAACCTTGAGTGCAAGAGTCCATGTTTGCGGGCCACTTGCTCTCTTTAACTCTCGTGCCAACGTCACAAGTTTACCTGAAGGACATAACAGAAGTTCGCGCTGTTTTCATAATTTATTTTGCCACTTCATATTTACGACAGTTTACGTCGAATCACACAGTTATTCGCAACTAAACTATGCACAGATACTATTACTCAAACTAACATATAATATACGAACGGCACTAGGTTGGTGCCATTCTCGTACTCATTACAGCACATCCGACCTGGACTCTGTCTTCATTCGTACTCCCCAGTTCAACAGAGAATTATCTTCTCCTCACACTAGTCACAAAACGTGCTCTACGCACTAACAAACACTTGTGCAGGTATGAGTTCCATTCATACCAAACCCACTCCCTGACACTGTGAGAAAACTTTATCCTGGAAACTCAACCAATCATGAGCTAGTTTACAAGGGCTTGGCTTGAGTTGGTGGAGGACAGAGCTGGACTGGAAGAAGAAAGACAGAAGAAGAAGATTGTGGAGTGTTTAGAATACTTCATTTGATCATATTTGAGAATTTTTCACTGTGAAGGCTTCTCATGTTTTATTACAAGAAATGCCAATCTTAGGATTCTGTTATGTTTATTGTTTGAAGTGACAGATGCAAACCCTTCCCATTCACCTGGAGACCGGGCACTACAACTTGCCATGGCCACCTATGCCGTTTCTACACAGACACCCATGTGAACCTGGAGTTGAGCACATTTTGTAGGATCACTGAGATACATACTGCCAGATGCCATCAGAGCATGGAGAGCTGATATAGAAATGGGGCTGCTGAGGTGAGCTGGAGATGATAAAAGGCATCTGCCTGAAGGCAGGGTACATGCACAGATCACCGACGACTTGAACACATGTGATCTTATTCATTTAATTAAAAACAGCACAGCAGTTACAGGTTAACTGCTTGCAGATCAATTTTTATTTCGATTACAAATAAACAATATGAGAGGTCCATATTTACCAATGTCATCTTTTTATTCACACTCAAGCTTTATGGAGATGTGCATGTTTATATCAGATGTTAACTTGATTATGTGGCATTTTGTTTTGATGTTTTGTGTGTTTGGTTGGTTGTGAAAACTCCAGCAGACTTTTAACTTGTTAAGGCCAGGAAGACGCTTAAGTCGATGCATTGCCATTCAGATCATTTGAGTACTGAAAAAGGCCTGCATCTTCCGGAGTGAGAGGCTTGACCAAAGCCTGCAAGTGGCAACAAGGACGGCTGTGGATAGGAAATTGTCCACATGTTTCTTGTCAAGGAGATCCTAGACAGACATCTTTAAAAGTTATAGTGACATATATGTTTCTAAACATTTGTGGTCATAATTCAAGATAAAGGTTTGCCATAAAACAAGGCTAGGATATCACATTTCTGATATCAACATTATGTTTCCCTTTAGTTCTGTAAATTGGCAACAGAATTTTAAAAATCTGGCGGAACCATTTGCCAGATTTTGTTAATTCTCCAACTTCAATACTGACCAACTGGCATAAGGTTAATAATAACTTGGTGAAATTATTTGCCTGAAACCGCCTGTTTGTGTTTAAAATTTACTCAGTTGTGTTCCTTTGTAATTGGTTAATTGTCAAAATCTTATATTGCACTGAACTGTTTTTATGATGTTTTCTCTGTACTTGTAACCCTGTAGATATTATCCGAAGGAGAGAAAGCATGTGGTTTTAGTTGTAGAGCAGCTATGCTGTGTGATCTTGATTCTTTGCATGATTTGTTTTCCTTTGTTTAGTTATATAACCAACGACATTAATACATTTTTTAAAACAAAGAGGATGTTTTGCGGTTTGTTGTGGTCTATATGTGTACACCAACAAAAACATACAATTGGTCATTCTTGCTTTTATCTTAACTTAAAAAGTAACGGAGATGAAGTTCCTGAGACTAATATTATGAGTACTGTGAACTGCCGGAGTAACCAACAACGATTGCCTGAAAGAGGCTAATGAAAGAAGAAGTTTATATACTAACTATAAGAAAGAGACAGGCAACTTTCTTTGTTCAAATAATGAGAAGAGAGGCATTGGAAAATATAACTGGAAAGATCAGTGGAATGATGAAAAGCAATGGCTTGCGTCTATGGTGGGGTCAAGACTGGTATTATCTGTTTCATTTTTGTGCCAGGGCATGCGTGTGTAAGAGGAAGCAAACATGAGGATAGGCTTGCGGGTTTGGCTGCTGTGGGGAGGGGACGAGTGGTGGACCAGGCTGACATCTCAGGGCGGCTGGATGAGTCAATGAATTGAGGGATGGTTGTGATTCTGGAACTGTTACCAAACTGCAGGAACATCAAGTCAAATAGGCTCAAGCAACTAGACCAGTGGGTAGCCAAGGAAGAATTGTCAACCAACACAGAACTGGTGACATCAGTAGCCACATATTGAGGGAGATACAGGATCTGAGCCCTTATTGATTAATAGTTCAATGTGCAGTGAGGATGATCAATTGACTACCATCAGAGCTGCCTTCAGATGTCTCTGTTTGACTCTTAGTGCACGCTATCGAAAACTGTTTCTTTACAATCTCATCTTTGGAGGTTAATTTTGGGTCATGACTGGGGTAGAGGGTATCCCTTATCAAAGAAGAAGCAAGGTGCCTCCTTCCCTCCATAAGCCTGCAGGGCACCCTTGGATAAGGTGGAGTACTTGTTTAACCCCTCAAACAGGGTCATGTGAAACTATGGGGGTATGTGGCAGAATGAGTTTGTGAGGAGGCAACATGTAGTTTTTGGTTTAAAGTCTGAAGTTGGTGACATAAGGCAGAGGATCTCTTTATAGAGATGTCAGCAACAGTCACCGACCAGGATTGTCTGTGCAAAGAAGGAACGCAGTGGCAGACTGACTACCTTCTTTACAGATGCCTAGAAAACTACAGCATTCAAAGGCATTCTGGAGGAAGATGGTTATTTAGGTAAAGTTGTGCAGTCATCAAGTCACTGGATGATGGATAATGATGACTGTTTAAATTGCAAGAAAACAAACATTTGACTGATAAGTTCGATGGATGAAAAACTCACAGATAGAGGTGAACGTTTGCACTTACGAAACAATTATAAACCCCCACCCACACACACACACAGGCAGAGAGAGAAATTAGCCGTGGTTCCAACTTCATGGCAAAAGGTCACCCCGTAATGATCCGTTCCTGTGCCAGTGAATGTCACAAAATGCCCCTCACTGTCCCATGTGAAGAGTGGAACAAACAACAGTACCGACACACCAACATCTCGCACAAGCTAGTACATGCATAATACCTCTGTCAGAAGGCCAACACAACAGTCCGCCTCAAAAATTACAGTTCATTGTCGATGGAAGTTGCAGTCACTAGAAATACAGCAGCTTCACACACATTACTGCATAATGCAAAACTAGCTAGTTCTGCAACCGATCGCCGCCATTTTCTGAACATGCAGTTCACAAAACAAACAACTGCGGACAGATGTAAAAGCATTTGTCACACAAAACCCACAGCACAGTATCGCTCCAAGCACTCAACTCAGTAGCTGGGCGATGGAACCATGTACTGCCAGTCCAAAATGAGGAAAATGCATAAGCAAGCCATAGCCAGTAAAAATACTCCTGAGGTATTAACACCGCTACCGCTTATCTGCCATATGGAACCGGAATTCTATTTTTTAAAATAAATGCCATTGTCAATTTACAGAACCCTAGAGTTGTCTATTGCAATGGTTCTCAACCGTTTTTGGCCCATGCACCCCTTCACATGTTCATAATGCCCCCCCCCCCCCTTTCGTATTTCCTCCCTATAAATCCCCCGCCCCTACACAGTTTAGGTAAAATGGAAGCTAAATTTATGAATGCATACGAGGGCGAGTCAATAAGTAAGTCACACAGTTCTGTGGGGAGGCAGGTATATGTAGTTGGTGTTTTCTACAGGTGTCCTTAGGTGACAGCGACATCGAACTTTATATTTCCGTTCGCCAGGTGGCGCTAGGTGCCTCATTTTGGACTGGTATAAATACAATGGTGACTGTACTTACGGAGTGTACAACCAAAGAGCAACTTGCTGTTGTGCGTTTTTTGTCAGCCAAAGGACATTAATAAGGAAACGCTTCCTGTTCATGCTGACAAATGTTTTTCCTGTAAAGCGGTGCATAGCTGGATGGAAACATTTTCTCAAGGACACTAAAATTGTTGATGAAATCCGATGTGGTCGTCCTGTTGAGATTGCAACAGAAGCATCCGTGCAGAGGGTGGAGGAGATGATTAGAGGTGACAGGCGAGTAACGGTAGACTCTGTAACATCTGCAATAGGGTGCTCACATGGTTCAGCATACAGCATAATGCATGATCTATTGAAATTTAAGAAAGTGTGCTCAATGCGGGTACCCATACAATTGAAAGAGGAACACAAAATGAACCGATTTCCCGGGAAGGTTAACCCGGTCAACAAATTCCCGCAGAAGTCGGATGTGTTGGCCTAACGGCGCAAGAACGCAGCTCTGCTGTAAACAGGCACAACGAAATCACGTCCGGAAAAAAAAAAACACCTCTGGATGAACGCAGAAGAAGAAGAACCGATTTGGCTTGTCCTAGCATCATCTCTGTCGATACGAAGATGAAGGAGAAGACATGCTGAACAGGACTGTTACTTGGGACGAATCATGGGTACATCACTACCAGCCCGAATCAAAGCGTGCTTCAATGCGATGGAAACATCCGTCTTCGCCTTGTGTCCAAAAATTCAAGGTTACGCCATCAGTAGGGAAGGTTATGCTGACTGTGTTCTGGGATTGTCAAGGAGTGCTTTTAACCAGTTTCAAGAAGACAGATGACAATGTGAATTCTGAATCGTACTGTGAAGTTCTATCGATGCTTCGTGGTCCAATTCGAAGAAAACTTCCAGGACTGCTGACTAGAGGAGTGTTGCTTCTTCATGACAATGCCAGACCACATACGGCTCGGTTAACTCAGGAGAAAATTGACCAACTAAGGTGGGACATTCTGGAACGTCCACCTTAAGTCTCGGCTTAGCCCCTAGCGATTTCCACCTTTTTGGTCCACTGAAAACTCACCTTGTGGGAGACATTTCGTGAATGATGCCGAAGTTGAATGTGAAGTGAAAAAGTGGCTTAGAGAACTATCATAAGTCGGGGTGCCCCACCGGCTAGATGAAAGTATTATTCACTGGCGAGCAACCCCAAATAGTCAGAAACTGACTAGGGACAAAATCTATATGGCTGAACTATAGATTAGGCCCATGAATATCCAACGTACAGCTCTAAGTGGCTCGTTACAAAATTGAAATGAACTGTGCTGAATATTCGCCAAGGAATAGGACAGAGAAGGTTAGCTAGGATAGACTTTTAAGTCTGAATTAAAGTTTAAGGACAACTATCCTAGTACAGGTTTTTCTCCCTGACTGCTCCTTTCCTTGGTGTGTAAGTGAACCCCCACCAATGTACACTACAACACGTATGCACAATTGGAAAAAATATAATGACAGAACTATGAGTTACAATATTACAACATTTATTTACTAATCATAGACATCTGATGGTTTTCAATATGGGGATGATGAAATCATATAACATATTGTGATGAGAAACATTACGTAACTTTACTTGTTACTTGATCTATCTGGAACTGTGGTCCAGATCCCCACTCTCCAGTAGACACAAAAAAGAAACAGCTTGCCGGTATTCTGACTCATGCCAGTCCTAGCTCTACCTAGTCTTCACTCGTTCTTGAGATCTGTAACATAGGTGCTCCTTGTGAGAGCTTGAAAGAAAGTCGAGAATGTGTTATATCTAATTCTACATCAGCGCAATCCTAATTAAAACATCATAACACAAACATATACAATGACCAGTCTGGCCAAGTTTATCTTCCAGCTCTACTGCGTTCACCATCCTCCTTCTCCCTACTGTCTTTAGTCTGGGACGGGCTTTTCAATTGTCTCACACGCCTGTAATGATTACATTTCTGCCACCCCATGTCCATGTCGCTAATACAGAAATTCTGTGTCGTACAGCCGCTCCGTCCAAAGTTGGTTTAGCAGCTCACAGGATCGGTAATGGTATTATAATAATGCCGGGTCATCCGGGCTTACAAGCCGTGACCAGTAGCTGTGCCAGGTTCCCATGCATTACCGTGAACGCACGCCCACAATACACTGAGAGAGTTTAGCACCATATACCCAATACCAATTGTGGGTAATGTCTGTACCATTACACCTCTGCTTCCAACACAATCGTTGGCCAATGTGCCAATGCGCAGACAATAGCATAACACTTCATATTGGTAGGTTTGCATATGACAAATCAATATATCAAACATCCAATACACATAAACATATTGATTAAACTAGACATATTATGATACTTTAACATCATAGCATAATGCACTAGTTAGTTTGTATGTATACGAAATGAGACGTATATACACAAAAAGAATATGTACGAAGCATATTCCTAGCATCGTATATTCATATGAAATTACACATACATACATCCAACATATCCGTAAACATTATATTACTTCAAGATGGACATCTAATGATACTCAACATAATAGCATCAGGCATTATTAATGAGTACTAATATTGTATAGCTACAAAATGAGATATACAACAAGTCTAATTGAAGTGACCACACAGACCAGCCATATTTGCTGATCTGCCCGGTTTAATCACCACTTAGTTACTGCTGTTGTAAGAATTAAATAAATAGTCAGTTGACTATATTCTGTACAACAAATGCACACACCAAAAAGAGACTAGTCTAGTTTAGAAAGAAATGGCAAGCATCTGCTACGACACCTCAAGTATATCTAGACAAGATCTGCCTTTCACAAGTTTCTCCTTCTCAGAAGAGTAATACATGAAGCACAATGATATTGAACACAGAACTTAGAAAGAACACTCAAGTAACCTACGACAATGATAGTTCTTGCGATAACCTAGATTAGATATAGACTGACTAGTTACTAAGAAATAATTCTCCTAGTGAAATCTAGCAACATAAGAATCATACATATGACTACAAACATTGAGCTGGCTGTCTCACCTGTTCAGAAGTAAAACATTTTCTGACATGAAACATTCCGTCTCCGATTCCGATTTTCGAAAAAAAAGAAACTTTCCACCTCGTTCAACCCGTCTTAATGACGTTGGTTATAGTTGTGGTGGTTCATAGTGCGGTATAGGTTTCCTGGTCTTTTGTGCGTTGGACAGCTTCTATTTCTGCATGTCTGGCCGAGTTCCTCTTTTTGCCATCCTTTTTGCTTCTGTCGTTTTGCTGGTGTGTCTGCTGTCATTATCGGTTTGCCCATCCCTCTCGTTTGGTGTTTTCTTGTCTGGGGCTGACCCCTGGGGGGGGGGGGAGGGGCTTCCTGTTATCATCTGGGCTTGTTTTCTTGGGTCTTTGTTCAGCGGTTTTTTGTCAAGCGTAGGGGTCGGATTGTATCATCTCTCTTGTCCATCGTTGGGGAGGTTTCCTACCGTCTCCTCTTGTCCCACTCCGGAGGGGTTTCCTGCACGTCCCTCTTATCCATCGTCAGGGAGGTTTCCCATCGTCTTCTCCATCGTTGGGGCAATTTCCACCCTTCTCCTTGTCTCCCCCGTCGGAGAGGGTCGTTTCGTCTCTCTATTGTCCACCATTTGAGAGTTTTAACGCACCCCTATATATTTCCTATTGTCTGGTTTTCGTGTGGTCGAGTTTTTCCTCACTGTATTTTTATTTTGCTGTTGGCTTTATTTTATGTTGGTTATATTTCTTTCCCTGTTCTTGCAATGAATTGTTTTGTAAGCTTTTGTATTTCTTTGTCGCCTTCCACCTGTAGGCATTCCTTCATCGTCATCGTAGTGTTTCTTGATTGGAAGTATTCTACAAGGTCCCTGCGTTCCTGGGCATAGGCTGTGCACGATAGTAGGTAGTGTTCTATAGTGTTTTCCTCCCGGCAATCAATGCAATGTGGTCGGGTGATTTTATCTTTCCATTTCCCGATTCTCAATCTCCATAGTTTCTTGTACGTTGGTATTTTTGTGTTGTCTTTCACTTGACTTTTCATACTTGGCTCTCTGAGCATGTGGTAAGCGTGTTGTCCTTTATTGCTGTCTCTCCATTGTTGTTTCCATTTGTCGATTACTTGTTGTTTGATAATGCTTTTTGCCTCCAGAATGCCGAGTCCTGTGTTTACTATATTCTGGCTGCTTGTCCCGCGTTTTGCGGCCCTGTCTGCCCTCTCATTGCCAGTTATTCCTCTGTGTGCTGGTATCCATGCAATTGTGATCTGGCATCCCATACTTTTTAGTTTTGTTGTTAGTGTTAGTATTTTCTCTTTCAGGTCTTGTCTGTTCACTTTAGAGTGGTTGCCTAGCGCTTGTACTGCAGATAGTGAGTCCATCAGTATAGTTAGTTTTATAGGAGGGTTCTCTGTTGCTATTTCTAGTCCTTTCATAATTCCTACTAGTTCTGCCGTGTATACCGATGCATTGTCTGTTATTTTGTACTCCTTTTGGATGTTCAGGTATGGTACTACTACTCCTGCCCCTACCTCCCCATTCTCGTTCTTTGATCCGTCTGTGTATATAGTGAGGTTGTCCGTGCTTATTTGTCTTATGTATTCCTCCGCTATGTCTTTGGCTTCCCTGTCCTCTGTAGATTTATTAATTATGCTCGCGAGTGTCGTATTCGTAAAAGGTAGTTCTAGCTCCCATTGGGGTGTTGTTTGTCTGTGAACTTTTGTTCGTGCCAGTGCCCTAGCTAGTTTCTCGTCCGCGTTCATCTCTTGTGCAGCTGTCCATCCTGCTGGTGTTTGCGTCTTTTGTATAGGTATTCCTCCCCATTTGCTTCTGTTTTCTTCGAATGCACTGAACGCGGAGTGTCTTGAATCCTTCGCAGCCTTTATCCAGTAGTTGTACACTAATTGCTTTCTTCTCAGTTGTAGTGGAAGTACTCCTAGTGCTACCTCTAGGGCTTCCCTTGGTGTTTGCTTGCCTGTTCCTAGGATAATGCCCAGCGCTTGGTTCTGTATTGAGTCCAGTCTTCGTTTTTGTGTTCCGGTGCAGCGTCGTATACTATGCTTCCGTATACTATTCTTCCTCTGATCAGAGATTTGTATAGCATTAGCATCGTTTTTGTATGTGCTCCCCATCCACTGCCTTTAATTACTCTTAGAATATTTATTGTCTTTTTGCCTTTTTCGACTGTCTGGTCTATATGTTTTCTCCAGCTTAGTTGTTCGTCTAGTGTCATCCCGAGGAATCTTGTGTTTTTTGTTCTCTTTATATTCTTCCCTTGGATCTTGATGTCCCCGTCCGTGTAGTTTCGTTTTCTTTTCGCGTTGAATATCATAATGGCCGTTTTGTCTGTGTTGATCTGGAAGCCCCATTTTCCCATCCATTTGGCAATTCTGTTTATTTGCCTTTGTAGTCGGTCTCTTGTAGTTTTTATGTGTCTTCCGCTTCTCCATATTGCACAGTCGTCGGCGAATTGCGATATCCCTATCCTGTCTTCCAGTTTTTCTTCATCTATGTCATTTACTAATATTGCGAATATTGTCGGTGATATTACCGATCCCTGTGGTATTCCGTTTTCTTGCTCATAGGTTCTGGATTCCTCGTTTTTTATTCGTACTGTGAAGCTTCTGTTCTGTAGGAAGTTTTCGATATATCGATATGTCCTGCCTACTATCCCTATTTTGTTGATTTTGATCAGAGCTGCTTGTCTCCAGCATTGGTCATATGCTTTGGCCAGATCTAAAAATACTGCTATCGTTTTCTCTCCTTTTTTGAATATCCTCTTTACGTGGTTTTCTAGTTTAATTATTTGGTCAATTGCGCTTCGGTTGGCTCTAAACCCCGACTGTGTGTTGGTAATTAGTCCATTTTTCTCCAGGTGGTGTGTGATTCTTTTATTGATGACTGTTTCCATAATTTTTCCGAGGTGTGATGTCAGGGATATTGGTCTGTATGAGTCGATTCTTTGTGGGTTCTTGAACTGCTTTTTGACTGGTATAACTGTCGCCTTCTTCCATTGTGCTGGTATTTGTCCCGTGTGCTCACTTTGTTGTAGAGAGCTGTTATTGTCTCCATTGTTTTTCTTGGTACCCTTTTCAGTATTGTATAGTTTAGGATGTCTGACCCTGCTGCTGTGTCGTCCTTTTCCTTGATTGCTGATGTTACTTCGTCAATCGTTATGTCCGCGTCCATGTAGAAGTCCTCTATTTCTTGTTGCAGTTCTTCCAACTCTTCAGTGTATTTTTCTCGTCTTTGTTTTTCCTGCTCTCCTAGTGACATGTTGGAGCATACCTCGTAGAAGTATTTGCCGAACGCGTCTGCTTTTTCTTTGTCTGTTACCGCTAGTGTTGCTGTTTGTTTGGTTTCTTTGTATAGCTTTTATTTGCTTCCATACTTCTTTTGTGGGTGTGTCTGGTGACAATTTCTGGCAGTATGTTTTCCATGCTGTTTCTTTGGCTTTGGTTATCAGTCTGTTGGCTTCGTTCCTCTGAATTTTGTATTCGTTGTAGTTTTCGTCTGTCCTCATTCTTCTGTATTGTTGGAGCGCCTTCTTTCTTTTTTCCAGTGCCTCTGTGCAGCTCTGGTTCCACCAGCCAGCTGGTTGTTTGTTCCATTGTTTTCCTGTTGTTCGTGCTCTCTGTGTGTCCGCTGTCAGGTATGCAGGCATATTTCTATTGGGGATGTATTTTACCGCGGCCTGTAGGATGTTGTTGGTGATTCTTTCTGTGTATTTGTCTATATCTTCACCTTCTGTCTGTTCTAGCTCCATCCCGTCCAGTTCTTCTCTAAACTGCTCCTATCTCGCGTTCTTGAAGTGGAAGGTCGGTTTATTACTTTCCTTACTCTTTTGTGCTCTCGTGCTTGTGTCGATGATTATCGGTAGGTGATCGCTGTTGGTGTCTTCTTTTACTTCCCAATGGCTTCTTGTTAGGCCCGTTGTTACTATTGTTAAGTCGATTGCTGTGTCGTATCTTTCCGGGTTGGGGTCTATTCGTGTCATCGACCCGTCATTTAGCACTGTTAGCTGGTTACTCTCTATAAATTCGATCAATTTTGTTCCCGCTACGCTGCTTCTTGTTCCACCCCACATTGGGTGGCAACAGTTGAAGTCGCCGACTATTATTGTTGATGTTTTGATTCTGTTCTTTATCTCTATTAGGTCTTCTTCTTCTATATTTCCTTTATGGCAGTATACGTTAATTATGGTTAGGTTGTTGGGTTTACTCACAATCTCCGCTGTGATTCCCTCCAAGTTGCTTGTCCTGAATGTTCCGTTTTCTACTATTTGTAGATTGTCTTGTTTGAGTAGGGCGACTCCTCCTCCTGTTGTTTCCGTCCTGTCGTTCCTGAGTATCTTAAAGCCTTTGCATTTGTAGCTGTCCTTTGGTTTCAGGAATGTTTCCTGCAGGGCATATATACTATTTTCCCTCCCTAATTGTTCCATAGTGCTGGGGAGGTTTTTTTCATGCCTCTGCAGTTCCATTGTACTATTCTAATGTTGTTTTTTTTCCATGGTCGTATTGTATTTCTGTTTTTGATTGGTTATTGTTCTCTTCAGTTCTCCGATGTTTCGCTGTCTTCCTCGCTTGTCTCCTGTAACATCTTGTTTGCTAGTTCGGTGTATTCCTGAAGTATGATCGGGCCCTTCTTCGCTTTCTCCATTAATGCTGGAAGTATTCGTGTGAACTCCTCTTTGTTTATCATATTTTCCACTGCTTGTTTAATCATTTTGATTTCTCTATCAGTCTGTTGCTTCAATTTTTTAAGGTCATGGCCTAGTGGTTGCATCCTTTTTTCTACCTCTGAGTTTGATAGTTCGATGTCGCGTAGTTTTACTTTCATCTGTTCTGTGGCCGTGTGGTTTTCATTCGTCTGGTTACTCAGTTCTCGTCTGGTTGCCTCCATCTTTTTGGCTAATTCTTTTATCTTTTCATTGGCTGTTTGGTTCTCTTTTAGCTGGTTTTTCAGTTATGTTTTGGCTGCCTCCAGCTCTTGGGTTATTTTTCGCGTGTGTGTTACTGCATCTTCAAGTTGTTTTTTCATGGTTAGCATGCTTTTTTCAGCTTCTTCCATTCGTCTTATAACTTTCTATAGTTCATTGTTTTCTGTCTCTTCCTTGTCTTGTGTACTGTCTCTTCCTACGTCCTTGTCTGCTATCTTGTTCTTCATATTATTCATTTCGGATTGCAATATTCTTATTTCTGATCTTGTGTCTGGTTCTTTGCGTGCGTTTTCTTGTCTCCACCTTGTGACCCCATCGGGGTTTGTGTGAGGACTGACTCTCTCCATGCCGTCTCTGTTAGTTTATATTTAGGGCAGCCCTTATATCTCGCGCTGTGATTACCCTTGCAGTTAGCGCACTGTCTGGCCAGGTTCACTTCTTTGTAGTGTTTATCCCTTTTCGCTTCTGTACAGTCACTATACCAGTGGCTTTTGCTGCAGGACCGGCATTTTGGGTTCTTTTCTTGCAATATTTGAGGGTATGTCCATGTTTTTGGCACTTGCTACATTGTTTGACAGGTGGCACATACATTTCGAAGCGCTTAGGCCTTCCTACGTATTTTATTTGGTTTGGCAGTGTTGTTCCGTTGTATTTAACCATTACTACCGCGGTTGGTTCGCCACGTTTTGTCAATATCCTATCCACGTGCGTGATTTCAATGCACGTGTTCTCTTTTCTTATTTCTTCCTCTACCTTCCTCATATCTGTTGTCGGGTTTATTCCTTTGACAACTATTGTTGTCGCCCGGAACAGCTCTACGCTGACTTTTATGTCGTGTGGTAAATTTATTGTTATCGGCTTTTTTTCCTTTCTCAGTTCATCCACTATCTCTTTGATCTTGCTTGGGGGTGTCGTTCGGTGTGATTATTATTGTGCTGTTTGGGTTTTTGTCCAGGTTGGCAATTGACCTTGTACCTAGCTCGTTTTCAATTATATTGATGCCTTTGCTGAATGCCGATAGTACTGCTTGTCTTCCCTCAGTTTGAATTATTTTCAGTTTGAGGCCTGGCTCAAGGGCCCCGCTGGCGAGCTGTTTTCCTAGTGGTTGGCTTTCTTTGGGTTGATTTCTTCCAGCTATTTTTCCGTCTATGTTTTTGTTTTTTTCTAAATTCATAGCGTCGACTGGTCCTTTCTTGCTCTCCTCTGCTTGGTATCTGGTTATTGCCATGGTGTTTTGTGTGATTTTTCCTGTTTTTAATGCTTAGAGCGGTTTGCTACTTACAGTTTGTTTCTCTTGAAATATTTGTCACCGTACGTATCACCACTACAGTACAGTGGTGATATCTACCACCACTCCCAGTGAATATATACTCCAGTGAGAAATATCGGAATCGGCCACGAGGTAGAATCCGATCAATAAAATGCACTTCAATCTACCTGCAGGAAAACAGAATGCTCGTTGTTGAGACGGATCTGTGGGATATTGTTGTCTTCTGTGTAGATGCGATCTGAGATGCAGATTGGTGTATCAGGTCTCTTGAGCGTTTGTATTACTTATTCTCGAGCTTGTGCGTGTGCGAACCACGTGTGGATAGTATACAAGGCTTGACCGCCAATTGTACGGTCCCCGTGTTTTAAGATTAAATGGTTTTCTACTTACAGTGTGTTCCTTTTGAAATATTTGTCACAGTTGTATGTATCACCACTATAGTACCGAACTAATATTTACCACCACTTCCTCAAGAAAAAAAGGGGTCTGAAACTACAGGCTGGCTGAACACGACCACACGACGACGATGAATGTGAATGAAAATGGAATGGACATGAAACATGCTAGGGACCCTTATTTAAGCTGAGTCCAGCAGACAGTATTAGCTCCTTGGCACCTTTCTGTCTGGTAAGACAGAAACATGCTGACCTACTATAGGTAATTAATTCTATTCAAGTGTTGGGCCAGTTCACGCCTCTTTTCCCATGCAGGCTGACTTATCTCCCCCTGGCAGTCATAAATGCGTTCTGAACCACTAACCCTCACCATAGTGTCACACCTCGATGGTTTTGAGTTGCCAGCCCCAGATCAGTTTCACAGTTTGCGCTCCAGTAGGTGTAATTGTCAGTTTGACCTGTAACACCTTTAAGCTGGACTGCCTGGTTTTACAACCCTAGTCTGATGGTCTGTGTGATTTTATTCTGGGTTTATTGCCATTCCCACTGTCCTGTTTTAGTGGCCAGCAGCCATCTGTTCTGACACTTCACAGTTGAATGGGTTCCTTTTGCTACATTTTATGCCTCTATGTGTGCAGGCCTGATGGTTCTGTCTTCCATTTCTCCTCCTTTATTATAGAGAATTGCATTTGTTCTTCTGTAACTTCTCTACATGGTGAACCGAAAATTGTTCTGGGAAGTAAAGGCTGCATTTCATGACAAGAACAGAGCACGCAGTTCTATGAAGCCGGTTTGGGAGGACTGATAAAACGATGGGATAAGTGCATCAATGTTGGTGGAAATTATGTTGAGAAATAAAGGGACAATGTATGTATAAAAATAAACTAGTTTAAAGTTGTTATCATATTTAGTTATTTTTCTACAGCCATTTGTGACTTACTTATTGACTTTTCCGCGTGCTAGAACAGGTGTGCTCAACCTCCTCCTCCCCCATGCATCCCTTCACCATATGTTCAGAATGACTCCCCCCCCCCCACCCCTTGTATTTTCTCTCTATAATTCGCCCCTATCCCTTCACAGTATACGTAAAAATGGAAGCTAAATTTAATAACACATCTTAGAACAAGTCTAGACGTTCCCTTTGATCTTGCCAGTTGTCACCAAGTTCTCCAATTCATTTCTTCTCATAAAATGCCCAGAAAATGTTGACTGTCTACGTCGAATGCCTCTAATCAGTTTACGATCTTCATTTGTTTCTTGAAGAAATTGTTTATTAGTTTTTCTGTCTGTCCATGATATTCTTTGCATTTTACTTAGAAACCACATTTCCAAAGCCATCAGCTGTTTGTCAGCTTGACTGCTTATTGTCCACGCTTCACATCCATACCAAAAGTATAGGTTCTATGTAACTGTATTACGAACGCAAATTAGTCCTTCTCTAAACAACTATCCAATTCATGATATTAAAAACTGAAAATTAGCTTGAGATCGAGGCATAACTGAACATTCCACAAGATTCAACAAATGTTTGCAGAAGTGATTTGTAGATATTTTTTTTTTTTTATTTTTCGCTTATCCTTTACAGGACATCGCTGTCAACACCAGCATTTTACCGCTGTCGTTAATTTCTTGGCAAGATTACACTCAGTAGTTTGCCATTGCTTTCTGAGCGGCCGGCTCACTTATCCCGTAAATTACCAAAGCGGCGATAAGCGCATCCAATTCTCGCGCGCTGCGTTACCCTACGTGGATAAACGGGGTTACGGAGAAAGTCGTTTAACACCTATACCAGGGAGACCGGCGATTTGTAGATATACAGGTCTATAATACAGACCATATAATATCATATATCACTTGATATATCATATGCCATACCATATCATACCATATATACCATGCATCATATCATGCCATATCATATCTCACCATACCATATCATACCATACCATATTTCATATCATGCCATATCATACCATATACATACAGTACCACCATGCCATACCGTATCATATATCAAGTTTTATACAGAACGCCGCCCTCATCACAATCCACGGGAAAATCCCGACCCCTGGCCAGTTCCCCTGCCTGGTGCATGTTCAGGTCCAGGTTATCTTCAGCGTCCAAACAGGTCCCTTCGGGGTCCTGGCTAACGACAGTAGGATCACTGATTCTTCCGAAGTCGGAGAGTATCTGCCTGCACGGCGAGGAATCACCAGTCTGCACACCAATAAGCCAGACACGGGACAACGGATACTCACGCAAACCTCAGGTCCGGTATGACATCACATTGATGTTGGACAACAGGATATAATCATCCGACATACATGACTTCACGCTCGAGTTCACAGCCAGCGAACGCAAGCAAGCAAGCAATAATGTGTTATCTCCACACCCCATGTGACCATGCTTAATTGCTCATTTCTTCGTATATTTATTTGTTTTCCATGCTTATTTACATAAAACACCAGGAACTTAGATACAGCTGTGTACAACTAATTTCATTAACATTATATTACATGCCGGCTCCGTGGCTAAGAGGTTACGGGCGCAGTTCGTAATCGGGCATACCGCGTTCGAAACACAGCTGCGCTGGTATTTTATGAAATGATATTGGTGCTGGTCGTTCAGAAAGCAATGGCAAACTACTGAACATACACGTGCCTAGGGATCACGAACAGCCTCACCAAAGCTGGGATTGAGTGTAAAGGATATGCAACCAACTTTTTTGTTAACAATCAGTAGTCTACGTGGCCGAAAGGGTAAGACCTATTGAGTTCTTAAACTTCCGGTGCGATGACGGCGGGGTAGTGAGATCAACCCATACACCAGTCAGCTTGATTTCAACATTTACTTCTCGTTCATAAAGCAATGGCAAGCTACTGAATGTAAAATTGCTTAGAAAATCACATTGGGGCTCTAGGTTGAAAGCGTTCCCTATTACCAGTGTCCCTCGGCATTAAACGAACCCACCCCAACAACCGAGGTACTTGTAATTTACATCGCCAAGTCAAGGACGAGAAGTCAAAATTTAAGTACAACTGACCGTCGTGGGGAATGAACCCCCTACCTCGGTCACCATAGAAAGTTTAAGCTCGAGCACGTTAAACCATTCGGCCACGACGACTCCAAAGCGGAAGTGTTTCTCAACTTTTCTATGATCACAACCCCCGCCGAGCCTCCATGACGCCCGTAAACCCCGCCTCTTTCATTCCAATAGTGAGCTGCGGAGAAAGGAGTTGTATTGCAGAGTATTATAATAACTTAAAGAGTTGTTAATAACCATATTGAGCCAGTTCTCATGTTTGGAAGCGAATCATGGACTGTTAGCAGACAACTGGGGAATTGCATTGAGGCTGCAGGGATGTGGTGTGTAGAAGAATTATGAGAACACCGCGGACGGATAGACAGAGTAATGTAGATATCTTGAAAGACGCTAACCCAAAAAGAGAACTGATTACTCGCATCAGCAGTAGACAGTCCACATTCTGTTGACATGTCCAAAGAAAGGAAAGATGGAACGTGTCCTCATAACGGGAAAGCCGGAGGAGAAAAGAATTGGGGGAGACCAATAGGGGAGATGTTGGACAGCTTGACATCATGGCATGGAGGAACATCGGTATAAAAAACGACTGGCAGTACAAGAGACAGAAGATTGTGGAGAGACATGATCACCAACGCCACACCGAATGGACTATAAGAAGTAGACAGTAGCTAACAATAACGATAACTCTTGAAAGGCTCGGAGAGTGTCATTTGGTTGTAATAAGGATTGTTCTTTCCCTTTTGCTTAACTATGATCTTAGATCAGGGGTAATCATACTTAAAGAGCGTTTTCAAATGTTTTCCCCAGTATACAAAAAATAAATAAAAATCCACAACACAGTAACCAGCTAGGGGAAAATGATGTGATTTAGCATATAACGTTATCATTATATACACCCAACAAAAACATTTTTGTTCTGGAGATTGTACAAAAATCTCAATTTGTGTTTATATACGGTATACAATTTATGGATCAGATATGAAGTGCACATTATGAAATGTATTACATCTTCACATGGAAACATCAGTGTTGAATATCGCTTCTCGGCCTTTGGGCTAAGATCAACGTGCAAATTTATCTGCTGTTGATCTGGCTTGGGTGCAGAGACGGTCAACCAAACTGCAAACTCAAACCACTGTCCACCAACACTGGCAGTGGTCCTTGGGCCGAAAGGCACATAGTGGGGCTAAAGGGCCCACAACAAAAACAGGGACGTGGGGACCTCATGGGATGGCTCTGGCCCTTGGCGGTACAGCGAGCCCTTATTTAAAAAATAAAACAAAACAAAAACAGTATTCAATAATGAATATTCTCCATGGTGCACGGGAATTTCCTTATGAGAAACACGTCACATAGTGGAACAGACTTGTTACCCGAATTGACATGTATTACTGTAAAACAAGTTTGTTAGCGTGAATTCAATATATTTTCGCAAAAAACATCAAAGAAATTTTGCCGCTTTCTATAATTTCAGTTGCATTTGGACATATCAAAACCAGATTCCTTGGGTGGGAGTAAATATTAGACTGCAAGAAAAATGTCATAACAATGCAAAAGGTAATTTTTAAAAAATTGAACGTGAATGAGGGCAAATATTAGTGAACGCACTGTAGTCTGCAACAGCTCATAAATAAATTCACATATATTGTTCGGCGTTCAAATTTAGATGAAAGAAATAGAGACTAGAGGACACACTGCACAATATAAGCATCGAAAGCTATAGTTACCTCACAGGGATTCGAACCTTTCACCTCCAAATGACGACAGCACCGCTCTGCAGGAACATGTGTATTGTGACTATAACTTTAAATGTTTATGTTGTCTAGTGTATCCTCTTGTCTGTATTTCTTTCTTCTACCTCTGTGAGCGCCAAACAACGTATTTGAATTTATTTATGAACTTTCTTGGTGACCTCAAAGGGTTAACAAATTGATACCATTTATCGACAGCTTTGTTTTGATTTGTCTGTTGCTAAAATATCTATCAGACGTAGACGTATTGTAACATCTGGCACATATTATAACAAATGACATGTATTGTAACAACTGACACATTTTGTAACAACTCATATATATATATATATATATATATATATATATATATATATATATATATATATATATATATATATATACATATTTAATAACTGGCACATGTTGTAACAATAGGCACATAGTATAACAACAGGCACATATTATAAGCTATAATAACAGGCACATATTTTAACAAATGGCGCATATATGTAACAAATGACACATATTGCTGTCACATAATGTAATAACTGACACATACTGTAACAACTGACGCGTATTGTAACAACTGACGCATTTTGTAACAACTGGCGCATATTGTAATAACTGACGCATATTGTAACAACTGACGCATATTGTAATAACTGGCGCATATTGTAATAACTGGCACATATTGTAATAAGTGAAACATTATGTGGCAACTGGAACATATTAAACCAAGCAAATTATACCAGGTGCTTAAGCTATTTCCTCGCTCCCCGAAGGTCGTGGAGACATCTAGAAGTCAAAACTAGAGCTACGGAGCTCATGCCATTTGCGGCGCTATCGGCCATATGGGATACTTCTACTTCTGCGTTCATCCGGAGTTTTTTTTTTCGGATGTGATTGCGTTGTGCCTGTTTACAGCAAAGCTGCGTTCTTGCGCCGTTAGGCCGACACATCCGACTTCTGCGGGCATTTGTTGACCGGGTTAACCTTCCCGGGGGTTTCTTAGGACGTTTTGACTCTCACTGTTGTGGTGTTATCCCCCATCCCAGCTGGCCCATATAGAACAGCCAAAGATCCTGGTCAGCCCTCAAGGGAAGGCAGGGGCAGATCATGGGCATTCCCCGCCATCCAAGGAGGCTTCCATACTTGCAGAGCCGATACATAGCGCTCTGGTACTGGGCTCACCCAAGGAATCGTCACGTCCTGCACATGGCTGCTTAGCCTCACTTCCGTATATTGGGCCTTCCGTTCACCATAGGCTGTTCTCCGGAAACCAGAAGTATGCAGTCTGCAGATGACATACACACAGTGAGCTTTCGATTCGGACTTTCCATGTAATGGATTTGCTATCCAAGCAATATTCCATTTCGTACCACTAGGACACTTTTCCACCTTTTATGAAGCCCACACAGTGGGCTTTTGATTCGGACTTTCCACGTAATGGATTTGCTATCCAAGCAATATTCCATTTCATGCCACTAGGACACTTTTCCACCTTTTATGAAGCCCACACAATGGGCTTTTGATTCGGACTTTCCACGTAATACATTTGCTATCCAAGCATTATTCCATTTCGTGCCACTAGGACACTTTTCCACCTTTTATGAAGCCTACACAGCGAGCTTTCGATTTGGACTTTCCACATAATGGATTTGCTATCCAAGCAATATTCCATTTCATGCCGCTGGGTCTTCATGCACCTTTAAATGTCAACCTGTATGTAGTTAAAGTAAGCTGCGGTCAACTTGAGCTTGTTGATATCTCCATAGAGCTTGTCCTCAAATGAAGCAGGTGTGGGCCAAAATAACTTTCTCTGTTCTGCATACGTTGGGCAATCCTGCAGGAAATGTTTTGCTGTCATTTTTCCAGTTCTACAATTACATTCATTGGTATCTCCTATCTTTAGTTTATTGAACAAGTGGTATTTCAGCCTGTTATGTCCTGTGCGGAGTCTGAAGATTGCTACTTGTTCTCTTCGGTCGAGTTTGTAATATGCATCATCCTTCTGATGGCCTGGATGCTCTGATTCCCATTTGGTTCTATAAGTGCTTTTTATCAACCTCTTTGCCTCATTATAGGTTATGTCTATGCCAGGCTGTGGTAGTCGTCCGCCCTCTTTTGCCAGTCTGTCAGCCTCTTCGTTTCCAGGTATACTGCAATGTGATGGGATCCACTGTATTACAACTTTTTTGGATTTCTGGCATAGACCATGGAGTGTTGCTCTTAGGTCAGCTAGTTCTGTGCTGTTATTGCTCTTCAGTATTGAGACAGCTGACTTTGCATCTGTGAAGATAGCTATTTGCTTCTCTTTATTTTCCTCCATCAGGAGCATTTCTGCTGCAGTTTTCAGAGCCTCTACCTCCGCTTTGAAGTTACTTGAAAATTTTCCAGTTGCCATTGAATGTGTTTTTTTCACTCCATTTTTTAAATTTAGGAGAATTCCTCCTCCTCCATTCTCTATTGAATTTTTGGCTGATCCATCTGTATATGCATGGGTCCAATTCCCGCTTGGGTAATGTTCTTTTATGTAGTTTAGGGTTATTTCTCTTCTTTCGGTTTCATGCTGAGTGTTCTTTTTCTCAATACCAGGAATGTTTTCTATCATCTCAGGCAGTTGCTGCTGTCTCCAAGCTGGGAACTTGTGCGCATTGTAAATGGGCTTGACTGTTGATATGTTAAGTATAGGATCTGCCCTAATCCTTCGTTTTGCAGTTTCTACAAAGTTGGAAAAAAAACACATTAAATCTGTTGTACATGGGGTGGTCTGTCAATCTTCTAAATTTGTCTGCTTGTTGCTGGGCTCTGCTATCTCTTCTATCCTGCATTGGTTGTAAGCAAGTGATCTTTTCTAGTTCATTAATAGGCGTTGTCTTCAGGCTTCCAGTTATGATTCGCATTCCTTGGTTTTGGACTCTACTTATTTTATTAAAGTTTGACTTAGCTGCTATTGCCCAAGCTGCAATGCCATATTCCAGTACTGGCCTCACCCGTCCAGTATATAACTTCTTGAGAACTTTCTCATCTGCTCCCCACGTTGTACCAGCAAGCTTTTTCATGATTGCCATTCTCCGCCTTGCACTTGTTCGATTTTTCTCAATCTGTGTCTTCCATGTCAGGCGACGATCAAAGGTGACTCCTAGATAGTTTGGATTTTCTTCATGGCGCAATATTTTTCCATTCAATACCAGCTTAGGTTGCTGAGTTTTATTTGAGAGGTAGAACACTGTGCATGTTGTTTTCTCCTCACTTATCTTCACTAGCCATGATTTTGACCAGTCCTCTAGCGCTAATAAGGCTTGCTGTATTCTGCTGTTAGCTGTACTAATATATTCTTCAGATGTCCATATGGCTAGGTCATCTGCAAAGGAGAATGTGTGTACTCTGGTTGGACAATTTTATGTTATGTCATTTATACATGCTAGGAATAATGTTGGTGAAAGAACTCCTCCTTGGGGGACACCTTGCTCCAACAGCATCATTTTGCTTGTTTGTCCTTGTACTTTTGTCCTCGCAGTTCTGTTCTCAAGGTATTGGCTGATCCATTTATACATTTTTTCCACAAACATGCATTTTTTGCAGTTTTACTTTCAGTCCTTCCTTCCATACTTTATCAAATGCTTTTTCTAAATCTATCCAGACTGCTAGTGTGTGCTTTTTCTCTTGGAAGGCATCCTCTATTTCCTGAGCTATTTAGGTTATTTGATCTTCAGTGGATCTGTACTTTCTGAATCCTGCTTGGTGTGGTGTTGTGACGTAATAGACAGTCTCTCACTTTATTTTTGCTTAAATTACAGTGCAGATAATATTTTTCATTATAAATATATCTAGAAAAACGATCTTTTCCCTATTTTCCCATGTTTGTAGATATCTATAAATATGCCTGTATTATTGGCGAGAATTTAATCTCCTGTAAACCTAGTGAATATTCTAGTGTTTCTAAACTACATATTATACAGTATATTATAGAACTATTAGTGATGCATGCCTTCTGCCCCAGCGCAAGTTTGGCTGAATAACATATTCAGTTTTAGCCTGCGACCCGGGTGGCAACACGAGAATTTGCCTGGCCAGTTGTCGTCAGCCGGCAGATCGTCCATTTGGTCGACTGACCCGAAGCGGCGTGGACACAGGCGCCGATACTAGCTGTAAAAAGACATATTGCAACAAAATAATCCAGGCTCTAGTTAGCCGATATTTGGGAAAAGCAAATTGCGAGCCAAATTGATACCCAAAAGTAATATTTACACTGCTAGTGGCACTGTTCCCCCGTGGAGAGGTTTAATCACCACAATTTGGAAGAAGTTCTGCACC
Source organism: Cepaea hortensis (assembly GCA_963921405.1). Classification (NCBI taxonomy): domain Eukaryota; kingdom Metazoa; phylum Mollusca; class Gastropoda; order Stylommatophora; family Helicidae; genus Cepaea; species Cepaea hortensis. Next base: position 135,506,261 of record OY992879.1, on the reverse strand, counting down.
TTCTTTGGTGGTACCATGAGCCAGAAACTTGCAGCAACGCATACTTACCAGTCGTGAGCACCATGCCTATTTCCGGAGAGTGAATCCGCAACCTGAACTGGAACGTCAACCGAGTTGACAAGCCGGACCCAAGTCTTGAGCTGAGTGGCCAACCTCCTCGGCTGAAACCTTTAGCCTGCCAACTTAGTCTAGGATTTGATTGCCTACACACTAGGGCAACAGACTTTTACATGCCACAGTTTTCATTAAATTAATAGTTATATGTGATACCAGAAACATACTTAGTCTGTTGCTGTTATACTCTAATTTAATATTAGGATACTGAGAGAGAGAGAAGGAATGCAAGTTGTAACTTTATATTTGTACTCTTCCTCCATGTTGTGAGAATGGATCAGTTAAAGGGGGCTCTTTAATTTTTGCAGGCATTCGTCGCCAGATTCATTAAGCCTACTGTCTAGAATTATTCCTAGTACGGTTGTTCGCTTTACCTATCTGTGCCTGAACACTGTCTGGAGACCTGGTCATTCCTGGGACAGTTCCGAATCGTACTTCCTAGTTCGAGCCATTTCGGCCTCTTCTTCGACAGTGATAAGTCTTTCGGAATCCTGAAAGTCTATTGGTTGCTATTTCTGATCCTTGTCTATCAAAATAGTCAACATTACACGACAGGTGTTAAGAGTTTGTTTTCTTCCAGATGCCATGTTAGCCTGCCATTGATAATGCGTTCCATTAATTGTCCTACACAGCTAAGTAGACTGATAGGTCGATAGCCATTTGATTCTTCCAGGTCTTTTCCTTTCTTTGGGACTGGTATTAGTATAGCTTCCTTCCATGCCTGTGGGACTATTCCTCTCTTCCAGCTGTTATTTAGAACTGCTAGTAGTTTCTTCTTTGCCTTGGTGCCTAGTCCTATTAGCATTTCATTTGTGATTCCATCCTTTCCTGGTGATTTCTTCTTTTTTAGGGTATTCATTGCCTGTTCCATTTCTTCCATTGTTAGATTTGCCATCATATATTCTACTGCTGTCTCTGTATTTCTATGATGTATCTCTTTGTCTTTGATTGCTTTCTTCTGTTCGGTTGTAATATCAATGTGGTTTGCATTTGCATAGTGTTCCATTAGTGCATTTGCAGCCTTTTTTCCTGTAAGCAAGACATTTCCTTGTTTAATTGTTATTTGTTTGTTTCTAGGTCCTTCATTGTTCATGGCTTTCACTAGTTTCCATAGTTTGCTTCCATCCCTGTCAAAATTCAGGTTTTCTGTTTTTTCCCTTCAACAATCTCTTGTTGTTTGATTTACTGTTCTTTTATATTTTGCTGAGATGGCTTTGAGAGAGATGTTCGCTTCAATTGTTTGTTCTCTCTCTCTCTCTTTCTCTCTCTCTCTCTCTCTCTCTCTCTCTCTCTCTCTCTCTCTCTCTCTCTCTCTCTCTCTCTCTCTCTCTCTCTCTGCTGTCTTCCTGGCATCTTCAACTTTGTCCTCCAAACTTTGTAGTTCTTCAGTGCAGTATGGTTTGTAATTTTTTCTCGCTCCTCTAGGCATGGACTCAGTGGCTGCCTGTATTATCGCTCTGTTTAGACTTTCCACCATTTGCTTTATGTTGCCATATCGTGTATTTATGTTTTCACAATATTTATCTGTTAGTATGGCAAATCTGTCCCAATCTGCTCGTTTGTAATTCCAGCGGGGCTAGGGCTTTTGCTCCTGTGGAACATACTTCATATTCATTACAAGCTTGATTGGTCTGTGGTCACTACCTGCTAATTGGTCCAGCACATGGCGATCGATTTTGTGGCGGATGTCTCCTGTGCAGAAAGCTAAGTCTGGAGTAGAAGTGGTAAGCCATCTTCTGGAGTAGAAGCTCGGTGTGTCATCCGCTTTGTTGAGTAGATGGAGATTTGAGTCTATTTACCAGTCCTCCAATTCATCTCCTCTTTTGTCAGTATCTGGGTATCCCCATCTTTCTGAACGGCTATTAAAGTCTCCGACAATAATGCAGTTTGTGTCAGTTATTTTCATGTTTGAGAGTGTAAGGTCCTTATCTGCTGGGCTATACAGATTGTAGATTCTTATTTTCACGTCCTTTATCATTATATCAACACCTATAATTTCCGTTTGGTTGTCAGAGATCACAGATACTTCGCTGCAAGGTATTGTATTTCGTGTAAGTATTAGAACTCCTCCTTTGTGTCCTTCGCGGTCGAAACGTGTAGCCTGATATCCTCTGACTGAGAATTTGTGATTGGCGTTGAGGTGTGTCTCTTGAATGCATGCCACATCTATTCTATCTTTATGAAGACGCTGTGTTAGGGAGTCTTTCTTCCTGTAAACTCCTTCGGCATTCCACTGTAGTATGTTGAGTGTCCGGGGTATTTGGTCAATAGCTCTTAACCTACTCCTCTGTGCCTTGACTCCACAGCACAGGGGAAGGTGACCACCAGTAGTCATGGGTGGACCCCCTCGAGGCGGGGGGCCCGGCACTATCGCCGCCTGATGGGACTTCACGGGATTAGTACCATAACGATTAATTTTGATTTGTGAATATGGGATACAACGCTATGCAATGAAGTCGACCCTATCGCCTTTACCCCCCCCCCCCCCAACCAATCCTTTAAACATATTGTAACAATAGACGCATATTATAACAAATCGTACATGTTGTAAAAACGGGCAATGTTATTGGCAACAGAGATAGAGGAAGACAGCGAGTGGTTTTCTTGAGGGTCCTTAATTAGGGCATGGAAATGTAGCAGCTCTAGGAATATATACATTTAGCTGGAGAACTGGAACTGCAGAGCAGGGTGACCACCCACGCCAAATGGCAGTGGACTTGATGGTAATAATTTTGATGAGAAGCATAGGGTTTCCAGACGTCCCTGGTTTCCTGGAGTGTCCCGGTTGTGAAGTAAATAAATCACTGTCTCGAAAAATTATTCCGGGACGCTCGTGTCCCGGTTTCTTTTTCCATGCATATGAAATATTTAATTCAGTCGAACTCTTTCCAAATGTTCAGTTACAGGCAAAGTAATTTTATTTTCATTGTGTCTGTGGCTGTCGTTTTCTGTCTGTTGTCACGTATGAAGAACTAGTTGTGAGCTGTTAGCATTGTAACGATCCGGTCTCTGCGGTGGGTGAAATGATTACGACGTGTGTGTTATTTGCAAAGGAATTGTTTTAATTACGAGTTTAATAGATTCTGTGCAAAACAAAACGTATATTGGACCAAACAAAATGGATGACAGGAAATCGGAAGTATGGGTGTATCACAGTTACGACTTAAAAGTTGTTACTGTGGGAACAGAAATGTTGTATTATAAGGCAATGACAATATTTCGGCAATATATAAGCCCATGTCAGATGCGGGAAGTCACTCAAGACAATTACATCACTCCATTGCACGTAATCAGTTACGGGGTTTCAAAATGCTGAAGAGATGGCGTTCATTCCAGGATTCTTTGATACTTCCTGACTGGCACCTGGCCGTCTTGGCAGACGATAGTTCCAATTCCAATTCCAATTCTTGAGACAAAGGCCACGTTCAACCGTCGACTTGTCGATTTGAAAGGCCACGTTCAACCGTCGACTTGTCGATTTGTTTTTTATAGTCGGGACCCTTAGACGGCTTCGTGGCTCAGAGGTTATGACTTTTCTCCGTAATCTCGTATACTCTCGTCAGGTAACGTGATGACGGTTCAAATCAGCAGTGGTTCGAATCGCATCGGTAACTTACGGGGTATGTGAGCCGGCCGCTCAGAAAGCAATGGCAAACTACTGAGCGTAATCTTGCCAAGAGATCAACATACAGCTGAAAGATGCTGGTGTTGACAGCTAAGTCCTGTAAAGGATATGCTAAAAAAAAAAAAAAAAAGTCGGGGCCCTTATGGTGTATACCGTTCTTCTTCTTTCGAAAATAGAGATGCTTATATCTGTTCCCTCGTTGATGAATTGTTGTCATTGTGTTCGTTTCAACCGTGTGGTCTACATGTCTGGACAGAGACGCACAAAAGTTAAGGCCTGGCGTAAGTGTGTAGGTGTTGTTTCCTTCATGGAGTTTTATCAGTCGTCTCTCCTGGGGTTCCATCTATTACCCCGTCTTGTTCAGTCTTCGAAACTTCTTGGTCGAAAGATGGTTTGTAAAATGGAGTTGTATACCTCTCTATAGCACACATTCTGGGCTGAATTTAGAGACCGTGTGTTGCACATGCAGCACTATCCACCCCTCCCCTCCCCCTTCTCTCTCTCTCTCTCTCTCTCTCTCTCTCTCTCTCTCTCTCTCTCTCAGCCTGCTTAGTTTACTCCAGAGTGAAGGTAACACTAATACAGCTGGAACAAGACAACTACAGAAGCTGCCGGATCAGCAAAGCCATGCTCTAACTTTCCGCCTGTCGGAGCTTCCATCCTAGACCAGTTGCTGATCAAGGGTTTATAGCCTGGTCTTCCCTTGCCATGCCATTTAGTCATTAAGTTGCATTTCCTAGCACTAGGGTAAGATTCTGCTTATGCTTAAAGTAAATGTCCCGATTTGTCAGTTACAACATCTGCCAATCGTAGAGAGATTTTTCCCCTCTGATAGATTTTCGTGGTCTTTCAAGAAATATAGTGCTTCCATTGGACCGTGTGGGCCTGGTGGTTATGTTAATTGATTAATGCCAAGGGCTGATATATCGTCTTATTCGAATTTCCCGTAAATGCCATGGGCTTATAAATAAAGCAATAGTTAAAACATCAATACAGTAGTTTTTCCTATGCACCTTCCTTTATTTTTATATATTATACGAAACGCCTGCTACCTTATTAACAACTTGTATGTCATAACTGTGACACACCCGACTTGCCATTTTCTGCCATCCATTTTTGTATAGTTCAAATCTACTTGTAGTTTGCCACTGAATTTGTTAAAATTGATCTGGGCTTCCACGTCAACCAAGTCTAAAAGAAGAAAAGGCGGCCGGCGTTATATCGACGATCATATCACCCATGGAGAGCCCATTAGTTTATACAAATACTGTTCTGACGTCAAATACACAATATGGCTCAAAGTGTAAAAGGTCCCTCTCTACCCACTTACTTACCCCTAGGGTGATGGGGCCCTATGATCCACGATGAGGACTACTAGTTTAAAAGAACAGGTGAATGCACGATGTTTACTTAAGAGGAAAACATCCGTTTTTTTTTTTAAAGAGAGGCAGAGAAGCTTGTAGTCCGAAACGCGCCTCTGGGCAACGCTTCTGTTTTGGCGTCCCCAAGGCCTCTTGTCTGTCACCTACGAAAAAAAATCTCCACATCTCCTTGTGACTAAGTTTGCCAACCAGAATCCGTCGGATTTCAACCAGCGAAGGAATAAAGACAATCTAAGAAACAGCCCGCTAGCTGGCCTTTGATATTACCGTCGCAATTTTTCTATGATTTGAACAGGATAGCAATAAATTATTGTTGTTCTTGTAGGTGCAGAGAGTTAAGTAGAATTGCATTCACCACTTTCGGGGCACGCCCAGCATCACACTTGTGGCATTAAACAAAATATGGGTGAGTAAAAAGGCAATTGTATTTTCTTACATGTTTTATTGTTTGCTTTTTAACAAATAATTTTCAATTCATTATGTACCAACCAACTTGCTTCGCGTTTTCTGGTTATGCCATTTGTGACAATTATTTCGTAACCCCTGCAAAACCTCTTTTTTTGCGCTCGCTCGCTTTGAACTCAAGCGTAGTCCATACACACTATTTATAGTAGTGATGGACTGAATTTTGCGTGTGGGTTAGCTTTCCCTATTAACAGTGTCCCTCGCCATCAAGCGAACCCACTCCGACTTCAAAGGTACTTGTAATTTACGTCCCCAAATCAAGGACGATAGGACAAAATTTTAGTCCAGCTGTCCGGTGTAGGGGTTAAACCACTTACCTCGGCATCAGCACACCTGATGTTTAAGAACACGCGTTCTTATCCATTCGGCCATGCGGACCTGCAAACCTCATTTTTTGGGGGTTTAATCTCATTATTAATTGGTGTAACGTTATTATGTTTTGGTTTAATCTCGTGCAATTAATTAATCTAATACACTTACTCTACATGTACTGGTTACCCCAGACACGATATACATTTCTTACCCCAGTCAAATGCATATATTGTAAGTGGTACATATATCCGGCCCTATGTCGAATGGTTACAGACTCTGTTCGTTATCCCACATACCGGCGTTCGAAACACAGCAGTGGGCGATTTGGCAGCAGATCGCCGTACGTTCTTTTTTTTTAATGAAATGATATGGATGCCGGTCGTTCAGAAACTACTGAACGTAAACTTGATAAGAAATCACGAACAGCCAAAAAATGCAGGAGTTGACTGCTACGTCCGGTAAAGGATACATAACTAACTTTAACATATCGTAGCATATATTGCTATTAAGCTTACACTCATTACGCATTTGTTAATTCTCAATATGCATTGGTCTAAACTCACTGTGTATAGCTTTAATATAAGAGAAGTGCTTTTCCCCCAGTCCGTTTGGGTTCATACACTATTATTTTAAAGAGTAGTTAAACTAACTTACCATAGGTGTTTCCAGAAAATACGATCTAATCTTTAGAATATCCCCATTTCTTGAGCTTTCATGTTCTAATTGTTTATTCATTGTCTATGTCATGTGTTGTACTGTAGTGTTCAGTGTGTATGGTACCCGTGAGTCTTATCATTGAAGATTGATTGTTTATCTCACTAGAAGTTAATAGCTTTTTCACGCCGCTTCTTGTATATTTGGCCATTGCCATTCTCTTTTTGTTTTCTTTGTTACTTTTGTGATATGTACTAGGTGAAAACATGGCCACGATATGAGAAACGTGATACTTGTTTGTATCTATCTGTCTACAATTTGTATTACTAATTTTCATTGTTGCTGTTTGATTGTTATTCAAAAGAATTTGTAAAATGTTCATGTCAGAATGCAAACAGACAGACAGACAGACAGGCATGCACGCACGCACGCACGCACGCACGCACACACACACACACACACACACACACACACACACACACACACTAACAGGCACACAGAGGGAGTCAGAAACAAAGAGAGACAGAGAGTCGAGTTGAGCTAAGAACCGACATCACTGCACTCAGGACATTCCCACACGCGCTCCGCCCCCTCGTTCAACAGCCAGCGAGGAATCACACTACTAATCGTTCCCGCCGCTATCTGATTGAAAGTTCTCCTGGTCTTCGCTCTCGGTTTTGAGATTCTTCCAGAAACCCTGCCAATCCCCCGCAATCTCATTCTTTCCACATACGGATTCTCAATCTGATCCCCTACCTTCTCCAAGTGGTTCCACAGATGCACGACCATCTCTCCTTTGTCCATAGGTAATCTACCACCAAGAGGTGCTTTCCCTGCCAGCTATCAGCCTGTTCATTCTCACAGCACTCCCGAATGGCCAGGGCTAAAAATCCATACTATTCTCACAATCTGTGACCTCTGAAGAGAGGATAGCCATTCCACACGAAAAATTCCTTTCTCCACATCACTGAGCATACTCCTTGAGGCCGTAATGAATACAGTGTGTGTTGCAGTGGTGTTTCACTTCATTTGCAATAAATACAGGAGAGTGATCTTTTCAAAACTCTATTAGACCCCTGGTCCAGACAACATCACAACATAAATGATTAATGATTTAGACGAATATGGAATAGATCAAGTCACCAGACTGCTGAACACAATATATTATAGTGGATGTATACCTCCGGAATTATGTAATTCTGTGTTTATTACAATCCTAAAGAAATCAGGAGTCTTGGAATGTGATCAACATAGTACAATTAGTATAATGAGTCACATCACGAAGATTTTGCTAAGAATTATCATGCAAAGAATTAAGAAAGTACAACCTGAAATAGGAGAAGAACAATGTGGGTTTGTAGAAGGCAAGGGTACAGTACATGCTGTGTACATGCTGAGAACAGTTATTGAACGTGCTATAGAAATAAACAAGGATATACATCTTTGCTTAATTGACTACACAAAGGCTTTCGATAAAGTAAGACATCAACATTATAGAGATTCTTGCAGATCTACAAATTGATGGGAAATACATTAGACTTGTAAAACCATATATTGAAAACAACAAACTGCCATAAGGATTGATAACGAAGTAGGTCAATATCAGCCTATTAAAAGAGATGTCAGACAGGGATATGTAATGTCTCCAAATCTTTTTTCCCTGTACAGTGGAAATATTTTCAGAAATGTACAAGATATGAAAGGAATCATCATTGGAGGAAGAAGCTTCAATAACATTAGATATGAGGATGATACAGTATTAATTGCAGACAATGAGCAGGATCTGCAACATTTAGTAGATGCAGTTGTTGCACACAGTGAACAACTAGGGTTAGAATTGAATTATAAGAAGACACAGATTATTGTCGTCACTAGGAAGAACGAAATACTGCAATGTACTATAAAAGTAAATGGGAATATTCTTAAACAAGTGCATCGGTACAATTATCTCGGAACAGTCATAACATCTGATAGGAGTTGTCTTGAAGTGATTAGAACAAGAATCGCCAAGGCGAAGGTAGCCGTTTGTAAGATGAAAAACATACTGACCAATAAAAAGATGTAATTTGCAATGAGAAAAAGAGTGTTGAGGTGATACAATGAGCCTGTACTTTTGTATGGATGTGAAGCGTGGACAATGAGCAGTCAAGCTGAAAAACATCTGATGTCTGTGGAAATGTGGTTTCTGAGGAGAATGCAAAGAATACCATGGACAGACAGAAAAACCAATGACCAAGTACTACAAGAAACAAATAACAATCGTAAACTGATTAGAGAAATATGACGTCGTCATCATCATCATCATCATCATCATCATCATCATCATCATCATCATCATCATCATCATCATCATCATCATCATCATCATCATCATCAACAACAACATCATCAAGTGGCCTGCCAGCTGGCGTAGGCGTTCATGGCTCTTCACTGATGTCGGTCTTTGGTGTTTTGGATCAACTCTGCTGATGATATTCCTCCATGCCACCGTCTCAATCCATCCAGCATCATTTCTCTTGGTCTGCCTCTGCCTCTCTTCCCCCTCGATCTTTCTAATTGTCACGATGTTTTCTAATGCCTCTCTTCTGATCACATGACCGAAGAAAGCTGTTTGTCTCTTTCTTATTGTTGTATATAATGTTCTAGTTTCATCAGCCTGTTTTAGGCAATCATTGTTAGTTTTTCTGGCAGTCCAAGGAATTCGCAACACTCGTTTCAGGAACCACATCTCTGTTGCTTCTAATTTTCTCTTAATTTGTTCATTTACATTCCAAGATTCACTGCCATACCGCAAAACTGGTTCTGTATTTCAGCACTCTCTTTCTTACAATCAGTGATAATGACTTATTGTATAAGATACTCTTAATTTTGTGAAATGTGGCTTTTGCTTGCCCTATTCTGCTCTTAATCTCTGTTGTACATCTTCCATCTGATGTTATAAATGTCCCTAGGTATCTAAAATTATCCACTTGGTTAAGAATTTTTCCTTCTATTTGTATGTCACATTTTGGTATCATAATTTTCTTTGATATCACCATTATAACCGTTTTCTTAATATTCAAGGAGAGTCCCTTCTTTGCACTCTCTGTTACTACAATGTCCAGCAATTGTTGTAGGTCTGTTGAATTATCTGCCACCAATACTGTGTCATCTGCATAGCGTATATTATTTATATTATAACCTCCGATCAGTATTCCCGGCGTCTCTTTGATCTTTCTCGTTATTACTTCGCTATATAGGGAGAAGAGATCCGGCGACAAGACAGACACACACGCCCCTGTCGTACTCCTAGCTTTATCTGTCCGTAACTACCCTCTTTATTTCCCATTTTAATTGCTGCTACTTGGTTGCAGAGGGTTAGAATTAAATTGTAAAAAGACACAGATTGTGGTCGTCACTAGGAATAACGAAATACCACAATGCAATATACAAGTAAATGGGAATATTCTTCAACAAGTGAATAGGTACAATTATCTCGGAACAGTAATAACATCTGATGGGAGATGCCTTGAAGAGATTAGAACAAGAATCGCCATGGCAAAAGTAGCCTTTAACAAGATGAAAAACATACTGACCAATAAAAAGATGTCAATTGAAACGAGAAAAAGAGTGTTGAGGTGCTACATAGAACCTGTACTTTTATATGGATGTGAAGCATGGACAATGAGCAGTCAAGCTGAAAAACATCTGATGGCTGTAGAAATGTGCTTTCTGAGGAAAATGCAAAGTATACCATGGACAGCCAGAAAGACCAATGAACAAGTCCTTCAAGAAACAAATGAAGATCGTAAACTGATTAGAGAAATTAGACGCAGACAGTCACAATTTTTTGGGCATGTTATGAGAAGAAATGAATTGGAGAACTTGGTGACAACTGGCAAGATGGAAGGGAACAGACCAAGGGGAAGACCGAGAAGTAAATACCTGGATGGCTTGACCTCGTGGCATGGTCGAGACAGAAACACTGAGCTGATCCACGACTCTGGTGATCGAGTGAGATGGCAAAACATGACCGGCCACGCTTACCGGCATGGCACATGATGGATGGATGGTTCCAGTAAATATTCTTTAATATTCTTAAATCTTTCCCATCAATTTTGATATCTTCCAACATTGTAATCAGTTCATCATGTTTTACTTTATCAAATGTTTTAGTATAATCTATGAAGCACAAATATATGTCTTTCTGTTTCTCTGTTGACCTTTCTATTAGTGTCCGTAATGTATATATTGTACTTATTGTATATATTGTATAATGTATATAGAGGGAGTCTCCGTGGCGAAGTGGTCGAGCCGTTTGACTCGTGCTCCGAAGGATGTGGGTTCGATTCCTGGCCGCGTCCTTTGGTTCACAAGTCAAATTTTTCGGAAACTCCTGTGGGTCGTCGCTAGAGCTACGGAGTTCGTGCTTTGTGCGACGCTTTCTGCGCTGCGGAAAGAGACCGAGCCATATGGGATAAAACCCGGTGCAATGAAGTCAACCCTGTCGACTTGTAAGCGACTTTTAATGTATATATTGCATTGTTTGTTCCCTTTCCTTTCACAAATCCACACTGTCTTCACTAATTTCCATTTTTATTTTCTTTCTTGTTCTTCTCATTATAATTCTGAGTAGAAGCTTAGTGATATGGTTTATGAGGTTAATTGTAAGAAACTTCACATTCAATTATTGCTCCTGGTCTTTTTGATATAGCTAAAAATACAGATTTCAGTATTTCGATCGGTAAATATCCACTGCTGTAAATATCATTCAACTTTTTGGTTAATATATCTAATCCAAATTCTCCCAATACTTCTAATTCTTCTATTGTCATTTCATCTGGCCCAGCTGTTTTTCCTTTCTTCATATATTGTACTGCATCAGCGACTTCTTCTTTTAGAATAGTTGGCCTTCTAAGTTACTTTTCAAACACCGTGTATTTATTCTGATTTTTTCTTTCCATGAGCTCACTGATTTGTCTGTGCATATTTTTTGTATCTTCATCGGAATTTAACTCAATTTATTTGTTGCACTGCTCGTTTAACCAACTTTCTTTTGTCTTCACACATTTATCTCTTTTTTTTTTTTTTTTTTTAAATCTTAGTATATTCTTGTTTGTCATGTTTAGTAATTTGTTTCGGAACAGAAGATGGCGACGGACGGTCGGGTTGTTTTGTGATCGTTAACTTTTTCGCGTAGGAGATGGATTTATTCATCTCTTGCGTGTAATTTGTGTGCCAGGATGTAAAACCAGGAGTTTCTACTCAAGATCTGCGCGGATGCTACGGAGTTTCGTGCATCGAGCGAAGGAATCCTTGAGTGAATTTTTCGCAGCGTGTGTGATTTCTCTTGTGTTCGGTTTTTCAACATGGCGGAACAACGTGTGTTCTCCGAGCGGTCAGCAGTCAACATAAAGAGGCGGCGTGGGCGCCGGGCAGGCAGAAAGCGACAAGGTAAGCGTGGTGGTTTAAGACGTTTTAGACTCAAGTGTCACCGTCTAGGACTCAGGAATATCCGTATTCTGTATTGGAACTGCTCAAGCGTAAAACAACGGGGTTCTATTTAAGAAACTCTGGTTTACAGGAACGACATTGTAGCGCTCAAGGAGACGAGACTCCGAATTGCCGGCTTCAAATGTTTCTACAACAGACGACATCTGGGAATGACGATTCTCGTTCGTGACAGCATGGTGGCGTCAGAGCTAGACATTTCCAGTTTGGACAGTGACGATATACAAATACAGGCGTTGAGAGTTCAATCCAATATACCATTCGTGTTGGTTAATGTTTATGCCCGCAACGCGAGTATGGATTCCCAGAAGTGGCAGTGCTTAAGTGACATATTAGGTCACGAGAGAAATGTTATTTTCTTTGGTGATTTCAACGCTAAAGGCAGATCATGGGGAAACATTTCCTCCAACACACAAGGGGAAGAGCTCGAGGCTGCACTTGAAACCTTTGACCTGGTTTGTATCAACAGTGGCCGTGTCACCAGGACAGCAAGCCGTCCAGGCGATGAAGACAGTGCTATTGATCTGGCGCTGGTTTCACCTTCACTCACTACAGTGTGTAGATGGGGTGTCCTAGGACCACCACTCTTGCAGCATATTGGTGGAGAAAGGCAGAACCAGGCAGCACAAGCTAAAGGTAAAGACTTTCCAGTATGACAGTACAGGGCAAGATGTGGTGAGTAAAATAAGACGTGACAAACGCAGAAACCTTCAGGGCAGGAAAAAAAGCTGGGAGCAGCCACCTTGGTGGAATTGCGAGGTGGAGAAGGCTTGGGTGGATACGCGTAGTGCTGTAAGGAGATGGCAAAATGCCAAGAAGAACAGAGCTGGTCATCATAGTCCCTGCATGCACTTAGAAAGAGAGATGCACATAAAAGTAAGCTATTAAAAAAAACTGGTCAAGGTGGTTAAAAGCGAAAAATGGGCAGAGGTGTGTCAAAGAGTAAGCACAGACAAGTCACTGAAATTGTTCTGGCGACTACATAAAAGCAAGAGTGGTGTAGTCAAGAATAAGAGCATTTCTGACTTCCAAGGTGCTGACCTCATCTGGCAGAGGACTGACGAAGACAAGGGCAAAGAACTCTTTGAACGCTATCTAGAGCAGAGCAACCAGACAGACATGGGAGGCCGAAATCTGGCCAATGAGGTCACCTCAGACAGGTGCAAGGCCCAGAACACTTCGGATGAAGACACAGTGACAGTTAAAGAAATCAAGGCTGTGCTTCGACGATAAAAAAAAACAGCGCTCCAGGGCCTGATGGCATAAGATACGACGACATCAATAGGTGTACCGACAACGAGCTAGAGAAACTAGCAGACATGTACAACAACAGTATAGGGAGTGCTAGCATCAAGGAGGAGTGGTTACACAGCTATCTGATTCCCTTGCCGAAGCCTGACAAAGACCACAAAATAATGCAGGGATATCGAATTATAACCATGCAGAATACAATTGGCAAGCTGCTGGAGAAGGTAATTGCCAGGAAAATATCAAGCTAGCTAGAGAGGCAAGGTGTTTTCTCACCTACCCTGGGTGGGTACCGTCCAAAAAGAGAAACCTGGACCAATGCAGCAGTTTTTGCCCATGATGTCTATGAAGGTTTCCACTCAGGCATTGAAACCTTTGCTGCAGCGATTGATCTTGAGGACGCATACAACAGAGTACCACTGGATTTTTTAATGTTTCAGCTTCTTGAACTAAACGTAAGTCCATTCCTCCTTAGTTGGATCGCTGCAGCCCTCTTCCAACGGAAAGTAGTTTTTAGATGTGGCAGTTGGACTTCGGAACCAACAACAATATATCCTGGCCTACCACAGGGATCACCATTATCTCCGGTACTGTTCAACACAGTGAGAATCACCAGTGAGCAGATCACTGGACCTGGCAGGACATTGTCATATGCCGATGATGTTTTAGTGTATCGTCAGGGTAAGCATAGAGAGCAGGTTGCTGTGGAACTACAAACCGAACGCAATCGCATAAGTACTTCATGTGATGAAGCTGGGGCAATGATCAACCCAACAAAGGCAACAGTGACTTTGTTCTCGTTGAATAATCATATTGTCAACACTCCAACACCAACTGTAAAGCTGTGTTCAGAGACGGTGGAAAGAACGCAGGCAATGAATTACCTGGGGATACCTGGTTTGATCGAAGCCTTGCTTATAATGAGCACATAGACCAGGTGATAACAAAGGCCAAGCGGGGTTTGGCTGCGATGCGGGTGATGGCGGCAGCACACTGTGAGCAGTGCCATCTATGTCTTCTGTACGAGGAACTGGTCATGTCTGTTTTTGAGTATGCAATGGCAATCCTGACTCTCAGCCGTGAGCAGATAGAAAGGATGGAAAGGATATAGAATGAAGCTATGCGCATTATTCTTGGATGTACAAGAGATACAGCATGCAGGGCGATGCGCTACCTTCTTGATTTTCCAACCATTGAAGAGAGAATACAAGTTTGCAGAGCACGTGCCTACCTCAGAGTTAACGCAAACACACAACATCCACTGCATAGTGAAATTAGGAAGGTGAAGGGCAGCAGGTTAAAAGGAGGACGGTCGTGGATGGGTCAAGCCGAACACATTCTTCAACAGGTGTGTTCACTTGAGGACTTAGAACCTGGCGAGGAGTGAGTACAAGTGCCAACAGATTTCTGCACATCCTTTGAATCCAACTAGATAGAAAATGCAGACAAGAAAATCCGGCTGCTGTGGAGGCTGAAGTACAAGCGTTAATTTTCGTGAATTCGCTAGACGGTGACGCGGTCATCTACACAGATGGGTCGGTCATCAGACATGTGAGAAGCTCATGGGCCTTTACGGAGAATTGTGGAGGAGGACTCTGGTGCTTTCACTGAAACCACAAGTAGCCTGACCATGGAAGTCATGGCAGTAAGTAAAGCAATAACATGGCTCGAGACACAGACATTCACTAGGGCATGTTTCCTTAGCGACTCAATGAACATGATCAAGAGGATAGAGGAGGGGTCGATCCGAAGAGAATGGTTGCTGCCTCTGGAGCGGTCTCGGCTGGCAAAGATTAGCTTCATCTTCGTGCCAGGGCATGCGGGAATACAAGGAAATGAGCGGGCTAACAAGCTCGCAGGTGAGGCTACTGTGGAGGGCGGACGCACCATGGACCAGGCTGACATTCTGAATGCTCTACGAGAAGTAAGACTTTTGCGTGAACCAAGTGATGGCTGTGAATCTACAACCATGGCCAGACTGCGAGAACAGCAAATTAAAAGAGAGGTGGCCAAACAAGAACACTACGCAGGAAGCCAAAGAAGATTGATAAACCAACACAGAACTGGCGTCGTTAGCCGCTACACGTTGCGGGATTTGCTGAAGAGGGGATCCGAGCACTTATGGACTGAATGGTTCGATGTGCAATGAGGATGATCTTTCGACTAACTAACTAACTAACTAACTAACTAACTAACTAACTAACTAACTAACTAACTAACTAACTAACTAACTAACTAACTAACTAACTAACTAACTAACTAACTAACTAACTAACTAACTAACTAACTAACTAACTAACTAACTAACTAACTAACTAACTAACTAACTAACTAACTAACTAACTAACTAACTAACTAACTAACTAACTAACTAACTAACTAACTAACTAACTAACTAACTAACTAACTAACTAACTAACTAACTAACTAACTAACTAACTAACTAACTAACTAACTAACTAACTAACTAACTAACTAACTAACTAACTAACTAACTAACTAACTAACTAACTAACTAACTAACTAACTAACTAACTAACTAACTAACTAACTAACTAACTAACTAACTAACTAACTAACTAACTAACTAACTAACTAACTAACTAACTAACTAACTAACTAACTAACTAACTAACTAACTAACTAACTAACTAACTAACTAACTAACTAACTAACTAACTAACTAACTAACTAACTAACTAACTAACTAACTAACTAACTAACTAACTAACTAACTAACTAACTAACTAACTAACTAACTAACTAACTAACTAACTAACTAACTAACTAACTAACTAACTAACTAACTAACTAACTAACTAACTAACTAACTAACTAACTAACTAACTAACTAACTAACTAACTAACTAACTAACTAACTAACTAACTAACTAACTAACTAACTAACTAACTAACTAACTAACTAACTAACTAACTAACTAACTAACTAACTAACTAACTAACTAACTAACTAACTAACTAACTAACTAACTAACTAACTAACTAACTAACTAACTAACTAACTAACTAACTAACTAACTAACTAACTAACTAACTAACTAACTAACTAACTAACTAACTAACTAACTAACTAACTAACTAACTAACTAACTAACTAACTAACTAACTAACTAACTAACTAACTAACTAACTAACTAACTAACTAACTAACTAACTAACTAACTAACTAACTAACTAACTAACTAACTAACTAACTAACTAACTAACTAACTAACTAACTAACTAACTAACTAACTAACTAACTAACTAACTAACTAACTAACTAACTAACTAACTAACTAACTAACTAACTAACTAACTAACTAACTAACTAACTAACTAACTAACTAACTAACTAACTAACTAACTAACTAACTAACTAACTAACTAACTAACTAACTAACTAACTAACTAACTAACTAACTAACTAACTAACTAACTAACTAACTAACTAACTAACTAACTAACTAACTAACTAACTAACTAACTAACTAACTAACTAACTAACTAACTAACTAACTAACTAACTAACTAACTAACTAACTAACTAACTAACTAACTAACTAACTAACTAACTAACTAACTAACTAACTAACTAACTAACTAACTAACTAACTAACTAACTAACTAACTAACTAACTAACTAACTAACTAACTAACTAACTAACTAACTAACTAACTAACTAACTAACTAACTAACTAACTAACTAACTAACTAACTAACTAACTAACTAACTAACTAACTAACTAACTAACTAACTAACTAACTAACTAACTAACTAACTAACTAACTAACTAACTAACTAACTAACTAACTAACTAACTAACTAACTAACTAACTAACTAACTAACTAACTAACTAACTAACTAACTAACTAACTAACTAACTAACTAACTAACTAACTAACTAACTAACTAACTAACTAACTAACTAACTAACTAACTAACTAACTAACTAACTAACTAACTAACTAACTAACTAACTAACTAACTAACTAACTAACTAACTAACTAACTAACTAACTAACTAACTAACTAACTAACTAACTAACTAACTAACTAACTAACTAACTAACTAACTAACTAACTAACTAACTAACTAACTAACTAACTAACTAACTAACTAACTAACTAACTAACTAACTAACTAACTAACTAACTAACTAACTAACTAACTAACTAACTAACTAACTAACTAACTAACTAACTAACTAACTAACTAACTAACTAACTAACTAACTAACTAACTAACTAACTAACTAACTAACTAACTAACTAACTAACTAACTAACTAACTAACTAACTAACTAACTAACTAACTAACTAACTAACTAACTAACTAACTAACTAACTAACTAACTAACTAACTAACTAACTAACTAACTAACTAACTAACTAACTAACTAACTAACTAACTAACTAACTAACTAACTAACTAACTAACTAACTAACTAACTAACTAACTAACTAACTAACTAACTAACTAACTAACTAACTAACTAACTAACTAACTAACTAACTAACTAACTAACTAACTAACTAACTAACTAACTAACTAACTAACTAACTAACTAACTAACTAACTAACTAACTAACTAACTAACTAACTAACTAACTAACTAACTAACTAACTAACTAACTAACTAACTAACTAACTAACTAACTAACTAACTAACTAACTAACTAACTAACTAACTAACTAACTAACTAACTAACTAACTAACTAACTAACTAACTAACTAACTAACTAACTAACTAACTAACTAACTAACTAACTAACTAACTAACTAACTAACTAACTAACTAACTAACTAACTAACTAACTAACTAACTAACTAACTAACTAACTAACTAACTAACTAACTAACTAACTAACTAACTAACTAACTAACTAACTAACTAACTAACTAACTAACTAACTAACTAACTAACTAACTAACTAACTAACTAACTAACTAACTAACTAACTAACTAACTAACTAACTAACTAACTAACTAACTAACTAACTAACTAACTAACTAACTAACTAACTAACTAACTAACTAACTAACTAACTAACTAACTAACTAACTAACTAACTAACTAACTAACTAACTAACTAACTAACTAACTAACTAACTAACTAACTAACTAACTAACTAACTAACTAACTAACTAACTAACTAACTAACTAACTAACTAACTAACTAACTAACTAACTAACTAACTAACTAACTAACTAACTAACTAACTAACTAACTAACTAACTAACTAACTAACTAACTAACTAACTAACTAACTAACTAACTAACTAACTAACTAACTAACTAACTAACTAACTAACTAACTAACTAACTAACTAACTAACTAACTAACTAACTAACTAACTAACTAACTAACTAACTAACTAACTAACTAACTAACTAACTAACTAACTAACTAACTAACTAACTAACTAACTAACTAACTAACTAACTAACTAACTAACTAATTTGTTTTACAAATTAGATGTAGACAGTCAAAAACGTTGAGCATGTTATGAGAAGAAATCAATTGGAGGGCTTGGTGACAACTGGCAAGATCAGGGGAAGAGAACAAGGGGAAGACAGAGAAGTAAACACCTGGATGGCTTGGCCACGTAGCATGGTCGAAACAAGAACACTGAGCAAATCCACGACTTTCGTAATCGAGTGAAATGGCGAATCATGACCACCCACGCTTAACGGCATGGCACATGATGGAAGCTCACATATAAACGTCTTAAGAGTTAAAAGAGGCGGGCATTTTTTGTTTGTTTGTTTATTTGTTTGTTTGTTTTTTGGTCAGAAATATCGTTCGATGAAAAACCCGTGAGGCCATTTAAATAGTATGAGAAATACATTCACATGTGTTGATAGTCACTCATAGAAGTGTAAGTTCGTTGACGTACACATGTTCTCCCAGTGAGGTGATGTCATTTAGATTGCAACCCCAGTATGCCTATAGCTTTGAATTGTTGTATCGTCTATTAGCGTGTCCTCTTAACTGTACTTATTTTCTGTACTTCTGTTGGTGCCATTCAATGCCTGTGTATTTTTGTGTGTGACAAGTGAATTTATTTTTCATGTGTGAGCTCACTTGGTCTATGATCAGTTGTCTGAATCGTGTTCAACATTACATAAGTCGAATGTTTTTATGTTTGAGATCGTTGTATGTCTTTTTCTGACCTTATACATGCTTTGTTGCTTGTCTCTTCTTGCTTGGTATCAATTAATTTTTCCTTTTGTGCTTCCTTTGATTGTATAAAAATCGGCCACAGAATCTCTTCCAAATTACGTTATTGGTTTTCATTTATATCTGGACTCCCTTACTGTGCCGACCTCCGTGGCGAAGGTATCACGGACGCAGTTCGTGATCCCGCATACCCGCGTTCGAAACACATCTGCGAGCAATCTGGCACAGACCACGTTGCGCTGTGTTTTTTTTTTTTTTTTACAGAATGGTATGGGTGCCGGTAGTTCAGAAAGCAATGGAAAAGTACTGAATGTAATCTTGCCAAAACATCAACAACAGCAAATAAATGCTGGTGTTGACTGTAAAACGTCCTGTAAAGTTTATGCATCCAACTAACTCCTTTAGTGTGGTGTCTTCTGGCACTTCGTTTTGTTGTTGTTTGTTGTTTCTATGTTTGTGTCTCCTCATGCTTCCTCTGTTGTTTCTCTGTTTGTGTCTAACTGTGTTTCTTCTGTTGTTTCTCTATTTATGTCTTCTTGTCTGTCTTCTGTTATTTCTCTGGTTCTAAGTTCTCCAATTTCTTCTGTTGTGTCTCTGCTTGTGTCTTCTCACTTTTCTGTTGTTATTTCTCTGCCTGTGTCTTCTTGTTTGTATTCTGTTATGTCTCTACTTGTGTCTCCCTGACTTTCTTCTGTTGTTTCTCTATTTGTATCTTCCTACCTTTCTTCTGTTGTTTCTCTGTTTGCGTTTTCTCATGTTTCTTCTGACACCCCCCCCCCCCCACTCTATGAGTGTCTTCTTGCCTTACTTATTTTGTTTCTCTATGTCTGTTTTCTCATATTTCATTCATTGTGTCTGTTTGTGTCTTCCTGTCTTTCTTCTATTTTGTCTCTGTTTATACCTTCTTATATTTCTTCTGCTGTTTCTTTGTTTGTGTCGTCTCAAATTTCTTCTATTGTTTCTCTATGTCGTCTCACATTTCTTCTGTTGTTTCTCTGTTTGTGTTTTCTCATGTTTCTTCTGTTGTTTCTCTATTTCTGTCTTCTTGTCTGTCTTCTGTTGTCTCTCTGGTTGCAAGTTCTCCAATTTCTTCTGTTGTGTCTCTGTGTCTTCTCACATTTCTGTTGTTTTTTCTCTGCCTGTGTCTTTTTGTTTGTATGCTGTTATGTTTCTGCTTGTTTCTCCCTGACTTTCTTCTGTTGTTTCTCTGTGTCTTCTCACATTTCTTCTGTTGTTTCTCTGTGTCTTCTCACATTTCTTCTGTTGTTTCTCTGTGTCTTCTCACGTTTCTGCTGTTGTTTCTCTGTGCGTATCTTCTGGGCACCCGACAGGTGTTCCTGTTCCTAGTATATTTAACTACTATCTTTGTCTTTCGTTTCCACATGCTTTCAATCTTTGCTTGTAACAATGCCAATTGTGGTACCCCCGTTTCTGTTTCTACACCATTGTAATCTCCCCAAGGACGTATTTCTACAAACACCTTTCTCTGGTTAATCTCCGCAAGGATGTGTTTCTACAAACATCTTTCCCTGGTTAATCTCGCCAAGAATGTGTTTCTAACAAACACATTTCTTTGGTTAATCATCCCAAGGATGTGTTTCTAAAAACATCTCTCTCTGGTTAATCTCCCCAAGGATGTGTTTCTAAAAAATTATTTCTTTGGCTAATCTCCCCAAGGATGTGTTTCTACAAACATCTTTCTCTGGTTAATTTCCTCAAAAATGTATTTCTAACAAACACCTTTCCCTGGTTGACCATCCCAAGGATGTGTTTCTACAAACATCTTTCTCTGGTTGATCTACCCAAGAATGTGTTTCTACAAACATCGTTCTCTGGTTAATCTCCACAAGGATGTGTTTCTACAAACATCTTTTTCTGGTCAATCTCCAAAAGGATGTGTTTCTAAACGCCCTCTCTCTCTCTCTCTCTCTCTCTCTCTCTCTCTCTCTCTCTCTCTCTCTCTCTCTCTCTCTCTCTCTCTCTTCTCTCTCTCTGGCTAATCTCCCCAAGGATGTGTTTCTACAAACATCTGTCTCTGGTTAATCTACCCAAGGATGTGTTTCTAACAAACATCTTTCTCTGGTTAATCTCCCCAAGGATGTATTACTACAATCATCTTTCTCTGGTTAATCTCCCCAAGGATTTTCTTCTAAAAACACATATCTCTGGTTAATCTCCACAAGGATGTGTTTCTACAAACATCTGTCTCTGGTTAGTCTACCCAAGGATGTGTTTCTACAAACATCTTTCTCTTGCTAATCTCCCCAAGGATGCTTTTTTTCTAAAAACACCTCTCTCTAGTTAATCTCCCCAAGGATGTGTTTCTACAAACATCTATATCTGTTTAATCTACCCAAGGATGTGGTTCTAACAAACATCTTTCTCTGGTTAATCTCCACAAGGATAGGTTTCTACTAACATCTTTCTCTGGTCAATCTCCACAAGGATGTGTCTCTACAAACATCTTTCTCTGGCTAATCTCCCCAAGGATGTGTTTCTATAAACACCTCTCTCTGGTTAATCTCCCCAAAGGATGCGTTTCTACAAACATCTTTCTCTGGCTAATCTCCCCAAGGATATTTTTCTAAAAACACCTCTCTCTGGTTAATCTACTCAAGGATGTGTTTCTAACAAACATCTTTCTCTGAATAATCTCCCCAAGTATGTGTTTCTACAACCATCTTTCTCTGGTTAATCTCCCCAAGGATATGTTTCTAACAAACATCTTTCTCTGGTTAATCTCCCCAAGGATGTGTTTCTACAACCATCTTTCTCTGGTTAATCTCTCCACGGATGTGTTTCTACGAACATCTTTCTCTGGTTAATCTCCCCAAGGATGTGTTTCTACAAACATCTTTCTTTGGTTAATCTCCCCAAGGATGTGTTTCTACAAACACCCTTCACTGGGAACCGCGATAGAGCAGTGGCTAGCACGCTATCCTATCGGCCTTGTGGTTATGGGTTCGAATTCACATGGAGGCGGATGTTTCCAAATTGACCTGGGCCTCGGGGTCGCCCTAACCAAGAGTGGGTACCAGGCAATGCCTTGGGAAGTAAAGGGACGTACGTGATATTGACCACATGACCTCTAGATGACAAATTACTTTATACAGTGTGTATTTTTTAATGACTGTGGGGTATTTGAAAATATTGCCGCTCCAAGTTTTGTATTTACCTTTTATGTTGCGTGAGTTCATAGAGCGTGAATACAAAACTTGGACCGGCAATATTTTCAAACAACCCACAGTCATGAAAAATACACCCTGTATATATGTGGAGCTAGCACCATTTGCCCAAACCACCTCAGCTCCTGTAAAAATAATCCGTTACTTATATATATATATATATATATATATATATATATATATATATATATATATATATATATATATATATATATATATATATATATATATATATGTATGTATGTATGTATGTATGTATGTATGTATGTGTATATATATATATATGTCTTTCATAAAATAATGAAGGGGCATTTCTGAAGCGGGGAGGAGCACAGAGCTAACTAAACCTATTATTATTATTTGACCCGAAAAAGTTTCCTACAGTGGATCTGTGTTATGGTCATATTGTGTAGGCCGAGTGCACGAAGGAATGTTTGTGTTTGTGGGGGGGGGGGGGGGGTGTTGTTGGATCTTTCCCTCACTTAGCAGGCGACGAGACGACCGTGCTCATGACATAATCAGCACAGGTCCCTATCAGCTCCGCTAGTGCGCCCGCTAACAAATTTGTCTAAGCAATTTCCTGCCGTGGGTCGGAGTTTTGATAGGGCAGTGACATTGTGAAGGTCCAAAATCACGGAGTAACAGGTGGCCAGTCTTTCACTCTCTTAGTGAGACGACGAGCGCAGGCGTCGGACCTTCGTCCTACAGCGCTCATGACATTATCAGTGCAGCTCCCTATCAACTTCTCTAACGCGCCCGCTCAAGTCTAGGAAGTAATACGAGGGGATTTCAAATGAATATCTTAGACGTGTGATAGACATTATAATAATCATGCCATTGTCATGTAGCCTGTCAATAATGTTGCTAAGGATGTCTAGAGTGTTAAGTACGTGATATCACGATGTAGACGAACGCGGTGACGTCATAAGCACAGTTAAAAATGGCCTCCACGCTTTTAACATACGCCAAAGAGGAGCAGTGTTCTGTTATTCGTTTTGTTTTAAAATCAGTGAACTGGTTAAACCTATATAAATTAATCGGCGAATGAAGGTAAAGAATGGCGATGCGTGCCTGTCAGTCCAGCAAGTGTATGAGTGCAGTAGGAAATTTAATAACGGCGTGACTTCTGAGACAAGATTGTTCACGACCGGGTCAAGCACACCGAGTACTGACCCCAGAGCCGATTTTTCAACAGGAATCCAAACGATTTTTAAAAATCGGCTCTGGAGGACTTGCACTGAACGCAGTGGTGACTACATCGAAAAATGATACATTTGTTCTTTAATTTTTCAGAATATATTCATCCACCTAGCCTCAAAAAACATTTCGGTTTTCATTTGAAGTCCCTCTTTTATATAATTATTGGAAACAACAAGCTGCAATAAGGATTGATAATGAAGTGGGACAGTATCAGCCAATTAAAAGAGGTGTTAGGTAGGGATGTGTGATGTCCCCAGATCTTTTTTCCCTATACAGTGAAAATATTTTCAGAAATGTAGAAGATATAAATGGAATCAGCATTGGAGGACGAAACATCAATAACATTAGATATGCAGATGATACAGTATTAATTGCAGACAATGCGCAGGACCTGCAACAATTAGTAGATGCGGTTGTTGTACACAGTGAGCAACTGGGGTTAGAATTAAATTGTAAAAAGACTCAGGTTATGGTCGTCACTAGGAAGGAAGAAGTGCCACAATGTTATATACAAGTAAATGGAAATATTCTTCAACAAGTGAATCGGTACAATTATCTCGGAACAGTCATAACATCTGATGGGAGATGCCTTGAAGAGATTAGAACAAGAATCGCCATGGCGAAAGTAGCCTTTAGCAAGATGAAAAACATTCTGACCAATAAAAAGATGTCAATTGAAACTAGAAAAAGAGTGTTGAGGTGCTACATAGAACCTGTTCTTTTGTATGGATGTGAAACTTGGACAATGGGCAGTCAAGCTGAAAAACATCTGATGGCTGCAGAAATGTGGTTTATGAGGAAAATGCAAAGAATACCATGGACAGACAGAAAAACCAATGACCAAGTACTACAGGAGACAAATGAACATCGTAAATTGATTAGAGAAATTAGACGTAGACAGTCAAAAATTTTTGGACATGTTATGAGAAGAAATGGATTGGAGAACTTGGTGACAACTGGCAAGATCGAAGGAAACAGACCAAGAGGCAGACCGAGAGGAAAATACCTGGATGGCTTGGCCACATGGCATGGTCGAGACAGGAACACTGAGCTGATCCACGACACTGGTGATCGAGTGAAATGGCGAGTCATGACCACCCACGCTTTCCGGCATGGCACATGATTGATTGATTGATTTTATATAATCTCTGACACTGGTACGGAGTATGAAAATATCTTGGATTTGTCTCCCTTGTAGAATGGATCTCGAGTTTAACGGTCTTGGCGACTTTTCTCATCGGTCAGTCTATGGGTCAAGCACTGACCCTGACGCCAACTACCACCACCACCACAACCACAACAACGACAGCTCAGAATCACATTGTAGTCACAGACAAAGGTCAGTATGTGATTGTTGTTAGTTTTCTCTTAAATAATTTGTCCTATTATGGCTCGTCTGATAGATCAGTATGTGATTGTTTATGGGTTTCAGTTACTACACATGTTTCATCTCGCTCCTGACAGGTATAAATGGTAATGTTCCTCGTCATAATCTTCATTATCACCTAGTGCCATCTCCGTAGTGAAGGTTAGTGGTAATGGGCGTCGATCAGTTTTTATTCTGAAAATCCGCTGTAGATTCTGCTAGGCGGTATCGATCTATATCTTAAGTTGTAGCTGCGATGTCAGCCTCCCGATGGTTGAAGAGCAGTGCAGCCAAACATGTTGTGCGTGTAACGGGCTTACAGAGTATTCTTCTGAAAGAGAAACTGGCGTGTCTCGGGTGAAGTGGCAAGTATTGCTGGATAGGGTACATTACGGAGCAAATGGATTTTCTGTCCAGAACATGCGGGTATGCGGAGCAATGAACAGGATGATAGATTAGGCGCTGCTGCCCTTCTATATGAAGAGTTCATTTATTCATTCAATAGCATGTCCTTTGCAGAACTTCGCTCCCATAAAAACCTTCCGGAAAACTTCTCGGCCATAAGCAAAATATCCCACGTCCAATACACCCATCTTGAGATCATCTGCCACATCCTGCACTCCTCTTCTCTCCTAGGACATTCCTCTTCCTCTCTTCCCGGGCATATACCCCTCCATTATTGTTCTCTCCAAACTTTCATGACATTTCAACTGACTAACAGATTTCAATGTTCTTTGATTTATCGTCTTTAGTAGCCAACCTTCTTCAATATTCAGTTCGTGTCGTATGGATGCATTTGTTCTTTTCTGTATCCAAGATATTCATAAAACCTGTCTATAACATTTTATTCAAAGGAATTTATGCGCTGTTCAGCTTGTTAAGTAAGTGTCCAGGTCTTACATGCGTATGTTGCAATGGGAAAGATGCATGCTCTTAAAAATCAAATTTTTGTAGATCTATCTGTTCCACGCCTCGCTATTTGAAGAGCTACTCTATGATATAGCTGATATGGTGAAGGTTCTCTGAAGTTGAGAGGAGAATACAGCTGAACACAACGTAGTATTCATGTCTGGAAAGACTGACTCCGAAAGGAGTAAGTAGAGGGTGTGGACATTACTGAAAGGATTGTGAAACACCAGGCGTATGTTTAGCCACATTGCTAATGGAATAAACAGAATGGGATCGCTTCCGTGACCTTTGAAGCGGGTGACGGAACCTATGTAGGGATGTTCCGAAAGTAGCGACTGGAATCTTAAATTTAGTATTAAAGTACTAACTATGTATTGATTTTGTCCAGCCTTGAATATCTTAAATTCCCCAACTCGTTTATATAAACTTTCCACTGAATTAGACATTTCTGTAGATTATTATGTCGTCTGATTTGAGCAAAGTATCTTGTCCAATTACTAGTCCAACATGAAGAAAATGCGTAAACAAACAGCAGCTACAAGCATAAACACTCCAGAGGTCTTAATAGCTCAGCCGCCTATCCTCCATTCTGGGGACCGGAAGCGTCCTACGTTCTACGCAAATAATATTTATAATACTCATTCATTCATTCTCCCTTACTACTTCTTCTCTCTCTCTCTCTCTCTCTCTCTCTCTCTCTCTCTCTCTCTCTCTCTCTCTCTCTTCTCTCTCTCTTCCCCCCCCCCCCCCACACACACACACGCACTCACTCCCCTTCTACTTCAACTGCTGGACCCTATCCCTATTAGAGCAGGGGTTCTCAAACAGCTCACGCCAACCCGTCTATCATTCCCTATCTTCCGCATCCCCCACCATGTCCTCCTGGTATTATTCGTCTCTGTCTCTAATTATTGTCTCCCTGTGTTTTAGGTCTCCCTCCATTTCGTCTGCCCTGTGGGTTCCAGAGAAAGGACCTTCTAGCAACACTAGTATCAGCTGTTCTCAATGTTTTCTCAAACTCTAGCGTCTTTTATTCGGTTCCTGATTCGCTGTTGTCTGTCTTGTTCTCTCCTCATACTTCACATTAGTGATTATATCATATCGTTTTCGTCCTTCTATTCTGCGCAGGCAATGGCTAATGAACGTTAGAGTTAAATATTCTAAATCTGGTGATGTTTTCACCATTATATATTATCATATTATAGACTGTATTATAGATCAGTGATTCTTAAAGGTCTTTGTCTCAGGACTTCTTTGCCATTCAGTTTCCGAAGGTTCTAACAGCTTATACTCTGGGAACAACCACTATGTAAAGTAATGACGATTCCCTTAGAAACAAATATATGTGTTTGAAACTTCTTGTTTATGTGTGTGAAACCTTGTTTATATATTTTAAATCTCTTGTATATTTCTTTGAAACCTCTCGTATATGTGCTTAAACCGCTTTTATATGAGTTGAAACATCTTGTAGATGTATTTGAAACATCTTGTAGATGTGTGTGATACATCTTGTTTATGTGTGTGAAACCTTGTTTATATATTTTAAATCTCTTGTATATTTGTTTGAAACCTCTCGTATATGTGCGTAAACCTCTTTTATATGTGTTGAAACATCTGGTAGATGTGGGTGAAACATCTTGTAGATGTGTGTGAAACCTCTTGTTTATGTGTATGAAATCTCTCGTTTATGTGTTTAAAACCTCTCGCTCATGTGTTTGAAACCCCCCTGTTTGTTTGTTCGAAACCTCGTTTATGTGTTTGAAACCTCGTAGCATTAAGACTCTTTCCATAGACAGTACGTACTAAAGAATTAAGACATTTTTTCCAGTTAGCACGCCTGGTAAAGACGTCACAACCAGCAGTCAGGCGAATGTTGGAAGTGCAACAACTGCTCCAGGGGTAAACGCAACATCAGCACCCTCTGTGTGGACCAAATGTACATCCGGGGTCAGTCTGGAGGAGGTCGGAAATGACAACATCGCCAAAGTGCTCAATGGTTGGTGCGAGTAAGTGAAGTGGTTGTTTCTTTGTTGCTTTGTGGTTGCAGATACTTGTAAGCCGTTTGTGTTTTCTATAACCAAAGGAGAAGGTGCAGATCATTAGGGAGGCAATCTGGCCACTTTTATTTGCAATGTTTTCTTATTCATGATCTTCAGATTTTTGGTCTTGATCTCTAAGAATTGGCATCTTAGCATTTCATCTTATCTGTTCTCATTTCATATTATGTCATGTCAGCTCATCTCATCTCATTTCATGTCATCTCATATCATTCCATGTCGTCTCATCTCATTCATTCTCATCTCATGTCATTTCATCTCATCTCATCTATTTTCATCTCATGTCATCTCATTTCATTTCATCTCATGTCATCCCATCTCATCTAATCTCATGTCATCTCATCTCATCTATTATCATCTCACTCATCCCATGCCATATCATCTCATCTATTCTCATCTTCTCTCATTTCTTCTTATCGCATCTCATGTCATCTATTCTCATCTTATCTCATGTCATCTCATCTCATCTATTCTCATCTCATCTCATTTCATCTATTCTCATCTCATGTCATCTCGTCTCGTCTATACTCATCTGTCTCATTTCATCTCATCTAATCTCATCTCATCTAATCTCATGTCATTTCATCTCATCTATTCTAATCTCATTTAATCTAATTTCATCTCATGTCATCTCATCTCATCTTGTACCTTGCGGCGTCGAGGTGCACATCATAGTACTCCAAGCAAACCTTTAGATGCTGAGTCTCTCGCAGTAAATGTTGTAACATCTAGATACTGATTGTTTCAGTAACACATTGGTTTTAAACTTCTCGGATCCGTCTTCTCATCGTCCCTCCTTGCTGAAACCATAAAAAGTATGTCAGGCAAGAAATCCTGCAATAGCTTGTTTGCGGCTTCTTTGTTTAAATTCACTAAGATAATAGACTGTTTTGAACCAAATGGCTTACCGAACAAATAAACTAGGCCGTCCGTTTCTTCCACGAACCTCCGCCTTCCTCCTTCAGAAGCTTTGGCTGGACTTCATTAAACTAGGCCGGTCGGTTCCTCCACGAACCGCCGCCTTTCTCCTTAGGAGGCAACCCGACAATTGCATGTTAGGTCAAAACATCAGTAAGCCACGCACGAGCAATATTGGTGTGGCTTCGTGCAATCACAAATCGAGACGTCGCCATCACCGCAAAGCTGCAATGACGGCAGCCATTTCCATCTTTATACCAGAGGTTGCAGGCCTATAGGCTCCATTCTGCTACGCCTTCTTAGGGCCATGCTGTGCTATGATACAGACAGGCGGTCGCATCAGGCGGCACAGTAAGGGAGCAGCATAATCAGCGAAGGAGGGGCGGCATTTCGATGATTTGCATCCTTAAGGGGTGGCATTTCGAAGACTTGCATCATACTGAGGAAATCTACTGCACGGTCTTGCGTCTTCTAGCCTCTTTCTTAGCTTAATCTTTCAGTGTAATGTTAAGAAGCGACATCTGATCATTTGGCATCCACAGTATCATATAATTCACATAGAATAATGAAACTAGAACATTATATACAACAATAAGAAAGAGACAAACATCTTTCTTCGGTCACGTGATGAGAAGAGAAGCATTGGAAATCATCATGACAACTGGAAAGATCGAGGGGAAGAGAGGCAGAGGCAGACCAAGAGAAATGATGCTGGATGGATTGAGACGGTGGCATGGAGGAATATCAGCAACAGAGTTGATCCAGAACACCAAAAACCGAGATGTGTGGAGAGCCATGAACGCCTACGTCAGCTGGCAGGGCACTTGATGATGACGATTCTCTTCTCCGTGTAATGTTTGGTCTCCCATTATTTCGTTTGTCCTGAGGCTTCCAGTTATACTATTCTCGGGTGTTCCCAGTTTGTGTCCTAGTCATTGCGAACGTCTTTTCCCCTCCACTGAGACACTGGTGGAGCAAGCTTAAGAAGAAACAAAACAGGACGGCTCGGAGCCAGATGGTTGAGGCCCCATACTCCACTAGGGGATACAGGACAGAAGACCGACAAGTGAGTGCCCTGTTCTGCCCAGACGCAACATTGTCCACTTTTTCTAGTTAGAATTCTAGAATTCTTTCGTTCTGACAATCTCATTCTCTCCCTGAAGCGAACAAATGTGCTACGGTGCTCAGCCATTTAGGCAAACCGGTGCGGCGGGCCTTAAAGGTCAGACAAGCTGTGAAAGGAAAACACTGCTCTCAACAAAGAACATTTATGAAAACGAACACAGGGAAACAATTTTGAGTGTTTGCCTTTAGCGGGGGACAAAGGCTTCTTGAAATATCAAACATAACCTGAAGTCTGACACAGCGGGGGTCAGCCACGCAAGGTCACGTTTACAAGAAATGTTGAGCTACGACACCGAGGGGGAAGGAGGAGGAGGGGGGGGGGGGGAGACAGATAGCAACATCAGGGGATGATAGCAACGTCAGGGAGAAGGGGGCATAGCAACATCAAGGGTGGGAGGAGGGGAACATCAGGTGGGGAGGGGGAGATAGCAACATCAGGCGAGGAGGGGGAGATAGCAACATCAGGCGAGGAGATGGAGATAGCAACATCAGGTGGGGAGAGGGAGATAGCAACATCAGGTGGGGATTAGGGGGAGATAGCAACATCAGGTGGGGAGGGGGAGATAGCAACATCAGGTGGGGAGGGGGAGATATCAACATCAGGTGGGGAGGGGGAGATAGCAACATCAGGTGAGGAGGGGAGATAACAACATCAGGTGGGGAGGGAGAGATAGCAACATCAGCTGAGGAGGGGGAGATAGCAACATCAGCTGAGGAGGGGGAGATTGCAACATCAGGTGGGGAGGGGGAGATAGCAACATCAGGTGGGGAGGGGGAGATAGCAACATCAGGTGAGGAGGGGGAGATAGCAACATCAGCTGAGAAGATGGAGATAGCAACATCAGGTGGGGAGAGGGAGATAGCAACATCAGGTGGGGATTAGGTGGAGATAGTAACACCAGGTGAGGAGGGGGAGATAGCAACATCAGGTGGGGAGGGGGAGATAGCAACATCAAGTGAGGAGGGGGAGATAGTAACATCAGGTGAGGAGGAGGGGGAGATAGCAATATCAGGTGGGGTTGGGGAGATAGCAACATCAGGTGAGGAGGGGGAGATAGTAACATCAGGTGAAGAGGAGGGGGGAGATAGCAACATCAGATGAGGAGGGGGAGATATCAACATCAGGTGGGGAGAGGGAGATAGCAACATCAGGTGAGGAGGGGGAGATAGCAACATCAGGTGGGGAGAGGGAGATAGCAACATCAGATGAGGAGGGGGAGATAACAACATCAGGTGGGGAGGGGGAGATAGCAACATCAGGTGGGGAGGGGGAGATAGCAACATCAGGTGGGGAGGGGGAGATAGCAGCATCAGGTGGGGAGGAGGGGGAGATAGCAACATCAGGGGGAAGATATTATCAGGAGAAAGGGAAGATAGCAACATCAGGGGCAGATAACAACATCAGGGGGCTGATAACAAAATCAGGGGGGATAACAACACATGGGGATAGATAGTCACATCAGGGGGAGATAACAACATCAGGGGAAGGTAGTAACATCAGGGGGAGAGGATAGCAACATCAAGGGAGGGAGAATAGCAACATTAGGGGGAGATAGTAATATCAGATGAGAGATAGCAACTTCAAGTGGGGAGTTGGGAGATAGCAACATCAGGTGGAGATAGCAACATCAGGTGAGGAGAGGGAGATAGCAACATCAAAGAGGAGGTAACATCAGGTGGAAGATACCAAAATCAGGATGAAGGGGAGGTAGCAACATCAAAGTGGAGATAACAACATCAGGGATAGATAACAACATCAGGGGAGATAACAACATCAGAGGATATAATAACATCAGGGGGTAGATAACAACATCAGGGGAGATAACAACAACATGGGGGAGATAACGTCAGGGGAGACAACAACATCAGGGGAAGATAACATCAGAGGGAGATAATAAGGTCAGGAGAAATAAAACATCAGGGGATATAACAATATCAGAGGGAGATAATAACATCAGTGGAGGGGGATAGCAACATCATGTGGGGATATAACAATATCAGGGTGTGGGGGGGGGGGAGATGACAACATCAGGTGGGGAGGGGGAGATAGCAACATCAGAGAGGGGATAGAAACATCAGGGGGAAATAGCAACATCAGATGGGAGATAGCAAAATCAGAAGGGAGACAATCATTAGGCGGGGGGGGGGGAGATAGCAACATCAGAGAGGAGATAGCAGCCACAGGGGAGAGTTAGCAACATCATAGGGGAGATAGAAACATCAGGGGGGATAACAACATCGGGGGAGATAATAACATCAGGGGGTAGATAGCATCATCAGGGGGAGATAACATCAACATGGGGGTAGATAACAACGTCAGGGGAGACAACAACACCAGGGAAAGATAACATCAGAGGGAGATAATAACATCAGGGGAAATAAAACATCAGGGGAGATAACAATATCAGGGGGAGATAAGAACATCAGGGGAGGGGAGATGACAACATCAGGTAGGGATATAACAATATCAGGGGGTGGGGGGAGATGACAACATCAGTTGGGAAGGGGGAGATAACAACATCAGAGAGGATATAGAAACATCAGGGGGAAATAGCAACATCAGAAGGGAGACAGAAACATTAGGGGGAGATAGCAACATCAGAGGGGATATAGCAGCCTCAGAGGGGAGTTAGCAACATCATAGGGGAGATAGAAACATCGGGGTAGGGGGAGATAACAACACTAGGGTGAGGGAGATAGCAACATTAGGGGGTAAATAGCAATATTATGTGGGAGATAACATCAGGTGGGAATAGCGTAACATCAGCTGGGGGTGGGGAGATAACAACATAAGGGGGAGGGGGATAGCAACGTAAGAGGGAGTATAGCAACATCAGGGGGATAGGAGCTTTCCAGGCAGGTTAGCGTTGCTTCTCGTCAAGTAGGGCCAGCAGGAGTCATCTAAACCCTCCCCCTCTCTCTTCCGCCCCCTTGGAGAGGATAAATTGTTGATTACAGTAAACGGTGCATGAGTACGGCCCTCTATGGTGATTTCAACAGGCCTGACACAATCAAGAAATAAGGAAGTTATTTAACATCACTAAATGTGGATTAGATGTCTACTTGGCCTCGGGAGCTTAATGCGCTTCGTCATCACCTTAAACAACCAGTGAAGAGTCCCAAGTTGCAATTTGATTATGGGTTCTTCTGGCATTCCTCTGAGCACTGAGTGTCAGCCAGATCCTCTAGTCACTTCCCGCCGCACCATTCTCTCCAGGCAATAATGGTGTATCTGTCCTTTCACACTGTACACACGGCCCCAAAGGGCATTGACCACATCTGCCTTATCATGCACCAATACCCCACCAAGCGATACAGATCCAGCCAATCTGTCCATCTGCTCGTTACCCAACAAACCAGGGTGACGTGGGGGAATGATCCAATACGATTACGGTGAGCTTACACTGAGTTTTGGAAATACTAGGATGGTTAGCTGACACTGAGTTTTTGGAAATACCTTTAAAAAAAAAAAAAAAAGTTAGTTTACACTGGGTGCTAGAAGAACTGTTTTTTTTTTAATAATGAAAAAAAAAAAATATTACAGTGAGTTGTGAAAATATAAAAATGGTTAATTTACACTGCGTTTTGGAAATACTTGGATGGTTATATTACATTGAGTTTTGAAAATACCAAAATAGTGAGTTTACACTGAGTTTTGGAGATATAAAAATGGTTAGTTTACACTGAATTGTAGATATACTAAAATGGTTCTTTTAACTGAGTTTTGGAAATACTAAAATAGCTAGTTTACACTGAGTTTTGGAAATACTAAAATGGTTAGTTTATACTGATTTGTGGAAATACTAAAAAGGTTAGTTTACACTGAGCTTTGGAAGGAGTCTTCGTGGCGAAGTGGTCAAGCCGTTTAACTCGGGCTCCGAAGGTTGTGGGTTCAATTCCGGGCCGCGTCCTTCGGTTCACTAGTTAAATTTTTCGGAGACTCGTCGCTAGAGCTACGGAGTTCGTGCTTTGTGCGACGCTTTCCGCGCTGCGGAAAGAGACCGAGCCATATGGGATAAAACCCTGTGCAATGAAGTCGACCCTGTCGACTTTTAAGCGACTTCTTTGGAAATACTTATATGGTTAGTTTACAATGAATTTTGATGTTTCCTCGGTTATGCTTCTTTCACACACGGCTGTGATATTGATAAATTAGATATTGATATTGAGCCAGTCCTGGTTTACGGTAGCAAATCATGGCAATTGGCAAACTAGTGAGGGTATGGAGGAGATGTGGTTTAATAGAAGAATTATGAAGAATACTGTGGACGAATAGAAAGAGCTATGAAGGTAACTTTAAAGAAGTTAACTCACAAAGAAAACTCGTTGCTTGCATCAGAAAGAAAATAGAAACAATCCACATTTTTTGGGCCCGTCATGAGAAGACGAAAGCTGCAGTACCTGGTGACAACGGGAGAGTTGTATGGAAGGAGAATATCAGTAACAGAAATAATTGGCAGTACAGAAAACATAAATCTGTGGACCATCCACTAATCATGTGCCATGCCGGTAAGCGTGGGCGGTCATGACTCGCCATTTCACTCGATCACCAGAGTCGTGGATCAGCTCAGTGTTCCTGTCACGACCGTTCCACGTGGTCAAGTTATCCAGTTATTGACCTCTCTGTCGTCCCCTTGTTCTCTTCCCCTCGATCTTGCCAGTTGTCACCAAGTTCTCCAATTTATTTCTTCTCATAACATGTCCAAAATTTTTTGACTGTCTACGTCTAATTTTTCTAATCAGTTTACGATTTTAATTTGTTTCTTGTAGTACTTGGTCATTGGTTTTTCTGTCTGTCTATGGTATTCTTGGCATTCTCCTCAGAAACCACATTTCCACAGTAGACAGACATAACTGTGGACAGACATAACTGTGGACAGACATAACTGTGGACAGACATAACTATAAACCAACGCCACACAT
Source organism: Cepaea hortensis (assembly GCA_963921405.1). NCBI lineage: Eukaryota > Metazoa > Mollusca > Gastropoda > Stylommatophora > Helicidae > Cepaea > Cepaea hortensis. The sequence continues at coordinate 135,471,095 of OY992879.1, read as the reverse complement.
CATGGACTATAAGAGGAGAAAATCTCACGCACTCAGGCCCTCACATTCTCTGTCTTTCCTAAAGACCCCGAGAGAAACCGACCAACAGCACAACAGGAAGCACATCACGCCCGAGCACGGTTTATTTAAGAAAGTCATTCTACACACGGTGCCTCCAGCACGCATAAATATTGACTAGCTCAAGTTGCAACCTCAATTCACTTGTACCGGAGTTTGCTGAATTTCCCTCCAGCCGGCCTCCGGCCCGTGGTTGTTTGGTCAGCCCGGCTTTCTGCGGGTTTCGCTAGCTGTACGTTGCCTGTTCTCGGCGTTTGACAAACATTATGTGGTCACCATTGCTTTTTGTTTTTGCCTCTCAGTAGGAGCCGCGATGGCGTAGTAGGTAGCAAGCTTTCCCACCAGGCCTGTGTTCTAATCCTCGTGGAGGCGGATGTGTAAAAATATTGCCCTGCTCTGCCAGGTGAACACGGCGTGCAATAGGTACCATTCATATAGTCATTAGACACAGTTCTAACATCAGTAGTAGTAGTAGTAGGCCTCTTTCAGTCCTGAAGGACTATAGAGTTGTGCCGCTTGGGAGGTGCCTGGCAGCACCGCTGGTGACTGTATAGTCCAATTCGAGAATGACAATCTCTGTCACAGTTTCCGCATCTGTGAGACGAGGCAAGTCCCGCAGTAAGTGACTGCTCTTTGAGTCTGTGCCGTCTCTCCTCAGTTTTTTGGATCTGATTGCGCTCAAAGAGCACCAGTCCGTTTCGTAATCTCTTCTCCAGGAGCATCTGTCTGTTGCAACTCTCTCCCACGTGTCTGGATCTATTCCAATGGTTTTCATATCTTGTTTACACACATCCCTATATCGCATTTGGGGTCTTCCGGTTGGCCTCTTTCCTGTGGCTAGTTCTCCGTAAAGGAGATCTTTGGGAATACGTTCGTCCTCCATTCGAGATACGTGGCCCAACCACCGGAGGCGTCTCTGCTTGAGGAGGGTGTGCACTGTGGTAATATCTGCTCTTTCAAGCACCTGTTTGTTTGTTATGTGGTCTTTCCATGTTATGCCCAGGATACGTCTCAGACATCTCATGTGGAAGGAATTCAACTTCTAACATCACTGTAGGAGAAATTGACATCACTCGCCGAGTACCGATTGGTGTATACAATATTTTAAAAAGTCAGTTGCATATACTTTACAGGGCGTCGCAGTCAACCATAGTATTTTTGGGGTGTTTATGATTTCCTGAGCCCTTTCCTGTCACAAATGGAGTGAAGCAATGCTGTGTCCTGACACGAATACTGTTCAATCTCATGTTTTCAGCTATGCTGACGAATGCTTTCGAGAACAACGACACTGGGATAGACATCAACTACCACATGGATGGAAAGTTGTTCAATCTCAGCGACACCGCCAGAGAGCTCCTGTTTGCTGATGAATGTGCTCTATATGCCAACTCAGAGGCAGACATGCAACACAATGTTTAAGCTTTCTCACATGCCTGTGCCAACTCTGGGCTCATTATCAACTTGGAGAAGACTGTAGTTATGTATCAGCCAGTTCCAGGGAATAATCACACCGTGCCGAATATCAAAGTGAATGGTCATAGACTAAGTGCTGTGGACAAATTCACCTATATTGGCAGCACTGTGTCACAAGCTGCCACAATTGATGACCAAGTGAATGCAAGAATCTCCAAGGCCAGCGCGGCCTTTAGCAGACTGTACAAGAATGTATGGGACAGAAATTGAATAAGCCTGCAAACAAAGCTAAAAGTCTACAAAACAGTCGTATTATCCACACTACTATATGCTTGTTGCTTGCTTGCTTGTGTTCGTTGGCTTGAGCTCCAACGCGAAGTCCTGTATGTCGGATGAAGACATCCTGTTGTCCAACATCAGTGTGATGTCATACAGGACCTGAGGTTTGCGTGAGTATCCGTTGTCCCATGTCTGCCTTATTGGTATGCAGACTGGTGGTTCCTCGCCGTACAGGCAGACACTCTCCGACTTCGGAGGAATCGGCGATCCTACTGACTTTAGCCGGGACCCCGAAGGGACCTGTTGCCCAGAACGCTCGACGAGGACGCGTCAGTAGGTTTTGGCCAGTATATAACCCGGCCCTGGTGCCTTGGAAACACCTCTGCGTCCCCTATATGCTTGTGAAACCTGGACTGTTTATCAGCAACACGCTAGACAATTAAACCACTTCCACACAGTCTGCCTTAGGAAGCTATTGAAGATTAAATGGCAAGACAAAATCCCAGACACTGAAGTTCTAGAATTCTAGAAAGAGCTTCCATGCACAGTATCCACACTCTACTAATGAAGAAGCAGATTCGCTGGGCTGGTCACTTAACTCGCATACCAGATCACAGGCTCCCTAAACGAATTTTTTACGGTGAGCTGCGTTGTGGTAAACGCTCCCAAGGCGGCCAGAGCTAACGCTTCAAAGACACTCTGAAGACCTCACTAAAAGCTTTTGGAATTCATCATGACACTTGGGAGACTGCTGCCAAAGACCGAAATTCGTGACCTACATCATTACGCAAGCGTCACTTGTGAAGCAGCCAGGACTGCAAGAGCTGTGAAGAAAAGGCTGGACAGAAAAACCACTGCAGGAGATCCTCCTCCTGGAACGTCAAGCATTCTTTGCCCACATTGTCAAAGAACATTTCGAGCCAAAATAGACCTTATCAGCCATCTTAGAACTCACGGTTCCATACTTTCAATTCCACTGGATGAAATGAATGGTCATCATCATTCTTGATGGACAAGCAACATGATTTCTTGGCAAGTTTACGTTCAGTAGTTTGCCACTGATTTCTGAGCGACAGCTACTCATGCCATTTTATAAAAACCAACGTGAGCGGTCTGCTGCGAAATCGCCAATTTAAGGCTAGTACCATACACCCGCCGTCTCCGTGACGAAGGTGTTAGGGGCGCGGTTCGTGATCCCACATACCCGCGTTCGAAACACAGCTGCGCGCGATTTGACAAGACATTAACAACAGCAAAAAATGCTGGTGTTGACTGCAAACGTCCTGTAAAAGATGTGCAACTAACCTAACCATACACCCAATAGTTAACAAGGGACGTAAGAGGCTCCTCTACCTTACTTCTGTCGAATAGTTTCAGTCTGTATTGTATTTTCCTCATGTCTGAGCATTGTTGTCTCAACGCGTGCTGTACCTTTACACAACAGTGGAGGTCAGCGTTGCCGAATGGACAAGGGTGTTCGTTCTTAAACATCCGGTGTGCTGATGCCGAGGTAGCGGGTTCAACCCCTACACCGGTCAGTTAGACTAAAATGTTGACTTCTCGTCCTTGACTTGGGGACGTAAAGTATCTCAGAAGTCGTTTCGCCTTATTTAGAGGAACACTGGTGATTGGGAAAGCTAATCCGCATGCAATAATCAGTTTTTATGGACTACTCATGGCATAGAAAAAAACAACAACAACAACACAGACAATAATTTACACAAAAATATGTCCTTGACCGCTGGCAAATTAAAGATGTGTCTATTTGACAAAAGCCTAATGTAAGCGCTCTCAACCTAACCAATCCGTCCTCTCTTTGACAGTGACTTCCACATATCTGGGACAATATATCAGCAAAAGTCACAGTGAAAGACACATCTGACAATCAAGATCGGTCCGTGTTAACGCTAAATGGTCATAAAAATGGTCGGACTGCAGCTGTTAGCACATTGTTCTGACAAAGGTATGAGAGCGGCGGGACGAAGATGTGTTGCCTCACTCACCGTTCGCTACGGGAGGGAAAGACTGACCACCTATTCCTCCGTACAGAGGAACCATAGAGTCCTATTCGTTTACATCCTTGACGATCTCCTGACTTCAGTGTTTCCTTCGATTATAGTAATAATTATAGTCTGTGGTAGATTGTGTCATGTTCTGTAACCATAATACCCTTTATTTCTCATGTTTCATTTCTTTTGCTCTATTGTGTTTATATTAATTGAGGAATTCCGGGCTCTGTGGCGAAGTGGTGAAGCCGTTTGACTCGTGCTCCGAAGGTTGTGGGTTCGATTCCGGGCCGCGTCCTTCGGTTTACGAGTTAAATGTTTCGGAGACTCCTCCGGGTCGTCGCTAAAAGCTACGGAGTTTGTGCTTTGTGCGACGCTTTCCGTGCTGCGGAAAGAGACCGAGCCATATGGGATAAAACCCGGTGCAATGAAGTCGACCCTGTCGACTTTTAAGCCACCTTTTAAAGGAACCATAGAATGTGATGATCCGAACACTTCACATTGCCACTACAGGCTGCTGCTACGAGACTCATTCAGCGCCGTCTTTATTTTCCTGTGAATTTCCTGGTAACTGGGAACCCAGATCATTGGGAACAAATTCCGCCTGTAAAGAGATTCGATCACATTAACCACCCAGCCACCAGGACCCAGTGTTAGCCAGTGCGCTTTCAACCACTTTGGCGAACACTTTAGACCCTTTCTCGGATGGGATTATCTTTATCTTTACATCTGTCTAAAACTTAGTATAATATCATCACCATCATCATCATCCAGGTTTATCTTCGCAGTGATATTATGCGGTAATTGATCTCCGGCAATGTCCTCCCTTTCTGAGTCCTCGTGTTACATTTCCCCTAGGCCAGTGGTTCTCGCTTGCTTGTGTTCATTGGCTTGAGCTCCAACGCAAAGTCCTGTATGTCGGATGAAGGCATCCTGTTGTCCAACATCAGTGTGGTGTCATACAGGACCTGAGAGAGAGAGGAGGGGGGGGAGGGGGGGGGGGGAATTTTAGGTTTTCAAAGGGGAGGGGGGATTAAGATTATTTCAAGATCGCGTTAATACAAGAACCGATTACTTTAAATTGTTTTTCCTTTCATACTTTACGGTTATGTACGTCTCACCCTTCTGAAATTCATTTTATAACGTAAGAAGACCCGCAAATCACGTTTTATGTGGACGTCTAGATTTGTTTTAGTATGTGCTATTAAATTTAGCTTCCATTATTACGTATACTGTGTAGGGCGGGGGGGGGGGGGGGTAGGGAGGAAATACGAAAGGGGGGAATGACGTTCTGAAAATATGGTGAAGGGGGGGGGCAGGGCCAAAAAAGGTTGAGAACCACTGCCCTAGGCTATATCCTGCCCATATATTTATGCTACCTATTCGTTTACATCCTTGACGATCTCCTGACTTCAGTGTTTCCTTCGATTATGGTTTGTGGTAGACTGTGCCATGTGCTGTAACCATAATACCCTTTATTTATCATGTTTCATTCCTTTTGCTCTATTGTGTTTATATTAATTGAGGACTTCCGGTTACATATGGCGAATAGGCGGAGATCCATAAATGCCTTGAAGTGTTTTTGCTTCTGGCTACGATTTACTTTCACATTTCCCTCATTTTTGGACTTGCAGTATTTTGTTCCGTCGCCGAGCAGAGTTGGGTGCTTGGCTCGACACTGCGAGTTGCTAATTTCATGTGGAATGCATCTTTCTCTAACCGCGGTAGTTTGTGTTGTGAACTGAATGTTCAGAAAAATGGCGGATGGCCAGTTGAAAGTGGTTGCCTCAAGAAAGAGAGGGACATGAAGATCTAGAAAAGATAATTACTGATGGAAGTGTACAGAGTGTTTTTCCTAATGCAGTAATGCGTGTGCAATTGCTGGTATTTCCAGTGACTGCTGCTTCCTTCGACGATGAACTGTAATTCTGGTGGTGGACTCTTGTGTTTTCTTTCTGGCAGCGGCTTTAAGCATGTTGTTATATGCTTGTGCTTTTTGTTGTATTCGGACTGCTGTCTGTTCCACTTTTGACACTGGACAGTGGGGTACTTTCTGTGGGATATTCGCTGGTACAGGAGCGGAGCATTATGGGTGACCCGTTACAGTGATGCTAGAACTGCGACTAATGACTATATGAATTGAATTGTTCTGGAACTTTCTTGATTGTCTTATTTTTTTTTCCCCACCCAACACATTCCAGTCTTCAGAAGACGTACATTTCAAAAGCCTAAATTTGATGTTTCATTTGTTAGTCGTGATTCGTGTTTTCATATGTTTAATTTCTTAGTCATGATCAATGTTGCCACTTATGTTTCATTTGTCAGTCAAAATCAGTGTTTCCATTTATTTTTCATTTGTTAGTCATAGTCAGCGACGTTCATTTGTTAGTCAGCATCCATGTTTCCATTTGTGTTTCTTGTGATAGAAAAGGGGTGGCCAACTTTTTCAGCAGGCGGGCCAAATTTCAGAAATAATATTTCCTGCCGGGCCACGCACCTAATTTTTTTTTAATATTTTGTTAATTAAAGTAAACAAGCAAGCGTGCTACAGCTTCGACCACATCGTCGTTTCCCACTCCGCGGGCCACAACATGATTCCCGGCGGGCCGCATGCGGCCCGCGGGCCTCGTGTTGGCCACCCCTGTGATAGACAGTATCCATATTTTGCATTTATATTTCATTTGTCAGCCACTTTCCAAGTCCCCATGTATGTTACATATGGTAGTAATGATCTATTTGTTCATATTGACTTTTTTAAGCCAAAGCAGGTTATCTATTGAGCCATTGGTCTATGGTAATCAGTCTTATTCACAAGGCCGAGATGTTTCCATTTATGTTTCATCTGTTAGTCATTCTTTTGCGCTCGCTCGCTCGCTTTGAACTCAACCGTAGTCCACACAGACTGCTTCTAGTAGTGCTGGACTGAATTTTGCGTGTGGATTATCTTTCTCTGTTACCAGTGTCCCTCGCCATCAGGCGAACCCACCCCGACTTCAGAGGCACTTTAATTTACATCCTCAATTCAAATACGATAGGTCACCATTTTAGTCCAGTTGTCCGGTGTAGGGGTTGAACCCCTTACCTTGGCATCAGCACATCGGATGTTTAAATCTGTTAGTCATGTGTCCATTTATGTTTTATCTGTTAGTCACGGGTCGTGTTTCCACACTATGTCGAATACATTCAATGAAATCTTACAACAGGGAAGCGAAGAGAACCTAACAAACTCGAAAATGTCACTGCTTAGTTCTTAATTAACATACTGTCCTGTGGTGAACTATGCGTTGCTACAGTGCAACTCTAAAAACGACTAAAATTCTCATGCGTTCGTATGTGAGTGTTTTTTTTTTCTGCGAAGGCTGGCGCGCTATCTAAACATACGAACATTTCTTGGGAACATGTTCCCCCTTCGCAGCGCTCTTCTGCACCAAAGTTTCAGTTTGTCCAGCAAACAAAAGGATTATTTTTTTGTTTTCGTTTTAGCCCACTTGATCCAATGTTTAACCTTTCACTGTCGTCAGCCTGGTTTAGCCATGTTTAGAATATAAGCAGGCTTAGCACAGTTTTCCAGTCGGCCCAAATGTTTTACGTCATCATCTATGCTTTAACACTGAAATGAGTGAAGGACTTTAATTAAACAGGACTATATTCCCAAATATTAGTAAAGGGAATCCGATTTGTGATCGTTGATGTGTACTAAACTGTTTATTCTACTTCGTAAGCGATATGCATATATTGTTCTTTTAATATTTTTTATATTCTTCTTTCTTCTTCTTTGCGTTCATCCGGAGTGTTTTTTTTTCAGATGTGATTGCGGTGTGTCTCGTTAGGCACCCTTGGGTCAACACATCCGGCTTTTACCGTGCATTTTTGACCAGGTTTGCATTCCTGGGAGACTCTCACTTTTGTGGTACCGTCCACATCCCAGCTGGTCAAGTTGGAACAGTCGAAGTCGAAGACTTCACGGTCATATCCCTCAAAGGAAGGCAGGGACATTCCATAGCATTTTCCGCCATCCTGGGTGGCTTCCATAATTGCAGAGCCGACACATAGCGCTCTGGTGCTGGGTTCACCGAGGGAATCGTCACGTCCTGCTCATGGCTGCTTTAATTCCTCACTTCAATATATTGGGCATTTCGTTCGCCCCGGGCCGTTCCCGCACAAACCAGACAGGTCAGCAGCCGGTATCCACTCAGCGAGTTTTCGACACGGACATGTGCTTGTCTTTGTGCCCGTCAGAGCTGTTCCAGGCACGACGGACATTCGGAAAACTACCTAGTCAGAGCTGTTCCGAAATAGAGCGGCATTCGGAAACTAGGTAGTCAGAGCTGTTCCTAGCACGAGAGACATTCGGACGAGACATTTCACTCGGACGTAAATGCGTAATGCGAATTTTTATTTTACCACCCGTAGTACGGCACTTCCGGCTTAATTTTTGACTGCTATCCTCAGTCTACCTGCAGAGCAGCAGGTTGTGTCTCTCTTAGTCTGGCCCCTATCCCATAAGCTGTCCGATATGTAGTTTTCATCCATCGACAAGCACATGGGGTCAATGGGACACGCAAGCTCCCCCACCGCGGCAAGGCGGAGACACATCGGGGGAGATATTTTTAAAAAATATATTCTATTTATATCAACTACAACATAAATATAGTTTACATAAATTTAGGAACTTTGTGACCCTGAACTTTGACAGTATGCGAAAACGTAAAAAGAGAAACATTATACGCAAAATAAAAGGGGGATTCAAATAAAAACCTTACAATAACCATGCCATCATCTTGTAACCGGTCAATATTGTTGTTAAGGATGTCAAGAATGTTAAGCACGTGACATCACGGTATTGATGAACACTGTGACGTCATAAGGACAGTTAAAATATGGCCGCCCCACTTTTGATATACACCAGAGAGAAGCAGCACTCTGTTATCAGCTTTGTGATCAGTGAAGAGGTGAAACCTATAGAAATTAATCCGAAAATGAAGGTCCAGTATGGCGATGCATGCCTGTCAATCCAGCAAGTGTATGGGTGGAGTAGGAAGTTTCAAAACAACGTGACTTCTGTGAAAAGGTACAACAGGTGGTGCTTGAGTGGTTACACACGCCACCAAGAGAATTTTTGTTCTACAGGAATCCAAGCACGTTATCGGCACTGAGGACTTGCATCGAACGCAGCGATGACAATATCGGAAAATTATACATTTGTGCTTTACTTTTTTAGAATATATTCTCACACGCGCGCGCGCACTCACACACGCACGCACGCACTCACACAAAATTTAAGATTTTCATTTGAAGCCCCTTCGTAAGAAACATTTTCCTTGGCTTCTGTGACTCATAAAGGTGTACATTCCTTCTTATCCCCCACATTCGCTTTCTTCTTCTCCTCCTTCTCTTCTTCTTCGTTGTCATTGTGTCCGTCTTTGTCTCCATCTGCTTCTAATTCTTCATCAATACATTTTTGCTTTGGTTTTTTTCTTCTTCCGGCATGAGTCATATCCAGGACAATTTGTCTAAAGGCTTCACTGGCCAACTGTGTATCTAAAAGTGTTGCTCCGCCAGGCCAGATTTCTCTTCTATGCCAAAAGCAGCGATTGCCAAAACTGTTTTTGACGTTGTTAGTTTCGTGCAATTTCAGACATGTGATTGTGTTTGCATGTATAGTAAGCAGCTTGAAGTTAATAATTGTATCTCTATAAGGTTTATCGTATATTGGAGGACAACGTATCTTTGCTGATCACACCTTCAACTCTCATGAAATAATTGTTTGGCTGTTGTTATTCTATGCGGAGTACTATAAGTGGGTATATGAATGAATCACCCAAAAAAACGAGAAGTAGATTGCGAGCTTTACTAAAACACGACTACAAGAGACAAATTGCACGTTGTGGCCAAAGCCTTCGTCAGCACAGGACAAACAAATACAAACCAACACAAACCTACATGAAACACACTATGACAATATTAAACTATTAAACTAATTAAATGTACTCATCTGATTCTGTGTCCTTGCTTGGAAAGACTGACACGCGTATGGCTCCAGTGGATTAATAGACCGGATATATGGTACACGGGTCAAAGGGGTATAAGTGGGTATAAAGTATTGGCACATCTCTCTTGCAAGGACTTACAGAGCTATGCGGGTCATACAGGAGTGTCACTCGGATCTGTAGGCTCTAAAGTCTAAAGGCTACAGTAAACTGGAACGCTTGCGATGGGCAAGGCGGATATTGCAAAGACCATCGATGAAAACTTGCGATCTGTAACGCTTCATAATAGTTCTTAGAATCAGTGCGAAGAAAAATATCGACTTACTACAAGATCTGGACATCAAAGGAAAATGGTTCATAAGCAGCATGGTGTTTCGGAAACTGGAATTCTTTGGCAGTATTAAACTCTCAGTGGCTTGGGAAGAACAGTTGGACGCAGTGGTTCTGGAAATAAGAGGCAGGGGTCTAACAACACGAAGATGGACACAGAATATTGCAGACACCTCGTTCTTCAGAGTGCAAGATGGCGGAGAACTGAGAGATAGTAAAAAAAAAAAACACACACACACACTTGGCAGCGGTGTCGATGAGGGCGACGTTCTGTGCAGGACTTCCTGCTTGACGATTTTCTGTGAACGACTGCTGGCTGACGGCAACATCAGATGGAACAACAGATTTTCTGTGGACGACTGCTACTGGCTGACGGCAAAATCAGTTGAAACAACAGGGTACTTAAGTTTGGACTTAAGTGTTATTCCTTTGTTTGTTATTGTCACGAACAATTTTCGGTTCACTTTTGATGGGCCATGTAGAGGATCAACAGACGAACAAAACTGTTTTCTCTATATTCAAGGCTATACTGTCTTGACGTAAGCTTCCAAAACCTGCAAGTAAACAAACCACCAGGAATGGCTTTCTATTTGGGAAGTTAATTTGACACCAGTACCGGTCACCCCCAGAGGTTATCAATCCAGCCAGACGGGAGGGCAGACTCAGGGGACTGAATAGTAATTAAAACCAACCAGGCATGACGCAAGCAAACCTGGGTTACCAACAGAGTTGTAAACTGGCTGTTGACCATGAGAACCTAATTGTTCCCTTGACATGACACCTGATAAGAATAGCTAGGAAATCGCCCAACCGCGATGGCTGACCCCATCTGGTAGAGACTAGAGGCGCAAGGTGTGAAATCACTGATAAGACTCAGTGGGCTAATAATTGTCAGACCCACAGGTGTGAAGGCTAGTGTGCATGCAGAACGAATTTTTATGACTGGACAGACTTGGAGTTAATTGCAATTACCGTCAGGTGGAGATAAGAAGAATTTATGATGGGAATGCCAAGGAGATAATACTGTCTGCTTGACTCAGGTTAAATAAGGGTCCCTAGCCTGTTTTATGTTAGATTAAGTCTGACTTCAGAACAGGTAGGCAGCCAGCTCAATGTTTGGTAGTCATATGTATGATTCTTATGTTGCTAGATTTAACTAGGAGAATTATTTCTTAGTAACTAGTCAGTCTATATCGGACATAGGTTATTTCAATAAATATCATTGTCTAAGTATACTTTTAGGTGTCTTGGTAGATGCTTGTCATTTCTTTGTAAACTAGACTAGTCTCTTTTTGGTGTGTGCATTTGTTGTATAGAATATAGTCAACTGACTATTTAATTCTTACAACAGCAGTAACTAAGTGGTGATTAAACCGGGCAGCTCAGCAAATATGGCTGGTCGGTGTGGGAACTTCAATTAGACTTGTTGTATATCTCATTTTGTAGCTATACAATCTTAGTACTCATTAATAATGCCTGATGCTATTATGTTGAGTATCATTAGATGTCCATCTTGAAGTAATATAATGTTTACGGATATGTTGGATGTATGTATGTGTAATTTCATAAACTAACTAGTGCATTATGCTATGATGTTAAAGTATCATAATATGTCTAGTTTAATCAATATGTTTATGTGTATTGGATGTTTGATATATTGATTTGTCATATGCAAACCTACCAATATGAAGTGTTATACTATTGTCTGTGCATTGGCACATTGGCCAATGATTGTGTTGGAAGCAGAGGTGTAATGGTACAGACCTTACCCACAATTGGTATATGGTGCTAAACTTTCTCAGTGTATTGTGGGCGTGCGTCCACGGTAATGCATGGAAACCTGGCACAGCTACTGGTCACGGCTTGTAAGCCCGGATGACCCGGCATTATTATAATACCATTACCGATCCTGTGACCTGCTAAACCAACTTGGGACGGAGCGGCTGTACGACACAGAATTTCTGTATTAGCGACATGGACATGGGGCGGCAGAAATGTAATCATTACAGGCGTGTGAGACACTTGAAAAGCCCGTCCCAGACTAAAGACAGTAGGGAGAAGGAGGATGGTGAACACAGTAGAGCTGGAAGATAAACTTGGCCAGACTGGTCATTGTATATGTTTGTGTTATATGTTTTAATTAGGATTGCGCTGATGTAGAACTGATATAACACATTCTTGACTTTCTTTCAAGCTCTCACAAGGAGCACCTATGTTATAGATCTCAAGAACGAGTTATGACTAGGTAGAGCCAGGACTGGCAGACGTCAGAATACCGGCAAGCTGTTCTTTTTTTGAGTCTACTGGAGAGTGGGGATCTGGACCACAGATCCAGATAGATCAAGTAACAAGTAAAGTTACGTAATGTTTGTCATCAATATCAATATGTATATGATTTCATCATCCTCATCTTGAACCATCAGATGTCTATGATTATGATTAGTAAATAAATGTTGTAGTATTGTAACTCATAGTTCTGTCGTTATCTTTTAATTCCAATTGTGCATACGTGTTGTGTGTGTACATTGGTGGGGGTTCACTTACACACCAAGGAAAGGAGCAGTCAGGGAGAAAAACCTGTACTAGGATAGTTGTCATTAAACTTTAATTCAGACGTAAAAATCTATCCTAGCTAACCTTCTCTTTCCCATTCCTTGGCGAATATTCAGCACAGTTCATTTCATTTTGTAACGAGCCACTTGGAGCTGTACGTTGGATATTCATGGGCCTAATCTATAGTTCAGCCATATAGATTTTGTCCCTAGTCAGTTTCTGACTATTAGGGGTTGCTCGCCAGTGAAAAATACTTTCATCTAGCCGGTGGGGCATTCCGACTTCTGACAGTTATTTGTGAGCAGATGAAGGCTTTGGTCGCAACGCCCATTTTGTTTCTAGTGATCGTGTTCTATTATAGTTTAGCGTCTACTTAACGCCCCCCCCCCTTCCACCCCATGATTCATTCCTGAAATGATGAACATATGGGGGAAGGGGGATGAATTCGAAGTGTTTACAAGCATTGTGCTAGTGACATTAACAGAATTCAAACATTACATTAGCTGTAGGAGAGGGCGTATCAATGGGTTTCATCGGAGTTTCATTGGAACAAACAATTAATCAGACTTTGATTATGTTCCATATGGATTGGAATGCATGCACCTCTGTTCAGTTGGTATCATACAGCATCTTCCTAATGGCATATATACTATCCCCAGTTGTTTCTATATCTGCTTCTAATTAACTTACTGGGCACTTCGGTGTTCTTCTTCTTTCACCCTGTTAGACTATCAACCAACTCCCTCCAAGCCTCCCTATTTTTAGCTATCCCATTCAGCTCCGTCCATGTCCTCCCATATTACTCATGTCGGTCCCTACTTCGCTTCTCCGTGTATTTTTATGTTTTCCTCTATTTATTTTGCATTGTGGATGACAGAGACAGGCTTTTCTAATCATACTATTCTCAGGTATATTGTGTCATATCTGTCATGACGCTGCTGTCATTAACTCTTGAACTTTTAACAGTGAATAATAAAACAATAGGCTCGTTCTTCAACAGAAGTGCAACAGCGCCTTTGGTTTTTGAAACAACTCGAAGAAGAAATAAGATCGAGCCGCAGACATGAGTAATTGAACATCAAACGCTGTTTATTTCTCTCTCACAGCTCATTATTAAATATTTCCAGCTTTACCGTGCCTAGAGATTTCTAGGGCGAGCGTAACTTATTCGTGGATGTATATAATATTAATGTTAGCAATAACAAAACAGTTGTAAATTGGTTCAGACTTACATTATTTGTCCGTTGGCGACCTTCTCTCTCTCTTAAGTCTATTTTTCGCTGCTTGTCTTCTTCTTCTTCTTTCGTTCGCTTGAAATATGTCTATAACTGCAGTGCTGTCTCTTGTATGAATTGAACTGTCTTTTTCAGTTCACACAGCGGTCCATAGAGTTTATCTTCCACTGTCGTCTCTCTAGGCCAGAAGGTTTGCCTAGATATGTTATATATATTTTGGGCAGTCTTGGAGTATGTGCTCTGCTGTCTGCGACGCCAATCCACATGTACACATGGCTGTTTCACCAATCTTGAATTTTGTATACTTATGGTTGCGTAATCTATTGTGCCCTGTTCTGAGGCGCACAATAATGACTTGTTCTGGTCTATCCATAACGTGGTAGTCATCTTGAGCAGGTTTTGGTGGCTTTCTGACTGATTTGATCATTCTTTTCTTTTGGTGGTATGTTACAGGCACATCAGGCTGTTCTTCTTTGGCTCCTTCCTTAGCCAATTGAGCAGCTCTGTCGTTCCCGGGTACTCCACAGTGGGATGGTATCCACTGTATGGTGACCTTATGCTGACTGCTAAGTTCAGAAAGTAGTGTCCTTAGTACTGGCAATTTCCCAGACAGGAGCGCCTCGAGTACTGATTTTGCATCTGTCAATAGCACCACAGGTTGTGTACCATTGCTGGTATTTAGTAATTTCTCTGTTGCTATCTTGATTGCTATCTTGATTGAGGTGTAATGGAGACGCGATGACTCGCTGTCTTGGGGGAGAAGCTGTTCAGTGTTTTTCTGTGGATTCCTTATGGAAATTCCCGTGAAATTCGTGTGGATAGTGTTTTTCCTTTGGATTATGTGATGTTATTTCGTGTTCGTTAATTGGAAGTGTTCAAAAGAAGCCACGGAAGGCAGGTGGTGGATGAAATTATGAGGGCAGCCGACAGATATTTGTTGGTTATGGTCTCGAGTTTCGCGACGGCAAGCTTTCTCTCTTTCGAGAGACACTGATTGCGGTCATCCGGCCAGTATGGTCACTGCCATAGAGGAAAGCAACGGCAAACTACCTCTTTGAAATTGCCTAGTTTATTATGATTCGCTTAAAGACTGATCATCGCAAGACAAGGACAGAGACATTAAAATTAGGAACATGGAACGTTAGGACGCTAAACAACGACGGAAAATTAGAGAACATAACACAAGAAATTCAAAGAGAAAAAATTAATATATTAGGTATGTGCGAAACGAGATGGACAGGAGCAGGCATCAAGATACATAAAGATTTTAAGATTATTTATTCTGGAGGTGAGGATCGACATAGGGGAGTGGCAATAATTTTGGACCGGAAAACATCAACGTCTGTTCAGGGATATTGGGCCGTGTCGGACAGAGTACTACTAGTTAAATTGAGTGGCAGACCTTTTAACATAAATATTATTCAAGTATATGCCCCAACAGGAGAGTCCAGTGAAGATAGTGTAGAGGAATTTTATAATGACATAGAGTCTGCCTTAAAGAAATGTAAAAATTCAGAAATAAACATTATAATAGGGGACTTCAATGCAAAAGTAGGAAATCAAGGGGATAGATACACAGTAGGAAACTATGGTTTAGGAGAGAGAAATGAAAGAGGATACAGACTAGTAGAGTGGGCAAAAGAACAGGAAATGATTGTAGGAAACACCTGGTTCAAGCAACACCCTAGAAGATTATGGACCTGGAGGAGTCCTGATAGCAGGATTAGAAACCAGATTGACTACATTCTCATTAGCAGAAGATTTAGAAACGCCCTAACAGTAGCAAAAACAGTTCCCAGTGCTGACTGTTATAGTGACCACAGATTACTCACAGGAACATTGAGGATAAAGTTGAAGAAAGTCAAGTATACAACAGGGAACACTAAATATGATTTGTGTACATTGAGTAATGACAAGGAAATACAAAACAAATTCAACATAGAAGTACAGAACAGATTTGAAATATTGTCTGATCTAGAGATCCTATTCCAGGATGTGGATGATCAATGGGAAATGTTAAAGAATTCAATCAATATGGCTGCAGAAACAACTATTCCAAAATTAAAGAAGGTGGGTCGTAAGAAATGGATGACTGAGGAAATTTTACACTTAATGGAAACAAGAAGACTCAACAAAAATAATCCTGCCAAATATGAAGAAATTCACAGACAAGTCAGAATATTATGTAGGAAGGCAAAAGAATCATGGCTTGAGGAAAAGTGCTTAGAAATTGAAAAACAACACAACAGTCAAAATACCAAATTAGTGCACAAAAGGATTCAGGAACTTACTAATAAAAGAACAAGTACATCAACAGGCTGTCTAAGAACTAAAGATGGCAAAATCATAATAGAAAAAGATCAGATTCTACATGTATGGACAGATTATGTGAAAGACCTGTATAATGATAACAGAGAGGAACAGTATGCTATTAGATTTAATAATGAAGGACCAGCAATTTTAAAGATGGAGGTTCAAAATGTTCTTAAGCATATGAAAGCTGGCAAGGCCCCCGGTGCAGATAACATCACAACAGAAATGATTAAAGCTTTAGAAGAATTTGGACTAGAGCAAGTCACTAGACTGCTGAACACTTTATATGATACTGGAGATATACCTTCTGAATTATGTAATTCTGTATTTATTGCAATCCCAAAGAAATCAGGAACCTTAGAATGTGATCAACATAGAACAATTAGTATAATGAGTCACATCACAAAGATTTTGTTACGAATTATCATGCAAAGAGTGAGGAAGAAAATACAACCTGAAATAGGGGAAGAACAATGTGGTTTTGTAGAAGGAAAGGGTACAGTAAATGCTGTGTATATGCTGCGAACAGTTATTGAACGTGCTTTAGAAGTAAACAAGGATATACATCTTTGCTTTATTGACTACACAAAGGCTTTTGATAGAGTAAGACATGTCAACATTGTGGATATGCTTGCAGATCTACAAATTGATGGGAAAGACATTAGACTTATAAAAAACATATATTGGAAACAACAAGCTGCCATAAGAATTGATAATGAAGTAGGACAATACCAACCTATTAAGAGAGGTGTTAGGCAGGGATGTGTAATGTCTCCAGATCTTTTTTCCTTATACAGTGAAAATATTTTCAGAAATGTAGAAGACCTAAATGGAATCAGCATTGGAGGACGAAACATAAATAACATTAGATATGCAGATGATACAGTATTGATTGCAGACAATGCACAGGATCTGCAACAATTAGTAGACGCTGTGGTTGTACACAGTGAGCAGCTGGGGTTGGAATTAAATTGTAGGAAGACACAGGTTATGGTCGTCACTAGGAAGAACGAAGTACCACAATGTAATATACAAGTAAATGGGAATATTCTTCAACAAGTGAATCGGTTCAATTATCTCGGAACAGTCATAACATCTGATGGCAGATGCCTTGAAGAGATTAGAACAAGAATCGCCATTGCGAAAGTAGCCTTTAGCAAGATGAAAAACATTCTGACCAATAAATTGATGTCAATTGAAACGAGAAAAAGAGTGTTGAGGGGATACATAGAGCCTGTTCTTTTGTATGGATGTGAAACTTGGACAATGTGCAGTCAAGCTGAAAAACATCTGATGGCTGCAGAAATGTGGTTTCTGAGGAAAATGCAAAGAATACCATGGACAGATAGAAAAACCAATGACCAAGTACTACAAGAGACAAATGAAAATCGTAGATTGATTAGAGAAATTAGACGTAGACAGTCAAAATTTTTTGGACATGTTATGAGAAGAAATGGACTGGAGAACTTGGTGACAGCTGGCAAGATCGAGGGGAACAGACCAAGAGGAAGGCCGAGAGGAAAATACCTGGATGGCTTGGCCACATGGCATGGACGAGACAGGAACACTGAGCTGATCCACGACTCTGGTGATCGAGTGAAATGGCGAATCATGACCGCCCACGCTTTCCGGCATGGCACATGATTGATTGATTGATCTTGATTGCCTCAATTTCAGCATCGTAGTTATGCTGCTTGTCAATTCCATCACAATTCCTCCGCGGTGGGTTAATTCATTATCAGCATCATCTAATATGAGTGTGTTATCATATCTTTAACTCATATTTCAGCCACTTTATCCATATAAACTATTGGTTCGCCAGTTTGCTTGTTCCGATCGTTTCAAGCACAGCCTGTCATTCCAAACTCCAGAAAGTCACTGTTTTTTGTTCGGTGACGTCAGAATGACGTTTCTCTCTGTTGACAACTCATCTCTTAGTTTCTCTGAGCTTTTGGCTTTTAGGATTCTCTACGTAGTTTCTTGACGTCAATATCGGGTACTAGCCCTATGGCAATATCCAGAGCGAGCTTCCTTTCTTTACATCTTGGTTCACCGCTATGCGCTCCATTATCATCATCATCATGCGTCGTACGGAATCGCAAACATTTGCCCTCTGTGGTAAATGAGATTGTTGATCGTCTGTGGTAAATGAGACCATTGATCGTCTGTGGTAAATGAGACCGTTGATCGTCTGGGGTAAATGAGACCGGTGATCGTCTGTGGTAAATGAGATCGTTGATCGTCTGTCGTGCCACTCCGTCAACCCGTCCAGGCTATTCTACCTCTGTCGACATTGGTCTGATGGAGATCAGCTTGACCCAACTGATAAGAGCGCTCCCTCTTAAACTTTCAGTAAGCTGGTGCCCAGGTAGCGGGATCAACCCCTACACCGGTCATCTGGACTAAAATATTGACTTCTCGTCCTTGACTTGGGAACGTAAATTACAAGTACTTCAGAAGTCGGATTGGGTTCGCCTGATGGCGAGGGACACTGGTAATAGGGAAAGCTAATGCACACACACATCAGTCCAGGGCATTAGATGTAGTAGCATATATAAAGATGACGCTGGAATTCAAAGCTAGGGAACGCAAACATACACCGTGGATCTATCAGGTTGTCACAGACCCCCCCCCCCTCCCCCCCCCCCCCCCACCCGGCCTCACAACAAGACAACGAATTAACTAATTAATTACCGTCTTGTCCTCATGTGGCTAATGGCATGTCTGAGTAAATTGGTCAAATGTTCAAGTAAAGATAAAGGACCCCTTTGTACTATTATAGATGTATTGGCTATATGGTGCTAGGCCTATATTATTATAGCCCAACCCGCACCCAGTGGGTGGTGTGGTCACTATCATCCCGGCCGACTTTACTTCACGGGATATTTTCTGGTACCCAAGTTATGTTTTACGGTCTCATCGAACAAGTCCTTCAAGAAACAAATGAAGATCGTAAACTGATTAGAGTCATTAGACGTAGAGAGTCATAATTGGGCATGTTATGAGAAGAAATGACTTGGAGAACTTGGTGACAACTGGCAAGATCGAAGGGAAGAGACCAAGAGGAAGACCGAGGAGTAAATACCTGGATGGCTTGGCCACGTGGCATGGTCGAGACAGAAACACGGAGCTGATCCACGACTATGGTGAGATGGCGAAACATGACCGCTCTTGCTTATCGGCATGGCACAGGATGGATGGATGTTAGGCGGGATGGATGTAGGAGCCAAGGTTAATGACACTCAAAACCCACTTCGATGGGGATTGGAACAAAAGACCTCGGCGCCGGTAGGCACAAGTGCTAGTTTAGTTTAGTTTAGTCGTCGGATCAACATCACGGCACACGGTTTAACCCATAAGTGCTCCGTTTTCCTCCTAACTGGAGAAACTCAGTTCAATGCACGAACTCCGTTGCATCGGCGAGGATCCTGAAATACTTTGGGTAGATTTTAAACTCGAAATTTTGCCCGGGCAGCGACGTTAGGCTACTCTTTTTCGATTTCCAACTGCCCAGGGATTTTTTACGTGCGCAACAATACACACGGGCGTCCGATCTCACTACCCAGAGACAACAATACATACGGACGTCCGATCTCACTACCCAGAGACAACAATACACACGGGCGTCCGATCTCACTACCCAGAGACAACAATACATACGGACGTCCGATCTCACTACCCAGAGACAACAATACACACGGGCGTCCGATCTCACTACCCAGAGACAACAATACACACGGACGTCCGATCTCACTACCCAGAGACAACAATACACACGGGCGTCCGATCTCACTACCCAGAGACAACAATACACACGGACGTCCGATCTCACTACCCAGAGACAACAATACACACGGGCGTCCGATCTCACTACCCAGAGACAACAATACACACGGGCGTCCGATCTCACTACCCAGAGACAACAATATACACGGGAGTCCGATCTCACTACCCAGAGACAACAATACACACGGGCGTCCGATCTCACTACCCAGAGACAACAATATACACGGGAGTCCGATCTCACTACCCAGAGACAACAATACACACGGGCGTCCGATCTCACTACCCAGAGACAACAATACACACGGGCGTCCGATCTCACTACCCAGAGACAACAATACACACGGGCGTCCGATCTCACTACCCAGAGACAACAATACACACGGGCGTCCGATCTCACTACCCAGAGACAACAATACACACGGGCGTCCGATCTCACTACCCAGAGACAACAATACACACGGGCGTCCGATCTCACTACCCAGAGACAACAATACACACGGGCGTCCGATCTCACTACCCAGAGACAACAATATACACGGGAGTCCGATCTCACTACCCAGAGACAACAATACACACGGGCGTCCGATCTCACTACCCAGAGACAACAATATACACGGGAGTCCGATCTCACTACCCAGAGACAACAATACACACGGGCGTCCGATCTCACTACCCAGAGACAACAATACACACGGGCGTCCGATCTCACTACCCAGAGACAACAATACACACGGGCGTCCGATATCACTACCCAGAGACAACAATACACACGGGCGTCCGATCTCACTACCCAGAGACAACAATACACACGGGCGTCCGATCTCACTACCCAGAGACAACAATACACACGGGCGTCCGATCTCACTACCCAGAGACAACAATACACACGGGCGTCCGATCTCACTACCCAGAGACAACAATACACACGGGCGTCCGATCTCACTACCCAGAGACAACAATACACACGGGCGTCCGATCTCACTACCCAGAGACAACAATACACACGGGCGTCCGATCTCACTACCCAGAGACAACAATACACACGGGCGTCCGATCTCACTACCCAGAGACAACAATACACACGGGCGTCCGATCTCACTACCCAGAGACAACAATATACACGGGAGTCCGATCTCACTACCCAGAGACAACAATACACACGGGCGTCCGATCTCACTACCCAGAGACAACAATACACACGGGCGTCCGATCTCACTACCCAGAGACAACAATACACACGGGCGTCCGATCTCACTACCCAGAGACAACAATACACACGGGCGTCCGATCTCACTACCCAGAGACAACAATACACACGGGCGTCCGATCTCACTACCCAGAGACAACAATACACACGGGCGTCCGATCTCACTACCCAGAGACAACAATATACACGGGAGTCCGATCTCACTACCCAGAGACAACAATACACACGGGCGTCCGATCTCACTACCCAGAGACAACAATACACACGGGCGTCCGATCTCACTACCCAGAGACAACAATATACACGGGAGTCCGATCTCACTACCCAGAGACAACAATACACACGGGCGTCCGATCTCACTACCCAGAGACAACAATACACACGGGCGTCCGATCTCACTACCCAGAGACAACAATACACACGGGCGTCCGATCTCACTACCCAGAGACAACAATACACACGGGCGTCCGATCTCACTACCCAGAGACAACAATACACACGGGCGTCCGATCTCACTACCCAGAGACAACAATACACACGGGCGTCCGATCTCACTACCCAGAGACAACAATACACACGGGCGTCCGATCTCACTACCCAGAGACAACAATACACACGGACGTCCGATCTCACTACCCAGAGACAACAATACACACGGGCGTCCGATCTCACTACCCAGAGACAACAATACACACGGGCGTCCGATCTCACTACCCAGAGACAACAATACACACGGGCGTCCGATCTCACTACCCAGAGACAACAATACACACGGGCGTCCGATCTCACTACCCAGAGACAACAATACACACGGGCGTCCGATCTCACTACCCAGAGACAACAATACACACGGGCGTCCGATCTCACTACCCAGAGACAACAATACACACGGGCGTCCGATCTCACTACCCAGAGACAACAATACACACGGGCGTCCGATCTCACTACCCAGAGACAACAATACACACGGGCGTCCGATCTCACTACCCAGAGACAACAATACACACGGGCGTCCGATCTCACTACCCAGAGACAACAATACACACGGGAGTCCGATCTCACTACCCAGAGACAACAATACACACGGGCGTCCGATCTCACTACCCAGAGACAACAATACACACGGGAGTCCGATCTCACTACCCAGAGACAACAATACACACGGGCGTCCGATCTCACTACCCAGAGAC
Organism: Cepaea hortensis; assembly: GCA_963921405.1. Taxonomy (NCBI): domain Eukaryota; kingdom Metazoa; phylum Mollusca; class Gastropoda; order Stylommatophora; family Helicidae; genus Cepaea; species Cepaea hortensis. Next base: position 135,448,736 of record OY992879.1, on the reverse strand, counting down.
AACAATACACACGGGAGTCCGATCTCACTACCCAGAGACCAGGGGAAATTTTATTACTGGAAGTCCACGTGCTAATTTCTGCACTACCGCGGCTGCCTGGCTTCCTGTAGGACGCGGATACTGGCCTTCTTGGTTGTCCTCTGGATTCTTAACATTCTCCAAAGACAATATTTATCGGATCATTTATTTACCAAAAGAGTGGCAAACACAGTTGTTTTTCTTTTTTTTTGGTTTTGTGTGTTTGTTTGGTTTTGATTTTTGTTCGCAAATCATTTACAGGACATCGCTGTCAACGTCAGCATCTTTCAGCTGATTATTGATTTCTTGGCAAGATTACGCTCAGTAGTTTGCCATTGCTTTCTGAGCGACCGGCTCACATACCCCGTAAGTTACCGACGCGGAGAGAACCGCCACCGATTCTCACGCACGTCACGTTACTCACGAGAGTATACGGGATTACGGAGAAAGTCGCTAACACCTAGGCTAGGGAGACCGGTAAAAACAGTTTAGGACACTGAATTTCCATCGGAATAAACAGACAACTCTGCACCTGAGTGGAACAAGCAAGGCAGTAGCTTGCTCTAAATTGTTACTGAAGACCTGATCATCGTTCAGGCGAATATAGAAGTAAAGGGAAACAACCACATCATCTTTCCGGTTACATGTGTATGAACGGTCGAGTTAGTGTAATGGTTAGAACGTTGTGTTCACAATGGTATGAGCCCTACTGGACGAGGAGTCAGTGTCAACTCTCGTCGTTCTCCACGGGAGAGATAGAACCTATTCCACAGTGCATGCACTCAGGCATTCGCAAATATATATGACAGTCCTAACGCTTCACATATCCAGAGCAGGTTCACGCCAGGAGACTTGTTCATAAATGAGCAGGTTACAAATGTCAACTTGAGGATTGTTCAGAAACTCCATACCATCTAATTCTCGTACTGAATGGCGGCGCCATGTTGCAGTGGTTAGACGGTGGCCTGCAAGCCCTCAGGTCGCTGCAGCCAGACCGATTTTTAAAATTGCCCCTTTCTTCCAAGTCAACCCTGGCTAGAATGGATACCAGGAAATGTCTTGGGAGTGGGAAAAGGAGGGGAGGGGGGGGGGGTGAAGGGGAGGTGTGAGCGTGCATGCATGCGCGCGCGTGTGCGTGTGCGTGTGTGTGTGTGTGTGTGTGTGTGTGTGTGTGTGTGTGTGTGTGTGTGAAGTCGACGAGCGAGATTTCGATGACGTCACCCTTCGAGCGACAATTGGTCTATACAAATATGGGTCTAGCGCCGTCTGCTTATTGTGCCTTAAAGCGTTTAAAAGCATGTCGCAATCAACCTCGGCATTGTTTTGTCTGCTTTTTTCGCCGCCACAGCTGGCTTTGAACTCAAGCGTAGTCCACACATGTGCTATAGGGTGAATTTTTGATGACTGTGCATTGTTTGAAAATATTGCAGGTCCAAGTTTTGTATTCACCCTCTGTAAAGTGCATGCAACATAATGTGTAAAAAAAATTATACAAAACTTGGACCAGAATATTTTCAAACACTGCACAGTCATCAAAAATACACCCCGTACTCCTTCCACTAGCACTGGACTGATTTTTGTCTATGGATTTTTTTTTTTTATTCGCATATCCTTTACAGGACATCGCTGTCAACAGCAGCATCTTTCAGCTGTCTGTTGATTTCTTGGCAAGATTACGCTCAGTAGTTTGTCATTGCTTTCTGAGCGGCCGGCTCAGTGTCCCGCAAGTCACCAGCGGGGGTCGAATCGCTCCCAGCTCACTCCCGCTACGAAACTCTGCGTGACAAACGGGATTACGGAGAAAGTGTATGGATTAGCTTTCCCTATTACTAGTGTGTGGTGGATGGAGTGTGAGAGCAGCCGACAGATTTTTGTTGGTTATGGTCTTGCACTCTGCAGCGATAGGCAGATGATCTCATCAGTAGAGACAATGGCTATGGCCACCGACTAGTACAGTCACTGCCCAGAAGGAAAGCAATGGCAAACTACTTTCTGCAAAACTTGCCAAGAAACCATAACAACCATGACAGAAAACATAATAAGAAAGAGATCTGGTGGCGAGACCCCCAGGCCAGGCAGATCAGATAACACTGGGGAAGAGTGTGACACAGGGACCAGTACTAGTAATCGTGATGACGGAGTTAATCCTGACTGTGTTACCAAGGAAATCCCATGTGTCAGACTAAGAAACAGAGTGAGAATAGCAACGTGGAATGTGAGAAGTCTGCATGACGGAAAGCTTAAAGTAGTGTGTGATGAGATTGAGAGGTTAAACATTCAAATTTTAGGAATTAGTGAACATCGCTGGAGCGGCAAGGGACATTTTACAACTGAAAATGGAAGTATTTTCATTTATTCTGGTAGAGATGTCGGAGGCCAGAATGGAGTGGCATTTTGTTTAGATAAGACAACTGCAAAATCTTTAATGGGATATAATCCAGTTAGTGATAGAATCCTCACTATTAGACTTAAAGGCCGTCCAAAAAACTCAACTCTCATACATATATATGCACCTACTTCAACAGCAGAGGAGGACGAAATTGAAGATTTTTACAACACACTACAAGACACATTAAATAAGATTGGTCATAATGATATAGCAATAATAATGGGAGATTTTAATACAAAAGTAGGTGCAGGAAGAGCTGAAAATGAGAGACACGTTTTAGGAAAATTTGGATTAGGAAATAGAAATGATGCAGGTGACAAATTAATTGAATTTTGCACAGAAAATGAGTTAACGATAGCCAACACGCTTTTTAAACAACATCCAAGAAGACTCTTCACATGGAAGTCTCCAGACAGTATTACCAAAAATCAGATAGATTATATTTTAATACAAAGAAGATGGAGATCACGCATAACATCTGCAAAAACCCTACGAAGTGCAGACTGTGATACAGATCATCAGTTATTAGAAGCAGATCTGAAATTAAAACTCAAAAAGCTTACCCGAGGACCAAGGCCACTTCGTTTTGATCTCACAAAAATACCAGATGCATACAACGTAGAAGTTAGTAATCGTTTTGGGGTCTTGGTGTCTGTACAAGAGGAAATGACACCTGATGAACTGGCAGTACAAGCTAGAGATATCTTGATAACTGCAGCCAAAGATTTAATTCCGACCAAGAAAAAGCAACTTAAGCCATGGATTACACCAGACACGTTAGAATTAATAAAACAACGAAGGGAGCTGAAACAGAAAGGAGATGAATCCGATAATACCAGGATGAAGTATAAATCTTTAACTCGAGAAATAAGAAAGAACACAAGAAAGGACAAAAATCAATACATACAAGATTGTTGTACCAGAATAGAGCAATATCATAAGACTGGAAGAGATTATGAAATGTTCAAAGAAATGAAGTTATTGACAAGAAATATTCAACCTCAATTGAATGTTATCTGTGACAAGATGGGAAATCCTTAACAGAATCTAGACAAATTCTAGAAAGATGGCAGGAGTACTGCAGTGGAATGTATGATATGAGTGACAGTGAGGATATGAATGAGATACATGAGCCAACGACAGCAGAGACAGAACCTGAACCCTCATTAGATGAAATTGCTTGGGCTATAAAGCACCTGAATAATGGTAAATCGCCTGGATGTGATGAGATACCAGCTGAACTAATTAAAGCGGGAGGAGAAGAAAGCATACACATATATCATGCAGTATGTACAAAGATTTGGAAATATGGTATATGGCCAAAAGATTGGAAGAGAACTATCTTCATTCCAATACCAAAAAAGGGCAACCTGAAATTATGCACCAACTATAGAACTGTTACCCTGATCAGTCATGCAAGTAAAATTCTACTAAAAGTCATAATGGCAAGACTTTGTAAGAAAATGGAAGAAGAGATTAACGTAGTTCAAGCTGGATTTAGACAACGAAGAGGAACAAGAGATCACATATTCAACATGCGTTTAATAATAGAGAAGTGCAGAGAATTTAATGTAAACCTATTCTCATGTTTTGTGGATTATTCAAAGGCATTTGACTGTGTACAACATCAGAAACTTTGGGAAATCATGAGGAATGTGGGCTTCCCATCACATGTAGTACATCTCATAAAAAGGCTATATCTAGACCAACAAGCAGCAGTTAGAATAGATGGCGAGACATCAGATTGGTTTGATATCAAGCAAGGAGTCCGTCAGGGCTGCGTGCTGTCACCCTATTTGTTTAACCTGTACGCTGAATATATAATGAGAAATGTAAGAGATGATATAAACAGGGAGCCATATGATGCCCTAAATATCGGCGGTCATGACATACCAGAGATTCGATATGCTGATGATACAGTGTTACTATCCACAACACAGAATGGCATGGAAAACCTAATAGCCTCAACCCAATTGAATAGTGAAAATCACAACTTATATCTTAACATAGCAAAAACAAAGATAATGCATACAGATTAAAAACTACCATGGAGAAAGAAATATACATTAATGGGGAAAAATTGGAGGTGGTGGAACATTTTGAATATCTTGGGTCATTGATTACTAACAACGGGGACGCAATGAAAGAAATTAAACGGCGACTATCAATTGCTCTTCAAAGACTAAAACAGCTGAATAAATTATGGAGTGGGACAGACAGAACTACAAAAATTAGATTTCTAAGAGCATGCATCTTTCCCATTGCAACATACGCCTGTGAGACATGGACACTTACTAAACAAGCTGAACAGCGAATAAACGCCTTTGAATATACATGTTATAGACGAGTTCTAAAAATATCTTGGGTAAAGAAAAGAACAAATGCATCCATACTTCAAGAGTTGAATATTGAAGAAGGTTGGCTATTAAAGACGATAAAACAAAGAAAATTGAAATATTTTGGTCACTTGAAACGTCACGAAAGTTTGGAGAGAACAATAATGGAAGGGTATATGCCTGGGAAGAGAGGAAGAGGAAGGCCAAAGAGAAGATGGGTGCAGGATGTGGCGGATGATCTCCAGATGGGTGTATCAGACGCGGGACATCTTGCTTATGATCGAGAGGTTTTCCGGAGGGTTGTTATGGGAGCGAGGTTCTGCAAAGGACATGCTACTGAATGAATGAATTACCAGTGTCCTTCGCAATCAGGCAAACCCACTCTGACTTCTGAGGTACTTGTAATTTACATCCCCAAGTCAAGGACGAGAAGTCAACATTTTAGTCTAACCCACCGGTGTACTAGCTGAACCCACTACCTGACATCTGCGCACCGGATGTTTGGGAACGAGCGCTTTTATCCATTCAACCATGCCACCTCCGTGGCTGCTGGTGACCTTTTGACCAGTTTTACGTTCAGTAGTTTATCATTGCTTTTCCCAACGACCGATGCTCATACCATCGTGACAAAACAACACAAAATTATCTACTTCCAAATCGAAGCGGCTGACTTTATGTGGAAAATGTGACACTGCGTTCACATCCCTGCAGATGCCGACATTGGGAATATAGTGCCAGCTCCATGTTTATTTTTAGCATAATCAGCACTCATTTAGCGATGTGCTCAATATCACGTCAATCACTTTTACTTCCCATAGCATTTCCTGGTGACTTGGTACTAGGTGTATTTTTAATGACTGTGCAGTGTTTGAAAATATTACCGGTCCAAGTTTTGTATTTACGGTGCATGAACTTTACAGAGGGTGAATACAAAACTTGGACCGGCAATATTTTCAGACACCGCGCAGTCATTAAATATATACATTATATAATTAGTTAGTTATTCCCATTGTATTTTGTATCTGCTGATTTCACTTTGCAGAAACTATGAGACGATTATCAGTTGTCTGTCTGGTGACATCATGTCACGTATACCAGAGAATCCACTGGATTTCTTTATCCATTTGACCTTCAGTAACAGCACACTTCGCGCCAACAGTGTCGCCGTCTGCTCAAAGTTCAAAGGTAAGCAACAATGTCAGATGTCAAAATATACTTATACTGACACCTGCAAACATCACTATCTGGAAACATGCATGTGGCTTGATTCTCTGCATAGATACGAATGTCGGCAATGAATAATGAAATCGTGAAGAAACAGGGGGAGGCGGAGATGTGGGTTTGGAGAACAATATTAGACAAATCTTGAACAGAGAAGAGTATAACAACTGAAATATTTAGAGCTGCAGACATTACAAGGTCGATTATGAAAACCATCAAGAAAGGACAAATGAAATGTTTGGGCCATATCATGAAGTGTACAGATAGAAAAATCACCTTTGTGTAAGTGACAATACTAGAAATGAGAGGAAGAGAAACAACACATTACTACCGAACATGTGCTAACTACTGCGTTACAGCAAAGCATGCATATCACATGTGGACTATGATATCCACACACTGGGATCGTAGTCGGGTCTACGGGTTTGTGCACTGAGGTAAGAATCTCCTAGTTCATGGGTGACCAAACTTTTTTCACGGCGGGCCGGATAACTGGCAAAATGACGAGCGCGGGCCGGATACTCATCCTGTGCAATACTTGCGCCGTCTCCGTGGCGAAGGTCTTACGGACGCGGTTCGTAATCACATATACCCGCGTTCGACACATTGCTGTGCGCGATTTGGCGGCCGGATACTCATTCTGTACAATACTTGCGCCGGTCTCCGTGGCGAAGATCTTACGGACGCGGTTCGTAATCCCGTATACCCACGTTCGAAATACAGCTGCGAGCGATTTGGCAACAGACAACGTTGCGCAGGTCTTTACGCTATGTTATGGGTGCCGGTCGTTCGAAAAGCAATGGTAAACTCTGAACGTCCATTTCTTGCGCCCTATTATCTTTATTTTTGGGATTATTATTGTTGTTAGTGCAGCTTCTTGACAGATTTCTTTTATATTTTCAATTGGTCACTGACGTCTTGAAATAATATTGCATTGCCATATCGGACAATGCATCGAATCTGTTCTTTACCTCTACGTTGAATTTACTTTGATCTCCTCACTCTTCAGTGCCTGTAGATCAAATTTTGCGTTTCTATTTGTATATTAGACTTTCTTTAAGTTTATATGTAAATTGCCTAAGATTTATCTATGATTGCAGTAGCAGTCTGCGCTTGGTAGGGGGACATAAACATTTAATATTGTTACAAGGGAGGTTACTAGAACTTGAAAAAGAAAATGGTATACCTAGCTACAATACCTCTATCTAACATCAAAATCTTTTATTTTTATTTGAGAAATAAAGTAGCTAATCCCGCAGTCATTTTCTGCAATTGTGAGAAGAAAGCTCTTAAAGTTTTTATACAACATTTGTTTAATCTTTTTTTACTTACATTTTATAATCAACTTTTTCAATTCTACGTTTATATTTAATTGTTAAAACTGTACTTTTAATGATAAGCCGTTACCTTTAGAATGTTGAATTTCCCCTCTGTGGGGAAACATTTTTTAACTGACCTCTTAAGGCCACCCACAATTTAAAGAAAATTGACTTACATTAACGGCGAAAGACCTTGGAAGTCTGTGGGGTTTATGTTGATAAATACGTTTAGAGGAAATGTCATTTATTTGAATAACGAAGACACAAACAATAGATTGCACGATGTATTGCCTGGCATATTTCGCTGCATCTCGTCAGGTACATACTGCAGAAATCACACAACTTACGTGAATTAACTAGATAAATCCTTCAAGTTGAAATATACACAATTTCGCACAGTAATGTCATTTATCTACCACGGTAATTTTAAGCTAACTAACATGTCTTTCTGTTTGCACAATTCTGGCTTGCGTTGATAGATCATAATTGCTTCTGCAAATTTTAACAAGCTAGTATTTTGTGTGTTAAACAACACTCGAAAGGCAGTGTCTCTGTCAACCACATGGCCGCTTTCGATAATTTGCCTACCAATTGAAGACGCCGGGAGCTTCCGGTGTGTCGGCCCCACGAGGCTAGCATTTCCTGTGTTTTGTATCTTGTTGACCCATTGATGTATGTTTTCAGAGCTTCACACCTGTCCAGTACAAAAGGGGCTTAGTACGGATCCTGTTTGACCGTGCTAGAAAGATATGCACCCAGGACACACTGACAGAGGAATTTGAAACTCTGAAGAATGTCTTAAACCTGAATGGGTACTCCACAGGATTTATAAAGCGCCACTGCCAACAGCCCAAACCTAAAGCAGACGTATCTACAGTCCCTAAACTCAAGTTATTCATCCAGCTAACCTTTCGAGGGGATGCCGTAATGTAACGTCTACAAGACCGGCTTACTACAGCAGTAGGCCGAACATTCTGTGCTGCAACACCAGTCATTAGATATAGAACCATACCGATTCCTACACCAGCAGTCAAAGAGCCTGTTCCTCTGTACGCCACAAACAATTGTATGTTAAATTTACTATTTACCAATTCACATGTAGATGCCAGGCCTTCTACATTGGTAGAACAGAGAGACAGCTTAACAAACGAGTGTCAGAACACATACCTCAATGGGTCAACAAGATACAACATACAGGAGATGCTAGCCTCGTGGGGCCGACACACCGGAAGCTCCCGGCGTCTTCAATTGGTAGGCACATTATCGAAAGCGGCCATGTGGTTACCAGAGACACTGCCTTTCGCGTGTTGTTTAACACACAAGATACTCGCTTGTTAAAATTTGCAGAAGCAATTATGATCTATCAACGCAAGCCAGAATTGTGTAAACAGAAAGACATGTTAGTCAGCTTAAAATTACCGTGGTAGATAATTGACATTACTGTGCGAATATGTGTATATTTCAACTTGAAGGATTTATCTAGTTAATTCACGTAAGTTGTGTGATTTCTGCAGTATGTACCTGACGAGATGCAGCGAAATATGCCAGGCAATACATCGTGCAATCTATTGTTTGTGTCTTCGTTATTCAAATTCACTACGGGAAAACATTGTTTTGAATGTCATTTATGTTTGTAAATTTCATTCAATTTGAACAAATAGTTCTCTCTCTCTCTCTCTCTCTCTCTCTCTCTCTCTCTCTCTCTCTCTCTCTCTCTCTCTCTCTCTCTCTCTCTCTCTCTCTCTCTCTCCCAAATGCTGGTGCAATTACGTTTGCTTAGAGAATATTTCAAATATCATAATAACATGATAGTAATGCCTTGATGGGTGCCTCCTTCCCTCCGCTAGCCTATGGGACACCCTTGGGCAAGGTGGAGTACCCGTTTAGCCTCCCGATCAATGTTACGTGAAGCCATGGGTGCAGGTGGTGGATGAAGTTGAAGAGCAGCCGACAGGTAGTTGTAGGTTATGGTCTCCAGCTTCACGACGGAAGGCAGATTATCTCTTTTTTTGGGAGACATTGGCTGCGGTCATCGACCAGTATGGTCACTGCTAGGAAGGAAAGCAATGGCAAACTACCTTCTTTACAGATGCAAAGAATATCATGTACTGCAGTCTTATCGATAATCAGAGAAACGGCGTAAATGGGTGCTCCATAGGAGCAGCCTCGCCCGGTAGGGGTAGTCATGTGCACCAGGTGACTCCAGACCCTCATCAGGAGACTGAGTGCAAAAGAATATCAACATTGAAAGTAGGAACTTGGAATGTAAGAATTATGAGTGGGGATGGGAAATTTGATAACATTAACATTAGAGATCATCCGCCACATCCTGCACCCATCTTCTCTTTGGCTTTCCAGTTCCTCTCTTCCCAGGCATATATCCCCCCATTATTGTTCTCAGGCACAGACATAGCTATTATATTCGTATATTCCTATTTAAACTATGAAAGTTCGTTCAAAACTCACCCCACAGCAGATAATCGTCAATCCACATACAAGATCCTCTTGGATCTTTTGGATCTTCACAGGGCCTGTCTGCCCTCTCAACTGCGGTCTGGAAAAACAGTGGCTACGCTCGGCCATGCTTGGGTCATGTTCGCCCATCCACTTGGTAGTGGCTCAGGGGTTTAAGTCCAAACCCTCTGCTGAAAATTAGACATTAGCATCTCTTCCGCCTAAGTTGTTCCCAAGGCCAAAGAGGCGGGAACATGGCTTTACTGGGCTGTTATAGGCACGCCAACACAACATCCCAGCATCCTATACATTTTTTACCAGGGTATCAAAGGATATGCTACTCCATACTCTTGTAGAGTCGCGGCAGGCGGCTTCATTTGGTAATAGAATATATCTCATAATAAGGTTTGCGAAATTTATAAATAGGGCCACCTAAATAAACAACCTAGTGCAGCCAGGAGGTCTCCGCACGTGTGAAGATCTCCTATTATTCTAAACATAATATTTACATTTACATTTAAATTGTATCACAACGTCTCGTGTTTCATAGTTATATCAAGCAAGTTCGAGTACCGACGGTGGGCCAGATGAAATGACGTCGCGGGCTGTAGTTTGGTGACCCCTGGTCTAGGTGATAGGAATGAGAGAGATGACGATTAATAGGCGAAATGAGTAGGACAAAACCTGGTCTGGCACAATCAAGGCCTGCATGCACTTATTTTCGCACTGGCGAAAGGCCATGCAAGCCTATGGGGCTTATGTTGACAAATATTACAAATAGTTCCCCCCTCCCCCACTCTTCCCCCCTCCTCTCTCTCTCTCTCTCTCTCTCTCTCTCTCTCTCTCTCTCTCTCTCTCTCTCTCTCTCTCTCTCTCTCTCTCTCTCTCTCTCAATCTCTCTGCTAAATGCTGGTGCAATTATGTTTGCTTAGAGAATATTTCAAATATCATAATAACATGATAGTAATGCCTTGATTTATCACTACACTTATGTTCAAGCATTCGGCGGAATTTTTTTTTTTTCGCATATCCTATTTACATCGCTGTCAACAACCGCTGTTGTTGATATCTTTGCAAGTATTTTCCATTGCTTACTGAGCGACAATCTCAGATACCCCTGTAAGTAACCAACGCAACACGATTCCCTACCGAATCTCGCGCAGCTATGTCCCCACACGTGGATATACGGGATTACGGGGAAAATCGTTAACACCTTCGCCAGGGAGATCGGCTCCGCGGAATTGCTAGATATCTAAATGAAAAACACCCCGACAAACAAAATTGATGGTCCTTCATTATTATTCTGATGATCATATTGTTCTTGTCTTGTATCATCATAAAGGTCTTTCACATAATCTGACCACGCATGTAAAATCTGATCTTCTCCAATTATGATTTTGCCATCTTTGGTTTTTAGGCAACCTGTTGATGTGTCTGTTCTTTTGTTAGTGATGTCATTAATTCTTCTTCTTCTTCTTCTTCTTCTTCAGCGTTCCGAGCCATTGAGGTTCTTTGCTGCAAATACAATCCGTCTCCATTCGTCTCTCTGGTGGACCTTCTCTTGCCAGTCGTTGATTCCAAGTGCTTGTAGGTCTGTACATGTATTATCTCTCCACCGCCTTCTTGGTCTACCTCGGGGTCTACGGTCATTTATTTCCTGAGTGTAAGCGAGTTTTGTTTCCCTATTATCTTCCATTCTTTCTATATGCCCCAGCCATTGTAGTCTATTAGCCTTCATGATACCAGTGATTAGCGGGGACTTAAACAGATCATAAATGTCTTTGTTACTTCTTCTTTTCCACTCTCCACTTTGTGTATCCCTAATGGGTCCAAAGATATCATTAATTCTTGTGTGCATTAATTTGGTATTCTGGGTGTTGTATTGGTTTTCAATTTCCTTGCAATTTTCCTCAAGCCATGTTTCTTTTGCCTCTTTGCATAGCAGTAGCTTCCTAGTTTTCCTGTGAATCTCTTCGTTTATTTCCTTGTTATTTTTGTTATTTCTTCTTATTTCCATGAGTTTTAAGATGTCTTCCATCATCCATTTCTTGCGCCCTATTATCTTTATTTTTGGGATTATCATTGTTGTTAGTGCAGCTTCTTGACTGATTTCTTTTATATTTTCAATTGATCACTGACGTCTTGAAATAATATTGCATTGCCATATCGGACAATGCATCGAATCTGTTCTTTACCTCTACGTTGAATTTACTTTTATCTCCTCACTCTTCAGTGCCTGTAGATCAAATTTTGCGTTTCTATTTGTATATTTGACTTTCTTTAAGTTTATATGTAAATTGCCTAAGATTTATCTATGGTTGCAGTTGCAGTCTGCGCTTGGTAGGGGGACATAAACATTTAATATTGTTACAAGGGAGGTTACTAGAACTTGAAAAAGAAAATGGTATACCTAGCTACAATACCTCTATCTAACAACAAAATCTTTTATTTTTATTTGACAAATAAAGTAGCTAATCCCCCAGTCATTTCCTGCAATTGTAAGAAGAAAGCTATTAACGTTTTTATACAACATTTGTTTAATCTTTTTTTTACTTACATTTTATAATCAACTTTTTCAATTCTACGTTTATATTTAATTGTTAAAACTGTACTTTTAATGATACGTCGTTACTTTAGGAATGTTGAATTTCCCCTCTGTGGGGAAACATTTTTTAACTGGCCTCTTAAGGCCACCCACAATTTAAAAATAATTCACTTACATTAACGGCGAAAGACCTTGGAAGTCTGTGGGGTTTATGTTGATAAATATGTTTAGAGGAAATGTCATTTATTTGAATAACGAAGACACAAACAATAGATTGCACGATTTATTGCCTGGCAAATTTCGCTGCATCTCGTCAGGTACATACTGCAGAAATCACACAACTTACGTGAATTAACTAGATAAACCCTTCAAGTTGAAATCTACACATATTCGCACAGTAATGTCAATTATCTACCACGGTAATTTTAAGCTAACTAACATGTCTTTCTGTTTGCACAATTCTGGCTTGCGTTGATAGATCATAATTGCTTCTGCAAATTTTAACAAGCGAGTATTTTGTGTGTTAAACAACACGCGAAAGGCAGTGTCTCTGTTAACCACATGGCCGCTTTCGATAATGTGCCTACCAATTGAAGACGCCGGGAGCTTCCGGTGTGTCGGCCCCACGAGGCTAGCATCTCCTGTGTGTTGTATCTTGTTGACCCATTGATGTATGTTTTCAGAGCTTCACACCTGTCCAGTACAAACGGGGCTTAGTATGGACCCTGTTTGACGGTGCTAGAAAGATATGCACCCAGGACACACTGACAGAGTAATTTGAAACTCTGAAGAATGTCTTAAACCTGAATGGGTACTCCACAGGATTTATAAAGCGCCACTGCCAACAGCCCAAACCTAAAGCAGACGTAACTACAGTCCCTAAACTCAAGTTATTCATCCAGCTAACCTTTCGAGGGGATGACGTAATGTAACGTCTACAAGACCGGCTTACTACAGCAGTAGGCCGAACATTCTGTGCTGCAACTCCAGTCATTAGGTATAGAACCACACCGATTCCTACACCAGCAGTCAGAGAGCCTGTTCCTCTGTACGCCACAAACAATTGTATGTTAAATTTACTATTTACCAATTCACATGTAGATGCCAGGCCTTCTACATTGGTAGAACAGAGAGACAGCTTAACAAGCAAGTGTCAGAACACATACCTCAATGGGTCAACAAGATACAACACACAGGAGATGCTAGCCTCGTGGGGCCGACACACCGGAAGCTCCCGGCGTCTTCAATTGATAGGCACATTATCGAAAGCGGCCATGTGGTTAACAGAGACACTGCCTTTCGCGTGTTGTTTAACACACAAAATACTCGCTTGTTAAAATTTGCAGAAGCAATTATGATCTATCAACGCAAGCCAGAATTGTGCAAACAGAAAGACATGTTAGTCAGCTTAAAATTACCGTGGTAGTAGGCCTCTTTCAGTCCTGAAGGACTATAGAGTTGTGCCGCTTGGGAGGTGCCTGGCAGCACCGCTGGTGACTGTATAGTCCAATTCGAGAGTGACAATCCCTGTCACAGTTTCCACATCTGTAAGACGAGGCAAGTCCCGCAGTAAGTGACTGCGCTTTGAGCCTGTGCCGCCTATCCTCAGTTTGTTGGATCTGATTGCGCTCAAAGAGCACCAGTCCGTTTCGTACATCTCTTCTCCAGGAGCATCTGTCTGTTGCAACTCTCTCCCACGTGTCTGGATCTATTCCAATGGTTTTCATATCTTGTTTACACACATCCCTATATCGCATTTGGGGTCTTCCGGTTGGCCTTTTTCCTGTGGCTAGTTCTCCGTAAAGGAGATCTTCGGGAATACGTTCATCCTCCATTCGAGATACGTGGCCCAGCCACCGGAGGCGTCTCTGCTTGAGGAGGGTGTGCACTGTGGTAATATCTGCTCTTTCAAGCACCTGTTTGTTTGTTATGTGGTCTTTCCATGTTATGCCCAGGATACGTCTCAGACATCTCATGTGGAAGGAATTCAACTTCCTTTCCTGTCTTGAGTACAGGGTCCAGGATTCAGACCCATAGAGTAGTGTGCTAACAACACAAGCTTTATATACTTGAGCTTTTGTACGCTCTGTTAGTCTATTATTCTCCCAAACTCTTTTAGCTAGCCTGGAAAATGTTGTGGCTGCCTTTCCAATGCGTCTGTCGATTTCTGTCTCTAATGAAAGATTATCTGATATTGTCGACTCCAAATACACAAAATCGTGGACGACCTTCAATTCGTAATTAGAAATTTTGATTGACAGGGGCGCACCAGCATCTTGTTCCATCACCTGTGTTTTATTTAGGCTAATGGTGAGCCCAAAGTCTTTGCAGGCGGCTGCAAAATGATCTATGAGCCTTTGGAGATCTTCTGCTGTATGAGTAGTCAGTGCTGCATCATCTGCAAAAAGTAGTTCTCTTACACATCTTGATCTTATTTTGGTCTTTGCCTTGAGTCTTGATGGGTTTAAAAGTTTGCCATCAGATCTTGTGTGGAGGTATATGCCTTCAGTGGCAGTCCCAAATGCCTGCCTTAAGAGAACAGCGAAGAAGATACCAAAGAGTGTAGGAGCAAGCACGCATCCCTGCTTTACCCCGCTGCTGATGCTGAATGACTGGGATGTTGAGCCGTCAAATAAAATGGTCCCCTGCATGTTTTCGTGGAATGATTTCACGAGACTAAGAAGGGTGGGTGGACATCCAACCTTTTCAAGGACCTTAACCGCTTCTGCTCACGAGGTCAAATGCCTTTGTGAGGTCGATGAAGGCAATATATAATGGCTTCCTCCGTTCTCTGCACTTCTCTTGGAGCTGCCGGAGTGAGAAAATCATATCGATGGTGGACCTGTTGGGTCTAAATCCGCACTGCGATTCGGGGTAGATTCTTTCAGCAAGAATGTGTAACCTTTTAAGGATTACTCTGGCAAAAATCTTGCCTGTAATGCTGAGTAGGGAAATGCCGCGATAGTTGTTGCAGTCGCTTCTGTCGCCTTTGTTTTTATAAAGGGTAACGATGTTTGCGTCTTTCATATCTTGTGGTATTGATTTTTCTCTCCAGCAGAGCTGAAATATTGCATACAGTTCTGGGATGATTGTTTCTTTGCTACATTTTAAAATTTCAGGTGGAATACTATCTTTTCCAGGTGCCTAGCCGGATTTGAGAGAGTCTAGTGCTTCGCTGATTTCTGTGAGGCAAGGTTCGTTATCCAAGGCATGCATGGCGGACTGTTGATCGATGGCTTCCAGAGCTTCTTCGCTGACAGTGTTATCCACTGAGTATAGCTCTGAGTAGTGTTCTACCCAGCGATCCATTTGTTTCGCTCGATCTTTTCTGATTATCCCCTCAGTTGATCGTAAAGGGGCCATCTTATTTTTTGATGGACCGACAGCTTGCTTGATGCCCTCGTACATTCCTCTTATATTTCCAGTGTCTGCACAAGTTTGAATTTGAGCAGAGAGCTGTAGCCAGTACCTGTTCGCACACCTTCTTGCCATCTGTTGTACTCTATTTCTGGCCATTCGCAATGCCTGCAGTGTTTTCTCTGAAGGTGATGTTTTATACATTGAGAATGCATGTCTCTTTATCTCCAGGACTGGGAGCATCTCTTCAGAGTGTGCTTCAAACCAGTCGGTTGACTTGGTTTGCTTCTTGCCAAATGTTGATAGTGCTGTATTGTAGATGGTGTCACGAAAATGACTCCATCTCTCGGTGGAATTTCCGTTTGTGGGGCCAGGCAGAGTATCCACTAGAGCCTGCATGAATTTGTTGACCTTCTCTTTATTTTGGGTGCCGCTGGTGTCAATGCATGGTCTTCCTTCTGTTCGGCTTCTGTAGATTCTCTTGGGCATTATCTTCACCTTGCTGGAAATGAGTGAATGGTCGGTGTCGCAGTCAGCACTATGATAGCTGCGAGTCAGCCGTACATTGCGGAGGTTGCTGCGTTTAGTGAGCACCAGGGCGAGTTGGTGCCAGTTCTTTGATCTGGGGTGCCTCCATGACACCTTGTGTTGAGGTTTCGTGTCAAAGAAGGTGTTGGTCACGCACAGATTATGGTGGCTGCAGAATTCCAAGAGACGTTTCCATTGTCATTGATCTTCCCAACGCCAAACTGTCCTAGACATGAAGACCAAGATTTATGGTCGGAGCCAACCCTGGCATTGAAATCCCCCAGGATAAAAAGATGTTTCTCTGGTGTTTCACTGACTTCTTTGCTAAGGTCGTCATAGAACTTGTCTTTAGATTCTGATGCTGCAGTTAGTGTTGGGGCGTAAACGCTTATAATACTAACTGGGCCTGCCTCTGTCTGGAGTTGGAGCTTCAGTATTCTTTCAGTGCCATCACTTGGTGGTATGATGGAATTGAGCAGCTTGTTTCTGATAGCGAAGCCAACTCCATGCTCCCTGGTCTCTCCGCACGGCTTGCCATGCCAGTAGAAAGTGAAGTCCCTCTCCTTGATGCTTCCAGATTCTTGGAGTCTGGTCTCTTGCAGGGCGACAATGTCTATCCCCAGTCTTAGTAGTTCGTTGTTTATCACTGCAGTTTTGCGGGCATCCACAATCTCGTTTAGATCGTCTGAGATGCCAGGGGTCATGGTTCTTACGTTCCATGTTCCCAGCCTTAGGGCCGGTTGTTTTGTTTTTTTCTTGTTGCTAGGTGTATAGATTGCGGTCCATGTGTCAGGATTTTCCCCTAAGCTCCACACACCCTCAGGAGCAGATGAACCGTGGCGAGACAACACCTTATTGACTGGGGGTTGCCCAGCTTAGGCGGGCGGTAGCTGTCTAGTGAGATACGATGATCTCTCCCACCGTCGGAAGTAGCCCCTGGCGCCTTGCTCTACGCCAATCGAGCATTAAGACTTATAACCGGCAAATGCTGCTTCCCGTGTTGTGTCACCGCTTTACACGGTGCTGAAGTGACCTCTTCAGGGCACAAGCCTGGGCAATGGAAATCGGAGAACTAGCTGTTGCCCAGTAGCAAGTCTCCCCTCTCCACGTTGCCGATTTTGACCAAGGGAAAAGCAGTAGCCAATGCAACTTGGCATCGGTGCCGTCGCAGGAGTTGCCAGAACTATGTTGTTTACAACATGGAACTGCCTTAGGGACTCCATCTCCGGATTTGTCCTCAGGGTTTACTCCCGAAGCCTTTCCCATATAGGTATACCCGCAAGGCAGCGGAGGTTTGAGATTTAGAGTTCCCTCTCTTAGAAGAGATACCAACCAAGGCTGACGAGCCTCCTCTGCCCGGGAATCAATAAGGAGGGAAGTCTACCATTCTTCCTTCCTGGCAGTGACCATACTGATCGGATGACTGTAGCCATTGTCTCTACTGAGAGATCCTCTGCCCACCGTCACTGACTTGAAACCATAACCAACAACTATCTGTCGGCTGCTCCCAAGTCCAATCCACCACCTGCTCACATGGCTTCACGTTACCCTGTTGAAGGGGGGGGGGGGGGGGGCTAAACGCGTACTCCACCTTGCCCAAGGGTGTCCCGCAGGCTAGCGGAGGGAAGGAGGCACCTTACTTCTCCTTTGATAGGGTGTACCCCTACCCTGCTACCCATAAATATTACCGTGGTAGATAATTGACATTACTGTGCGAATATGTGTATATTTCAACTTGAAGGATTTATTTAGTTAATTCACGTAAGTTGTGTGATTTCTGCAGTATGTACCTGACGAGATGCAGCGAAATATGACAGGCAATAAATCGTGCAATCTATTGTTTGTGTCTTCGTTATTCAAATTCACTACGGGAAAACATTGTTTTGAATGTCATTTATGTTTGTAAATTTCATTCAATTTGAACAAATAGTTCTCTCTCTCTCTCTCTCTCTCTCTCTCTCTCTCTCTCTCTCTCTCTCTCTCTCTCTCTCTCTCTCTCTCTCTCTCTCTCACTCTCTCACTCTCTCTCTCTCTTCTCTCTCTCTCTCTCTCTCTCTCTCTCTCTCTCGCTCTCTCTCTCTCTCTCTCTCTCCCAAATGCTGGTGCAATTACGTTTGCTTAGAGAATATTTCAAATATGATAATAACATGATAGTAATGCCTTGATGGGTGCCTCCTTCCCTCCGCTAGCCTATGGGACACCCTTGGGCAAGGTGGAGTACCCGTTTAGCCTCCCGATCAGGGTTACGTGAAGCCATGGGTGCAGGTGGTGGATGAAGTTGAAGAGCAACGGACAGGTAGTTGTAGGATATGGTTTCCAGCTTCACGACGGAATGCAGATGATCTCTTTTTTGGGAGACATTGGCTACGGTCATCGACCAGTATGGTCACTGCTAGGAAGGAAAGCAATGGCAAACTACCTTCTTTACAGATGCAAAGAATATCATGTACTGCAGTCTTATCGATAATCATAGAAACGGCGTAAATGGGTGCTCCATAGGAGCAGCCTCGCCCGGTAGGGGTAGTCATGTGCACCAGGTGACTCCAGACCGTCATCAGGAGACTGAGTGCAAAAGAATATCAACATTGAAAGTAGGAACTTGGAATGTAAGAATTATGAGTGGGGATGGGAAATTTGATAACATTAACATTAGAGATCATCCGCCACATCCTGCACCCATCTTCTCTTTGGCTTTCCAGTTCCTCTCTTCCCAGGCATATATCCCCCCATTATTGTTCTCAGGCACAGACATAGCTATTATATTCGTATATTCCTATTTAAACTATGAAAGTTCGTTCAAAACTCACCCCACAGCAGATAATCGTCAATCCACATACAAGATCCTCTTGGATCTTTTGGATCTTCACAGGGCCTGTCTGCCCTCTCAACTGCGGTCTGGAAAAACAGTGGCTACGCTCGGCCATGCTTGGGTCATGTTCCCCCATCCACTTGGTAGTGGCTCAGGGGTTTAAGTCCAAACCCTCTGCTGAAAATTAGACATTAGCATCTCTTCCGCCTAAGTTGTTCCCAAGGCCAAAGAGGCGGGAACATGGCTTTACTGGGCTGTTATAGGCACGCCAACACAACATCCCAGCATCCTATACATTTTTTACCAGGGTATCAAAGGATATGCTACTCCATACTCTTGTAGAGTCGCGGCAGGCGGCTTCATTTGGTAATAGAATATATCTCATAATAAGGTTTGCAAAATTTATAAATAGGGCCACCTAAATAAACAACCTAGTGCAGCCAGGAGGTCTCCGCACGTGTGAAGATCTCCTATTATTCTAAACATAATATTTACATTTACATTTAAATTGTATCACAACGTCTCGTGTTTCATAGTTATATCAAGCAAGTTCGAGTACCGACGGTGGGCCAGATGAAATGACGTCGCGGGCTGTAGTTTGGTGACCCCTGGTCTAGGTGATAGGAATGAGAGAGATGACGATTAATAGGCGAAATGAGTAGGACAAAACCTGGTCTGGCACAATCAAGGCCTGCATGCACTTATTTTCGCACTGGCGAAAGGCCATGCAAGCCTATGGGGCTTATGTTGACAAATATTACAAATAGTTCCCCCCTCCCCCACTCTTCCCCCCTCCTCTCTCTCTCTCTCTCTCTCTCTCTCTCTCTCTCTCTCTCTCTCTCTCTCTCTCTCTCTCTCTCTCTCTCTCTCAATCTCTCTGCTAAATGCTGGTGCAATTATGTTTGCTTAGAGAATATTTCAAATATCATAATAACATGATAGTAATGCCTTGATTTATCACTACACTTATGTTCAAGCATTCGGCGGAATTTTTTTTTTTCGCATATCCTATTTACATCGCTGTCAACAACCGCTGTTGTTGATATCTTTGCAAGTATTTTGCATTGCTTACTGAGCGACAATCTCAGATACCCCTGTAAGTAACCAACGCAACACGATTCCCTACCGAATCTCGCGCAGCTATGTCCCCACACGTGGATATACGGGATTACGGGGAAAATCGTTAACACCTTCGCCAGGGAGATCGGCTCCGCGGAATTGCTAGATATCTAAATGAAAAACACCCCGACAAACAAAATTGATGGTCCTTCATTATTATTCTGATGATCATATTGTTCTTGTCTTGTATCATCATAAAGGTCTTTCACATAATCTGACCACGCATGTAAAATCTGATCTTCTCCAATTATGATTTTGCCATCTTTGGTTTTTAGGCAACCTGTTGATGTGTCTGTTCTTTTGTTAGTGATGTCATTAATTCTTGTGTGCATTAATTTGGTATTCTGGGTGTTGTATTGGTTTTCAATTTCCTTGCAATTTTCCTCAAGCCATGTTTCTTTTGCCTCTTTGCATAGCAGTAGCTTCCTAGTTTTCCTGTGAATCTCTTCGTTTATTTCCTTGTTATTTTTGTTATTTCTTCTTATTTCCATGAGTTTTAAGATGTCTTCCATCATCCATTTCTTGCGCCCTATTATCTTTATTTTTGGGATTATTATTGTTGTTAGTGCAGCTTCTTGACTGATTTCTTTTATATTTTCAATTGATCACTGACGTCTTGAAATAATATTGCATTGCCATATCGGACAATGCATCGAATCTGTTCTTTACCTCTACGTTGAATTTATCTTTTATCTCCTCACTCTTCAGTGCCTGTAGATCAAATTTTGCGTTTCTATTTGTATATTTGACTTTCTTTGAGTTTATATGTAAATTGCCTAAGATTAATCTATGGTTGCAGTAGGAGTCTGCACTTGGTAGAGGGACATAAACATTTAATATTGTTACAAGGGAGGTTACTAGAACTTGAAAATGAAAATGGTATACCTAGCTACAATACCTATATCTAACATCAAAATCTTTTATTTTTATTTGAGAAATAAAGCAGCTAATACCGCAGTCATTTTCTGCAATTGTGAGAAGAAAGCTTTTAATTTTTTTATACAACATTTGTTTAATATTATTTTACTTACATTTTATAATCAACTTTTTAAACTCTACGTTTATGTTTAATTCTTAAAACTACTTTTAATGATAAGATTTTTAAATATTTGACTGTTGAATTTCCCCGATGTGGGGAAACATTTTTTAACTGGCCTCTTAAGGCCACCCACAATTTAAAGAAAGTTGACTTACATTAACGGCGAAAGACCTTGGAAGTCTGTGGGGATTATGTTGATAAATACATTTAGATGAAATGTCATTTATTTGAATAACGAAGACACAAACAATAGATTGCACGATTTATTGCCTGGCATATTTTGCTGCATCTCGTCAGGTACATACTGCAGAAATCACACAACTTACGTGAAATTAACTAGATAAATCCTTCAAGTTGAAATATACACATATTCGCACAGTAATGTCACTTATCTACCACGGTAATTTTAAGCTGACTAACATGTCTTTCTGTTTACACAATTCTGGCTTGCGTTGATAGATCATAATTGCTTCTGCAAATTTTAACAAGCGAGTATTTTGTGTGTTAAACAACACGCGAAAGGCAGTGTCTCTGTTAACCACATGGCCGCTTTCAATAATGTGCCTACCAATTGATGACGCCGGGAGCTTCCGGTGTGTCTGCCCCACGAGGCTAGCATCTCGTGTGTGGTGTATCTTGTTGACCCATGTTCTGAGTGCAAAAGAATATCAACATTGAAAGTAGGAACTTGGAATGTAAGAATTATGAGTAGGGATGGGAAATTTGATAACATTAAGAATGAAATGAGAAGATTAAATATTAACCTTTTAGGTGTACGTGAGACCAGATGAACAAGAATGGTCATTATGATATCTGAGGAATATAGAATAATCTATTCTGATGGAGAGAAACAACAGCGACGAGTAGCAATTATAATAGATACAGAGATAGAAAAATCGATCAAAGGATATTGGACTGTATCAGACAGAGTGTTACTGGTGAAGTTGAGTGGAAGACCTTTTGATGTCAACGTCATACAAGTCTATGCACCAACAGCAGACAGTAATGATGACAGCATCGATGAATTTTATAGTGATTTAGAGAAAGCCTTCAAGAAATGCAAGAATTCTGAAGTAACTATCATAATGGGTGACTTAAATGCGAAAGTTGGAAATCAGCAGGACGGATGCATAGTGGGCAAGTATGGACTAGGGGAACAGAATGAAAGAGGTTGTACAGTGGGCAAAAGAGCAAGATTTTATTATTGGCAACACCTGGTTTCAACAGCACCCAAGAAGATTATGGACATGGAGGAGTCCTGATCATAAGATTAGAAATCAGATTGATTACATCTACAGAACACATCAACATCTCATCAACAGAAGATTTCGAAATGCCTTAAAAGTAGCAAAAACTATACCAAGCGCAAACTGCTACAACGACCATAAATTAATCTTAAGTAATTTACATACAACATTTTTAAAAGTCAAATATTCACCAAGAAACACAAAATTTGATGTACAAGCACTGAAGAGTGAAGAAATAAAAGATAAATTCAACGTAGAGGTAAAAACAGATTCGATGCATTGTCCGATATGGAAATATTATTTCAAGACGTCAGTGACCAATGGGAAATGTTAAAGAAATCAGTCATCCAAGCTGCAGAAAAATCCATCCCAAAAATAAAGATAATAGGACTCAAGAAATGGATGACGGAAGACATCTTAAAACTCATGGAAGTAAGAAGAAATAACAAAAATAACAAGGAAACATATTAAGAGATTCATAGGAAAATTAGGAAACTATGCAAAGATGCAAAAGAAACATGACTTGAGGAAAATTGCAAGGAAATTGAACACCAGCTCAACACCCGGAATACCTAATTAATGCACAAAAGAATTAATGACATAACTAACAATTAGCAGTTTTCTCCGTAACCCCGAATACTCTCGTGGTTGACGTGAGCGCACGAGAACTTGAAGGGTTTCGAGTCGCTCCAGTGACTTTCGAGAGTATGGAGCCGGTCGCTCAGAAAGTCGTGACGTGCTGATGAGCGTAATCTAGCCTAGGAATCAGCATACAGCTGAAAGATGCTGATGTTGACCGCAATATCCTGAAACAGGATGGAAACGCGGGGGGAAAAAAACAAAAAAACTAACAAAAGAACACACACATCAACGGGTTGCCTAAAAACCGAAGATGGCAAAATCATAATAGAAAACGATCAGATTTTACAAGTGTGGTCAGATTATGTGAAAGACCTTTATGATGATACAAGAGAAGAACAATATGATCATCGGAATAATAATGAAGGACCAGCAATTTTAAAGATGGAAGTTCAGAATACTCTTAACCATATGAAAACCGGCAAGACTCCCGGGTACAGATAACAATGATAACATCACAGTAGAAATGATCAATGCCTTAGAACAGGGGTCACCAAACTTTTTTCACGGCGGGCCGGATAACTGACAAAATGACGAGCGCGGGCCGGATACTCATTCTGTACAATACTTGCGCCGCCTCCGTGGCGAAGGCCTTACGGACGCGGTTTGTAATCCCGTATACCCACGTTCGAAATACAACTGCGAGCGATTTGGCAGCATACAACGTTGCGCTGGATTTTACGCTATGTTATGGGTGCCGGTCGTTCGAAAAGCAATGGTAAACTACTGAACATAAACTTGCCAAGACATCAACAACAGCAAACAATGCTGGTGTTGACTGCAAATGTCCTGTAAAGGATATGCAACTAACTTTAACAATAATTTTAAGCTGGAACGAAAGCTCTGGGGAAAAAGACGAAAAACTAAGTTAATCATGGAAATGGCGTGCAATGCACACAAACAAACAAACAAACAAACAAACAAACAAACAAACAAACAAGCAAAGACAACCAACATATTTATATTTATTTACTAAACAAAGTTATCAAAGAAGGCGACGTAAGCAAAAAGATAGTTACATCAGACATATTGTGCACATATCCGAATCTCACAAACGAAGCAGCAAAAGAGGATAATGAGTTTTGTGAAACTGACGTGTGACTTTCAAAATACCATTAATGTTTGGTTTGGAATTGCTGCATCCAATCAAGAGAATTGCTTTCAAATGTTCATCAGTCAATCTCATTCGATGTGGTGACTTCACAGACTTCCGTTTTGAAAATGTTAGCTCACAGACTTATGTTGTTCCAAACAATGATGTCATACCAGCGGCAAATTTCTTAAGTTTCGGAAACTCAACATCAGGTAAGCAGCGGTACTTCCTTCTCAATGATCTCCAACTGTAATTCAACTGGCACACCATTAAGGTTACAATCAAACGGATTCTGGAACAGAAGGATGTCACTCTCAAATTTGTCAAGATCTGAAAATCTCTCCAAACTCTTTGAAACAGTGAACATGAGAAAGGTTTTCTCCTTCCAGTTGTGCTTCCAACAATGACAGATTTCTTCGAAATCCTTTGATGGTTCTGTAGAGATCACAGACGATGTAATCCTTTCCCTGAAGTTTCAAGTTCAGTTCATTCATATCGACCAAAATTGACAACTTTGACAGCTAGGTAGGATCTGACAGCTGTGAATCAGCTTTATCTTTTTCAGTGAGGAAAACATCTATTTCGTCTCGGAGCTTGTAGAAACGAAGCAGGACTTTACCGCAGCTGAGCCACCTCACTGATGTGTGATAAGGCAAGTCACAGAATTCAAAATCAATCTCTTCAAGAAAAGCCTAGAACTGACGGTGAGTGCATGTTCCCGAATGAAGTTCACAGCAGAAACTACTGGTTTCAGTACACAAGCAATATCTAAATCTTTCCCACAGAGTACTTGCTGATGTACGATGCAGTGTATGAACAGAGCGCCCGGAATTTGCAAATCTTCCAAATGAGTCCTGATCTGCCCCAAAAGACCCTTCCTCACTCCAGTCATGTTTTTTCCCCCTCATCAGCCGTAACCCCTCGAAGCTGATTCCACCGAAGGTTATAGTCTTGGAAAATTGTTTGCACTTCCACGAAAATGACTTTCCCGGCTGTTGTTCCATGCATGCTGCAAACGGACGCCAACTCTTCCGTTATCTGAAAGTCCAAATTGACACCACAAATGAACACGAGAAGTTGTGACGTACTTGAGAGATCAATAGACTCATCCAGCGCCAGAGAATACCACAACAAGATCATAGCTTTCTCGCGTATCTGTAGCACTATGTTCTCTCCAAGTTCTTCTGTTCTCCGCACAACTGAACTTGCCGAAAGGCTGATAGTTCCAAACAAATCGGCTTTCTCAGGACACAAGTCATTTGCTGCTTCGAGCACACACACTCTTTAATGACGTTGCCATCAGTAAACGGTTTTCCTCGTTCTGCCATCTTATGCACTGTTTTGTAACTTGTACGAGTGACAGATTCATTTTCAGCAAATTTTCTCGTGAAGAGATTTCTTTGCGTTTCAAAACCACGTTTAATGGTCTCATATTTCCCAGAGCGTAATTTTCCAGAAAACTTGTAATATGTTGATGGATGTTTTGTTTCATAGTGACGCCGAAGATTGTACTCTTTCAAAACGGCAACACTTTCGCTGCATATTACGCAGCTGGTTTTCTGGTACTTTGTTTCCACAAAGAAGTACTTTACTCCTCACTCGGCGTCCACTTTTCTTTTCCTACTAGCCATAATTAAGGGTGAAGTACACGGGATCTGAAAATGAAAAAGACATTACATTAGAAACATAATTAAAATCCTATTGAAACACAAGAAAAGCAGAGGACTAGGGGTCACTGGTGAAGCTACAGCTCATCAAAGGTACATATACAGTTTATAGGTACCTTTGTGTAACCGCACAGAGATGATAGAGATAATATCACAACGCCGACTGTTCATTGGCCGTAGAAGAAGAGAGGAATAAGAAGACAAAGAGAATGTCATTCTATCTCTACGGCTAACAAGAAAAATCAACGATTTAGAGATATCAGAAGAAATTCAGGTCAATGTCAGAATAATGTAATTATAAAGATACAACAACATCTGATTAATAATGCCAATGCCCTAATATATAAAATTCATGATTAGATGCAATGACAAAATAGGCATTCCCATGAATAAACATACACATGATCATCCTTCACAGTATTCACAGTACCATTGATATTCCATCACAGCTTGGGTAGTCATCCAACGCAGTACCAGTGATCTTCCATCACAGCATGGGTAGTCATCCAACACAGTACCAGTGATCCTCATCACAGCATGGATAATCATCCAACACTGTAACTGTAGTCTGATACACAACACCAGCAATTATCAGACAACAAGATGGAACAAAGGTCATTCATTCAGTAGCATGTCCTTTGCAGAACCTCGCTCCCATAACAACCTTCCGGAAAACCTCTCGATCATAAGCAAGATTTCCCGCTTCAGATACATCCATCTGGAGATCATCCGCCACATCCTGCACCCATGTTCTCTTTGGCCTTCCTCTTCCTCTCTTCTCAGGCATATATCCCCCCATTATTGTTCTCAGGCACAGACATAGCTATTATATTCCTATATTCCTATTTAAACTATGAAGGTTCGTTCAAAACTCACCCCACAGCAGATAATCGTCAATCCACAATCAAGATCCTCTTGGATCTTTTGGATCTTCACAGGGTCTGTCTACCCTCTCAACTGTGGTCTGGAAAAACAGTGGCTACGCTCGGCCGTGCCTGGGTCATGTTCGCCCATCTACTTGGTAGTGGCTCAGGGGTTTAAGTTCAAACCCTCTGCTGAAAATTAGGCATCAGCATCTCTTCGGCCTAAGTTGTTCCCAAGGCCAAAGAGGCGGGAATAGGGCTTTACTGGGCTGATATAGGCACGCCAACACAACATCCCAGTATCCTATACATTTTTTTATCAGGGTATCAAAGGATATGCTACTCCATACTCTTGTAGAGTCGCGGCAGGCGGCTTCATTTGGTAATAGAATATATCTTATAATAAGGTTCGCAAAATTTATAAATAGGGCCACCTAAATAAACAACCTAATGCAGCCAGGAGGTCTCCGCACGTGTGAAGATCTCCTATTATTCTAAACATAATATTTAAATTTAAATTGTATCGCAACGTCTCGTGTTTCATAGTTATATCAAGTAAGATCGAGTACTGACTGCGGGTCGGATGAAATGACGTCGCGGATCCGCCCGCGGGCCGTAGTTTGGTGACCCCTGCCCTAGTGCGACGAAATGCAACCTAAAGACAAAATGTCATGGCAGGTCAGACCAAGCCCTAAGTCTTGGTCGGCAACTGATCTAGTATCGCTCCGACAGGCGGACATCTAGAGCCTTGCCCTCCTGATCCAATTTCTTCTACCGCTTGTCTGATTCCAGACGTATTGGGGTTGCCTTTCCTCTGGAGTAAACTAGGCAGGCCGAGAGATGGATCATGCTGCATGGGGAATACTTGGTCTCTAAAG